>CM068722.1:20174560-20774560 GCA_035079005.1 Fraxinus americana
CATTTGAATGGTTTATTTCCCATGGAAATTTGTTTACCATTAAAATGAAGACAAAAATTAAAACCTTAACATCTTTAAGAATTCATCAATTCCTCCCAACTATGTAGTTATGATTGGACAAACATGGGCAATGACACCCTCACAGGAAACGTAACTTATAGAATCATATATTTTGATGGCAGTATTTGGATAAAACAATCGCAAATCTTTTACTTTGATATATAATACATTGCCTCTTTTCCTTGCTCCAAATATAATAATTGTCTCAATGACTCTCTCGTTTCTTAATGGTTACGAGTTCTTTAAAATACTGAAAAGTGAGCAATTTACCATCATGTGGACAGGGCTAGTAATGCCTTCTGTGAATTTGTTGTGATTTGTTACAAGAGAGCAAGGATACAATTTTCTAAAAGCATATAAATTTATAGTGGTAACTTTCAATAAAGAAGAAAGCAATCTAAACAAGAGAAGTGTTTGCTACTTGACTTCATGATGTAGGACAATTCTACTAGAAATCAATTATTACTACTACTTTTAGGATTTAATTATTATTCATAATTAGGATTCCTAGTATTTATAGGATTGTATAAAATTGTTATTTTGTTGAAAGCAAGTTATTAGTTTTCTTATTCTTTTCAGAAATTAATTTCTTTTACTTAGTCCACTTGAATTAGGAGATTACCTCTTCTTTCAATGCCTATATAAGAAGAGGACTAGACTTGTTTGTAATCACAATTCATTCATTATTATTCAAGTTACTACAGAAAATTTTTAGTTTTTAGCTTTTTCTTGTTTCTACAAGAATCAACTTATGCTACGACACCAAAATTGGTATCAGAGCAAGGTTTTGCCATTGGCTGATGACCACATATGGTGGTCATGACATGCATCCTCGCAACGATGCTTAAAAGGATTACAAAATTATCAATATCGGTCTAGAATATGAAACAAACGTTGAAAAGATTCGAAAATGCTGCCAACAAGAATTTGCAGAGTTTGACTGCTATGAATGTTGGTTGCTTCAACAACCCAAAAAACAGCAACAAGTGTCTAGAAGTTTTTCTCTTGTCCCAGCTAGGTGATGGCATAAATTTTGGAGCATTCCAGATTATTTAATTTTCTCTTCGTCAAGAAAGAGTTTTTTTTCAAGTGCAGGAAATTCATCTAAGACAATTCTACTAGAAATAAATTATTATTACTACTAATTTAGGATTTAATAATTATTAGTGATTAAGATTCCTAGCATTTATAGAATTGTATTAGTTTTGGTATTTAGTTGATATGGTTTATTAGGAGAAAGTTATTATTCTTATTTTCAGAGTCTACTAGAATGAGGAGATTACCTTTCTTCCAATGCCTAGATGTTAGACTTATTTGTAGTCACTACTCATATTCATTATAAAAAGAGATAAAAAGCAATGAATTTATTATATAATTGTATTTCAATAATTTCAACATAAAAATAAATCATTTAGCCCCTGTTTTAGCTTTTCTTGTTTTTACAATATTCAGCTTCTGCTTTTGAACCATTTCTGAACCCTAATGGCAGTAAATAGCAATTTGAAAAAGTAATGGCCCGTTCTTTACCCTGTAAACTTCAAAGAAGTGAATGGAAAACCCTACATTTTCCAGTTTAAAATAGGAAACAGGAAATGAAAATATCTTTTTTCGCACCCAGAATCCATCACACTTGTCAGAACATAGATATTTAATTTAGCAATATAAAAATATTACGAACTAGGTATTAACCAATGACCACATCAGCAGATGATGTAACATGGAAATCACATACCAAGTTCTTGCAGGTTTACATCTGGAGCAAGAAAAGAATTTTCTTTCATCTTGTTTGTATGAATATTGAGAATTTGTAAACGACCATTCTCGTCGGGAAGGCTTATCTCCACTTGGACTTCCAGGCGTCCAGGCCTACAGTGTGAAATGGATATATTATTGCTTTCTAGAGCAGTCATTTTATAAACTTAAAAACATATTTATCAAATTGTAAATTAATAGCTTTAAAAATGTGAGCAACTTCAATCCGCTAACGACAAACACCTTTAGTAGGAAAAACTGAAATTATGAAATAAATACAAAAATTATAGTTACCTCAAAAGTGCTTCATCTAGCAGATCTTTCCTGTTTGTCATACCAATGAGTAAGACATTATTCAAGGCCTCCACACCATCTATCTAAAAAAACGAGTAATCAACAATTAGTCAATGGTGTGTACCAGCTACAAATAGCATTCAGGTCAAGCTAAATCTTCCTGCTGAATGCAACAGAAATCATTAATATACCTTTGTAAGGAGTTGGTTAACAATACTATCATGTACTCCAGTCCCATCTCTAGTAGAACCTCTAGACTGCAAAGTCAAATGGAAGCATTAGCGGCATATTCAGTCAAGTTTTTTAAACAATATAAAGCTTGTTGATTGGAAGCAGACAATTGTATAAATATCACTATATATAGGGGCTATATTTGGCTTGTAAAATCACAATTCCAAAGAAGAATTTTGCTCATAATAATTATAACAATAATACCCAAGAAAGCCTTGTATTACTAGCATAAGAGGAGGATTTTATAAAAATTTCTTCTGAAAAGAAACCCAGTGAACTCAACTTAGTAAATGGATGCTGATACATATTCGGACATTTTTTTTTTTTTTTGATAAGTAATCTGAAAATTTTATTCATCAAAAAATAATACATGGGGAATGTACTATCAGATTAGACAACACATAAACGACATGAAATTAGGCAACCCTTCTATATGATTAGGAGATGCTATATTGAACCAACTATACAAGGTTAAATAAAATAATTCTACGGGCTCGAATCGCTTCTTTTGATCTTGTCTTGCTCTTCTTGCAAACAATGGCTAGTCGCTCCTTTCATTCCATACGCACCATACTATGCAACGGCCGGAATAAGATCCCATACAATCCTACTCTCCTTATCAAGCGAAGTTTCCTCCTCCATGCCGGCTAACACATCAATAATTCGTCTTCCAGCATCACCCAATCCAACTGTTGCCCCAGGAAGCTAGAAATGGTGTTCCAAAGCCACCGAACACCATCGCAATGAATGAACGAATGTTGATCAATCGTCTCCCCCATCAACTTTTTACACATATAACAATTCACTCGGTAATACAAAAACCCCTTTTTCGAAGAGATTGTATCCAACGCCGTTAACGCTTGCCCACCGCACCCAACCGTCCACACAATAAAAAGCCACCCGAGGGGGTAATTTTACATCGTTTCACGCCTTTTTCCATGTGGGAATGAGCTTTCAGCAGCGAGGTTCTAATAAGGATCCTAAAGTAAGAACAGAACCGAGAATGTACCATTCCGAGCCAACGTCCACCTCGCTACGATCACCTTCTCCAAGCCCGAATGTGCACACTCATGCAAAGAGGTCAAAACACAGGCGCATAATCATCCAATTCCTCTAATCCTCTAGACCCCCTCTCAAAGAAGACCGTATCCCAATCACTGCGACTTCCATTGCGAATGTTTAGTAGTACCTTCATTCACCATAGCAGATTCGCTTCATCGCAGCCTGATGCGAAACAAAGCAGAAATCGCATTCTTTAGCGGATGATTACCACACCAACGATGGAGTCCCAAAATCCTGATGTTATCATGCCATTTCCCACCTCATAGGACAAATTATCTCCGGAATTCACTCCATCCCCGTTTCTGTGATATACCTCCACAGGCTCACCCCATAGGATCCACGACCGTCAACTGAGCACCAACCCCCCTCCATAATACCAAACTTCGCTCCTATGATTTCTCTCCAAAAACTCACCCTCTCCACATATTCGGACATAATTGAAGAAAACTTACAAATGCTTGGATCTCAATTCATCATTAAGCAATTGAATGTTGGGCAGTCATTAACTTAAGAACAAAAGGAAGAAAACAATAAGGTTGTCAACCTATCACTACAATGTCAATAACCTACATTTCAAAAAGTAATGTTTTGATGCACACCATACTTATCTGGCTATCAAATATACATATTAAATCATACCGCAGTCAACTTGGGTTACGCAATAGCAACAATGGTCTACAGTGAAGTAAAGTAGATGGCCATTCTCAAGAACAGAAAAAAATGAAATCATGCAATAAAAGGTATAAATTCACTTTCTGATGTCCTACCTTACAGATTGCATCAATTTCATCAAATATGATAACATGCAAGTCGCTTTGGTCACCTGAAAAGATGAAAATGAACAAAATTATGCCAAGGACACAACATCATGAGCAAGTTTTATTTGTAAGATCATTACCTTTGGTTCTTTGATCTTGTTCAGCGTCAGCAAATAAATCGCGCACATTTTTCTCAGTTTCACCAACAAATTTGCTCAACACTTCAGGTCCATTGACAATCTAGAATTCCAGGGTCATTATGCAAATTAAAAAAAAAAACAGTAGTAGGAAGTCAATAGAGGAAAGAGCACAGCATTCACGTCCAAATGTAAACAGACCAGGCCAGGTGCCGGCAACCTTTCTCGAAACATCATAACTCCAAAGTACCAAGGACGTCAACAATTCTTCACATACCACACAATGACCATAAGACAGGTAAAGGATATTAACCGAATCAGAGTACCCAGGAAAAATATTTGCTTCATCGGTAAAACAAACGCTATATGTTATAAAAGTAAGTCGTCATACCAACCAAGAATTTGCAATACAAACAAAAATAAGCAAGGCTGTACAAATTTACAATTCTAGATAAAATCAAATGGTGAACTAATTTGACTCCATAAATGCATCAAAAAGTAGAACTCGTGATTAAAACTGAGACATCTGATTCTCTGTTCAATAACTTCTTAGCATTTTTTTGGTCCTTCATCCTCTTATCGCTTATTCTTACTTTATTTACTTAATTTGGACCGTGGATGGAACTGATTAAGGTGCACTTAATTAGTCACACTGTTGATTTCCAAACCTCTTAACAGATCAATCTCTATCTGTATGTGAAACTCAACTAAATACAAAATGTTCATAATCTCAACACACTTTCAGAATGAACTTAGTAAGATGGGGTGGAAAACAACCTTACATCAGCAAATAAGCAATTAATATCTCAAAATAACATATAGCAGCATCTTTGAAGCAAATATTCATCTATGTACCTTCGGATCCTTCCCATTTAACATTTTTCCAATCTGGCGAGCCATTAAAGTCTTCCCAGTACCGGGAGGTCCAAAGAGCAGCATTCCCTTAACATGTTTGATTCCCAATCTAAAACAATTAGTCTATTTAAGTTAGCCAAGGAGGCAAGGGAACAAATTGTAAATTGACAAATTTTGTTTACAACAGTAGAGATCATACTCAAATTCAGAAAATGTAGACATACTTAGACGTTACATGTGGAGGGAAAACTCTAGAGGCAAAAGCCCTTCGAAAAATATCAGCAAACTCCGCACTCAAGCCACCTATACCCAAGGACTCAAGGTTGAATTCTTTGTGCCTAAATATGTTGCTGCTAGCAGCTTCACGTTGGTTCACAATCTGCATCAACACAGTAAAAAACACGTGTCGATAAGTTTCTCTGCTTAGCACCATATGACATATTTGCACAGCAAATGTGGGCAACTTATAGCCATATATAGCCCAAAACTGAAAAAGGAATAAAACTTAAACCTTTATTCCGCTTGAGTTTGATGCTTCAAAAACAATATATGTATCATCTGTTATCATCCCTCTTTCAATACTGTTTGATTTTTCTTGTTCCTCCATATTTGCCTGATTGACAGTGAAGATGTATCCATTGCCATGATACTCAAATATTACCCTTTGACCAGGCGTCATAATCTGCATATAAAAGAGCAGGTTTACTACAACAACCAAGACTTTCAAGTCACAAATAGGAATACAGAGCAGTCACACAGTTTCAAGAGTAAACAATGTCATTCCCTCAAGATACAAAAAAAATTATATCCCAGTTCTTCAACAAAATCTTAAGACATGCCTGTGAGAACACGTGACATTTTTTGTTTATGAGAGTAGGAAACAGGATGGTGCTTGACTGTTAAAATGATCTTCAAAAGAAGTTACACACCAAAATATATGTTTTGACACTTTCACAGTTTAGTCATGAAAACTGCTGTGACTGATGAACGGATCAAACAAGTGAAAAGTTGGTATTGGACTTTCGTGCCCTTGATATTGTTAGAAACGTACCTTTATGTTTTATATCCCAAAAGTTTGAAGGAAAAATTTGAAAACTGAAGAATTACAAAAAATCACAATGATACCTCAATTTCTAAAATATGGCAAGAATCCCAAGTAGGAAAAGTTCCTTTTGTTTTTTGGATGAAGGGAGGATGGAAAATCACATGAAACGTGATATAACATTCTGAGAGCAATCGTCCTCTGAAACTTCTCGAGTTCAAGAATAAATTGATACAAGATATCTAGATCAATAAAGAGATATTAAGATGGAAGTACAGGAACATTGGTGTTTCAGTAGTTGAAAATGGGAATACATTGTGACTAAAATAGAATGAAATATTTCAATAAAATCTTAATCTTGTTGTAAGTTATATACGTAGCACTTAATTAATGTTAGATCCATGCAACCAAATTTAGGCATTAGATTTTCATCCAATCCCTAACACTAGCAGAAAGCTTTATGTATCAAGTGTTGGAATGCTAGGAGGCTAGCAGTACCCATTTTTACGATCTTTACTTCTCTATTACATTGTTCAATACGTTCACGGATATTATTGCTAATTTTGTCGGTTCGAATAGTTACCATGAGTATTTCTTAATTATTTTTTAAAAGAAAAATAATAATGCCTACAGTAGAAAGACTAATCAGTTAAGCACACCCCATTCGTTCCGCTCGCAATAAGCCAATTAATTCTCCTGGTGAAAAAACATTAACCAATACTTCTGATGTTATTTGGCGACCAGTATAAATTTCAACAGCTACGGATTGGATTAGTTTCTCTATTTTGGTCAAGTCTTAAAATTGTTGAATATTATATATACTTAACACTTGAATCGTGTAAGAATGGGCATTAGCATTTTTTGTTCTGACCCTACCATAAGCGAAAAGCTTTGCAGGTCAGCTGACGTGTTGGAATGCTAGGAATAACCTCGGAAAACATCTATTCCATTTGCAATGACTCCAAGACTTCTACAAGGCTACAAGAGAGATAAAGATGCAGCACTCACCTGGTTACTAAATTTCTTGCGAATTTGCTGAGACAAAAGAACGGCATCCACCTACAAGGTAACATACTCTGTGACAAGTTAATTGGACAAAAGCACAAGGGTGAATGAACTCTTCATCATAATTGATACACACATAAGCCACACTGCTACGTGATATCAATTTTTTTAAACAACAATCTCATAATAAATGATATGCAATCATTGGAAGTGTATAAAAGATATATAGGACACAGGAGTTAAAAAATTCACCTGTTCATCTTTCCCTTTTTTCACAAACTCCAACTCGAGAGTAAGCAAAGCAAGATTGAAATTTTCAGGTGGAGAAAATCTACAATCAGAAATAAATTACCACAAAGGCATAGATGAGGTGATGAAATATAACAATTAACAACTAGCACATAAGAAATTGAACCATCAAACCTGTTGACAGATACTGGGTCATCAGTAGACACTTTAGCCTGGCGACGATGAACAGCATTAAGTGCAATACGGCCCCTAGGAATAGCTTCATGGCCAGTACACCGTGGTTAAGGCATCACAAAACAGTACACACAATCTTAATAATCCATCGAAAAATATTCAGATTACAACTTAGCTAGATGCAAAAGTATGCCCTGAGAGAAACCAATTCATATGTTCTCCTTAAAACAAAAATAAAGCATTGAGAGCCTATGGATCAAATAATTCCGCACATCTCGTGATTCAATCTTACAGTAATATGAGCGTTAGGTGATTTCTTGACCGGATAGAGTAAGTCATTAATTAACAAACTCTAATTAACTAGGAAGGACAGTGTAACTGTGCAAGTTCAAACATAATGTAAATGTGGATTCAGTCAAATCTCAAACATTCCAACGTGAATTATCATGGCCAAAACCAAAATTTTCAATCAATAGTTTATCCATATCAGTCATCTTAAAACTACCGATTCTCCATCTCAAACAAAATTAAAAATCAGCCTATATTTTCAACAATTTCACATCATTCACCATACCACAAACTTTGCTACTTAGTTTAAAAACATCAAATAGGTCCATTCTAAACATTATAACACCACGCCATAACTTTAAAAAAAATTGTGATCGCGTGGTGCGTGTAAAATGCGAAGCAGCAGCAAAAGGATATGCGACGGAAAGAACGAATGAATCGGAGATAAGAGCAAAGGCGAGCTTGGATCCAGGAACAAGGAAATTGCGGAAATCGGCGGGTGAGACGTAGGCGAAATTGGTGTTGACGAGATCTTTCGACGGAGTGTTCGTCACGATCATCGTCGATGATCTTCCGGCCATTTTCTAGCCTCAGCTCGATTTCAATACAGAGATCTATATGTATATAAATCAAGTGGAAAAAATAAATCAAAACTGATCGTAAACTTAGAGGAGGAAAGAGGATTGTTGAAGGAGGTTTCGCCAGCAATTTTTCCCAATGCGCTGTAAAAAATGAAAAATCGCTGTAAAGGTACAAGATAAATATTGATGATTTACAATTATCTTCAAGCGAAAAAATAATTAATATTATACTATAAATACAACTCTACAAAATACAACTCTACAAAATAATTAATATTATACTATAAAACATACTTCGGAACTGTTAATATTTTTAAATAATAGTTTGTTGGTGCTCCTTAAATAACACAATATTGTTAATATTTTAAAAAGAATATTAATTGTTTCAGAAGAGCATGATATTACAATTTCAATATTTTAGAAGAATATTGATTGATTTTTGAATAAAAGCACGAATTATAGTTTTCAATATTTTAGAAAAACAATAATATATTTCTCTCGAAGAAGCAAATATATGACTTTTGAACGGCTAATATTTCAAAATAATAGTTCGTTGTTGTATCTAAAGTTGCACGATATTATAATTAATATTCCAAAAAAATATAACTTGATCCTGAAGAGCATGAATTATAATTTTCAATATTTCAAAAGAATATTGACATATTACCCTTGAAAAAATAATAGTAAAATATAACATGCTCTCAAAGTAGCACATTATAATTCTCATTAATATTCAAGTTAGATTTTACTTGTTCTCGAAAATCGTAATAATATAAATTTAACATAAATTATGTTTTTAATCCTAAAAAGTAAATCCTTACATAGTTTATTACTCTAAATGATAACGTGTTATTACTTCTAAATGACATGATATTATTGTTATTCTGGAACGAAGCACAATTCAAACATTTTAATATTTCAGAAGAATATTGTGGAATTGTTTGAATCAATTAATACAGATTAATGTTCTTGAAGAATATTGTGTTACTCTGAAAGAAATACAATTTTATATTTATTAATATTCTTGAAAAATATTACGAGATTATTTTTGAAGAATCACAATTTAAACATTTCAATATAAATAAACATTGTGTTGATCTCATAGAATTGCAATTTTAATTAAATTGTTTATAAAGAAGAAATAGTTTATTTATACCAATATTCCTGAAGAATGTTATTTTAAGATTCCAGAAGAGTCAATGTTGTGTGATGTGAAGGAATAAACTTACTATTGTTAGTAATTTATTTTTTACTAAATAAAAAAGAAAATTACAAAGCTTGTAATAGTGTTTCTCTATTGGTACACTATACTAAACTTTAGTGACCATTTTGATAAATATTATTTTGAACCAAAAATTCAATAACTCTTTATATTTTATTGTTTGACATGTCCAATTAGACCATCACTAGATCAATAATAATGCAAAATTGAGCATTCAAACATTCAACGAAGAACTAGAAATTTCTTCAATACAATGAGTTCCTATATAATACTTGTTATCTTTATCGAAAATTGATCATCAATAGCGAAAATAATGATTGAATTTGTTACACCTATAAATTACATGACATGCAGATGAAATGAGTCTCATATATGTTGACGTGACGTTGACCATTCAATCGGATGGGACTTACTAAATTAAACGACGAGGAAATTACACAAAATCAGATTTTTAAATATTCAATTTCAAAAATCAGATTATACGTTTTAAATTTTCAAAAATCAGACATTTTATTTTAAATATTAAATATTAATTGAACAATTTCCATCTCAAGCCCTAATCAATTTGAACATTAAATTTTCATCTTCCTTCTCTCCTCCTTCTCTCTCTGTGTGCCTTCTCTTAACTTTCCTCTCTTTTCTCTCTCTCGACTAGGTCCCACATCAACGGTAGACTCTAGATTCCATGGCGGACGTCGTGAGGAAGTTATGGAGGTGAAGGCGACGTGGAGGCTATGGCCGCCGTGAAGGAGGTTTCACTGCCATAAACCATCTTCCCGCCGTCACCACGCCCGCCGCCATACTACCGGTGATGATGGATGTCACTCGACGTCGCTACTATTTGTGTGTGGATGGGTGGTAGGGGCTGGTTCGGTTGAGATGTTGAGTGTTTCAATTGTTTGTGTGAATCGATGTTGTTCATCTTGATTTCGAGTAGGCGAGTGGGGGATTTTGTGGCTGGAAAGGCACGAAGGAAATGGTAGTGTGTAATTGGTCGGCTGGGCTGTTGATTTGGCAGAGGCGGTGTAGAGTAGATGGTGTTGCGGTCTATGAGGAGTGGTATAGTGGCTCAACGGCTCAAGGAGTGTCATGCGTCAGAAGGGTTGTATGCGGTTGCTGCTTGGGTGCCCGTGAGGAGTTGGTGGGAGTGGTTGCCGGTGACGAAGGTGGTTGCTGATGAGAGGGATTCTTTATTGGAGTAGGGTTTTGGGAGATCGGAGAGGGGGTGAAGAAATGTGTGAGAGGGAGATGACTGAAAATTATCTGGTGTCGGAATTTTTGATGGCTGGTGTCGGAGTTTTTACTAAGTCAAACTTACTGTAACTCATCGTGTGTGATTGTATTTTTTGCTAATAAGACACGATCTGGGAAAAATCTGGCAATTGGATCGCGTTATGATGTTTGGGTGGTTTTTGTTGGTGGTTGTAGCGCATGTGGTGAGCACCGGCTGTGGTTGTGAACGTCGATGATGGTGGTGATCATAAATGGTAATGGTGGTGGTGGGTGGGTGGATGACCAATTATTTGGTTGATTGTGACCAATAATTTGGTTAATTTGTGACCAATAAAATTTAAAAAAATTTGATTGTGACTTGTTATTTATGAAATTGTGACCAAAAAATAACTTGTGACTAATTAGTTGTTGGAAGTAGTGGTGTCTGGTGGATTGGGGTAGGTAGTGGAATAAAGAGGGCTTGTGACCAATTATTTAAGATTGTGACCGTTAATTTGAGTATTCCGTGACTAAAAAGTAACGTTTGATTGATAAATTGTGACTAATAAATAATATGTGACCTAAAAATTTGAATTGTGACTTATGAAATTTTTTATTTGTGACTGATGAACAAATTGTGACACGAAATTTTTTTGAATTGTGACTTATAAAATTTTTGTTTTGTGACCGATGAACAAATTGTGACATATAAAACTTTTGAAATTGTGACCGTAAAATAATTTGTGACGTTTCAATTTTTTATCTGTGATCGATGAACAAATTGTGACCTATAAATTTTTTGAATTATGACCGTAAAATAATTTGTGACATGTAAAATTTGTGATTTGTGACAAATTAATAATATATGACCAATTATATAGAATTTGTGACCAAATTATTTGGAATTGTGACATTAATATATTTAATTAATAAAATATATGTTTAATTAATTTATTTATAAATAAAATTTAAAAATATTTGAAATTTGAAAATTTAAACTTAAGTTCTTAAATTTGAAATTGGTAAAACTAAACCTCTTAGTTATGTATTGTTCCCTTAAACGACCTCGTGCAACCTAACATTGGGCTTGGAACTTGGGTCCATATGACATAACCCGCTCGGCCCATTCATTCCCCCCCTCCCCCACATACATACATACATACATACATACATAATGCTAGCTAAATCTCATCTGCGGCCTTTGCCTTCTAGGGCAGGTGATGCCCAGATGGAGAGGAGATGGCTGATTTTATTGACGCATTACTTGATATCAACATGTTTTTGCCGAACGTATCGATATGTTAACCATATTCTCACCTCATTCAAAAGCCACCAGAAAAGAATGATTTACTCAGCAGTTTGTTCTACCGAAATACAGAGTTTTTTCCACCAAAAAATTGAAGAAGTTAGACACCAAAAGAATGAAGAAAAATGTCATTGGAAGCATATGGATTTTCCCTTGAAGAAAAGATCTTTCTGGCAAAGGATTGAAGAAATTCGGGTTGAAAAATCCGCCATAAAAAATGGCTATTCCAGCTACGGGTTGAACAAACCCACCATGAAAATAGTTGCAGCAAACAGAAAGGAAAAATGGAATTTTTTCGGTGGAAAGTCACAGAAAACAACCACAAGAATTGAGTTATTGGAAATGATGCCAATATATGAGAAGCAAAAAGTCAGCCTTACACAGTTCCACTTACTGGATTTTGAAAAATGAAAACCACAGTTTTCATATAGTTGCTGGCAACAAGGAAACCAGAGATTAAGAAAACATTTAATTTGATTTAATCCAAATAAAGAAAAACCCACTCCTGCAGCCATTTTCTTCCCATTTTTCTACTCATTCTACTCCTAAAATTTACATCTAGCTGCACTAACTATGTGTACAAGACTGCCAAACAAGTGTAAAAAGATTCAAGTGAAAATGCAGTCCAAATCTCAAATGGAATGGAGACCCACCACACTATGACCGGTAATTTGGTCGCACTCTGGTACAAGCTATGACTTTTGTTGGTCCCAGAGTTCACAAAGAACACAGAAACTGAACAATTGTGCAAGAAATAAAGAATCAACACAAAGGATTTTTCACCCAAAAGGGTCCGGATGTTCAGCCAAAGGCCTACTCACCCGTTGAGCATCCACACAAAGGGATTTTGCTCTAGTTCCACTAAGATCACCAAGAACAGTTACAATGTATGAAGAAATCAGAGATTTCTTCAAAGTTTCTCTCGCCTCAAGAATCACTCAGAAATTATACACAATCTCATAGAATCTACATCAAGCGTAGCTACTGCCTTACCACTAAGAATTTACACCGAAAATCACTCAGACTTTCAAACGACAAAGAGAAAAAGAGATAACCCTAATCACGCAGAGAGAATATCTCCCAAAGTTATCCAACCGTCTCCCAAAATGAAGTTTCAAGAGTCACTTAGTAGAAAGCCAAGAGATTCCAATCAACGGTGAGGATCTGGCCACAAAGTTAAGGCCAGATAGCAGAGCCCAATAAGGATCGATTCTGGGCCAGACAACATTTAGCAACACAGGCCCACAATAACCAACAGGGCCAAGAATTATGAGGCAGTTTATAACATAACAATCTCCACCTTGCTGAATAATTCTTGGTGACTTTAATCTACTAGAGACACAATGTGTTTCATTTGCTCTTACCTGAAAAAGAAAAAAGAAAAATTAGAATTTATATTCATACAAAGCTCTACTTGATTTATTCTAAATATTACTGCAAGTCAGTAATGTTTAGAATATTCAAGCAGTTTTTAAATTTATTCAAAGGTAGAACTTTGGTTCCAAGATCAGAGGGATTGAATTCAGTTGAAATTTTCACAAGGCTAATCAAACCTTTTTCAGCCATATTCCTCACAAAGTGGAATTTAATGTCAACATGTTTAGTTCGATCATGATACATAGGATTTTTGCTAAGGTGTATAGCACTGATTATCTCAGATAAATCTTGACAGAGTCATTCAAAAAACCAATTTCATTCAAGAACTTTCTTAACCAAAGACTCCTTAACAAAGATCAATGTGCAGCCTATATACTCTGCCTCGGTAGAAGATAAGGCAACAAGTTTCTGCAATTGAGATTTCCAGCTAATGCAGCCATCACACAGAGTGAAAACATAAGAAGAAGTGGATCTTCTTTTATCTAAATCTCCAGTAAAGTCGGAGTCTGTATAACCCTTTAAAATAATGCCATCATTACATTTTTTAAACAACAGACCTAAGTCAGAAGATCCTTTCAAGTATTTTAACATCCATTTCATAGCAAGCCAATGTGTTTCACCAGGATTAGCCATAAATCTACTTAAAATGCTTATGCCATGAGCTAGATCAGGTCTGGTGCAAACCATAAGATACATGATGGACCCAACAGTATTAGCATAAGGAATAGATTCCATTCTTTTAAACTCTTCATCAGTTTTAGGTGACTGTTCACTGGAAAGTTTAAAGTGATTTGCAATAGGTAAAGATGCAGGTTTGCAATCAATCATAGAAAATTTCTCAAGTAAGTGCCCTGTTTAAGCCATAACATGCAATCAGTTCTGTTCCTCTCTATTTCCATGCCTAATATCTTTTTAGCTAGCCCTAAATCCTTCATTTCAAACTCAGATTTTAGTTTTGATTTAATAAAATCTATTTCAGATCTGGTTTGACAGGCAAGTAATATATCATCAACATATAAAAGCAGATAAATGGATTCAGGTCCTCCTGACCCTTTGAAAAATAGACATGAGTCATAACTGCTCTTAATAAAGCCCAAGGTCTCAATGTAAGAGTTGAATCTTTTATACCACTATCTGGGGGCTTGCTTTAAGCCGTAAAGAGATTTTTTCAATAGACAGACCTTGAGAACATTTGATTTTACTTCATAGCCAATAGGTTGTCTCATGTAGATGGTTTCTTCAAGATCTCCATTCAAGAAGGCAGTTTTCACATCAAGCTGATCAAGTTCCCAGTTAAAGTGAGCAGTTAAGGCCTACAGGATTCTAATGGAGGTGTATTTAGCAACAGGGGAAAAGAACTCATTATAGTCTATTCCTTCCTTTTGAGTGAAGCCTTTAGCAACAAGTCTCGCTTTATATCTTTTACCACCTACATTAGAGTCCCCTTCTTTAATCTTGAAAATCCATTTGCAGTCAATAACTTTCTGATTCTCAGGTTTGTTTACTAAAATCCAGGTCCTGTTTTTAATCAAAGATTCTATTTCCTCATTCATAGCTTCTTTCCAAAACTTAGACTCAGGACAGTGTACTGCTTCTTCAAAGGTGGAAGGTTCAGAATTTAAGGAGTCAAGGGCAGTAAACAAGGTAACAAAGTCATCTCTGTTAAATCTGGTAGAATAAATTATGTTCCTTCTATCTCTGTCTCTGGTGAGTTGGTAGTCAACTAAGGAAGGGTTTATAGATTCTGTATCATCATCAGGTTCACTCAGGTCCTGATTAGCATTAGATTGAGAAGACTCCACCCAATCAAATCCTGTTGATTCCCAGTTGGATTTTCAAGAATGGTCTCAATGGAAGGTGCAACATCATGAGAAACAGATTTTGATTCAGTTTTGCAAGGAAAATCATTCTCATTAAAGATAACATTTCTGTTGGTAATAACTTGAAAGCCATTTTTTCATTTCACCCAAAGTCTGTATCCTTTGGTTTCTTCCCCATATCCCAAGAAGACACACTTCAAGGACCTTGGTTCAAGTTTACTTTCATTTTGATGAGAATAGGCAGCACAGCCAAAAACCTTAAGTCTAGTATAATCAGGCACATTTTTAGACCACAGCTTTTCAGGAATTTGAAAATCAATGGCAATTGAAGGACTCCTATTGATGATATAGGTAGCAGTTTTTAAAGCTTCTCCCCAAAAGAATTTTGGAAGATCAGAACTGTAAATCATACACCTGACCTTCTCCAATAAGGTCCTATTCATCCTCTCAGCAATACCATTTTGCTGAGGGGTGTATATTACAATCCTATGCCTTAGAATTCCATTATCTTTGCAAAAAAGGTCAAATTCCAGATTGCGGAATTCAAGGCCATTGTCAGTCCTAAGTGCTTTGATTTTCTTATTTGTTTGATTTTCAATCATCAATTTCCATTGCTTAAGATTTTGAAAGGTGTCAGACTTATGTTTTAGAAGGAATGTCCATATTTTCCTTGAAAAATCATCCACTATAAGTAGGTAGAATCTGTAACCACTCAAGGTATTCACAGATGCTGGACCCCACAGGTCAGCATGCAAATAGTCTAAAATAGAGGTGGATTTATGGACTCCAGTTTTAAAAGGAAGCTTATTTTGTTTTCCCAAAACACAGTCTTCACAAAAGGTAAGTTTTTCAAAATTTTCTTTTCCAAAGTAACCAAGTTTATTTAAAACAGTTAAACCCTTTTCAGACATGTGGCCAAGTCTTAGATTAAGGACTTGTCAGGCTTGATACTTACAGCTGCTTAATTGTAACCTACTAAAGGTTCAGCATGCATGGTATAGATACCATTCACCTTAGGCAAAGAAATGATTTCTTTGTCATTCTGATGGAGTTTGATGAGACTTTTGTGAATCCTTATTTCATAGTCTTCATCTAATTCTCTTAAAGAAATCAGATTCCTTTTAAGTTCAGGAACAAACCTGACCTTGTCAAGAATGAGAGTCTTATTGTTATCAATTTTGAGATTCACTTTTCATATTCTCTTTATCTTACAACTCATGTCATTTCCCATCTGAACCTGCCCCCCATTCTGATCAACAAGTTCAATAAACCAATCCCTTATAGGACACATGTGAAAAGTACATCCAGAATCCAGGACCCATTCTTTTGGGTTCCTATTGGTGGTATTAACTAGGACAACTCCCTGAATATCACACTCATTATTGCAGGCAACAGCAGCAGACCCATCAGTATTATGTCTGTCTTTCTGATCAGAGATCCTTTTGAAGCAATCTTTAATCAGGTGTCCTGTTTTTCCACAGTAGTAGCACTTTCTGGGTTGTAGTTTAGATTTAGGCTGAGGCCTGTTTTGATTTCTGAACTTGTTAAATTGGGGTTTATCTCTTTTGTGAGAGTTGAAGTTACACTGATTTCCCTTTCTGTTCTGGTTTGATTTCTCCCTTACATTCAAAGCTTCATTGTTTTTGGAGTCCTTGAAATCAGATTTCAATTCAAGTTCTCTATTCCTCAAGGATGAAATGACAATGTCAACAGTAAGGTCAGTTCTACCATACTCCAAAGCATTTCTAAGGTCTCTATATTTGTCTCCCAAAGCATTCAACAAGGCTACAACTTGTTGATCCTCAGACAATTTTTCATCACAGTCTATTAATTCTTGAACAAGTCTTGTGAATTTATCAATGTTATCTTCCAGTGTAGAGGAAGGATAAAATCTAAAGTTGTAGAACTGTCTAAAGGAGATAGCATTTGTTTGACATACTCTTAGCATGATAGAGGGATTCTAATTTAGTCCATAAACCCAGAGTACTAGTGGTTTCTCCAACTTTCCTAATGACAGTATCAGACAAGTGTAGGAAAATGGAACTCCAGGCAACCTCATCTAACTCCTGCCTTCTATAGACACTAAATTTAGGAGGCCAATTCCCATCTAAGGCAGCAGCACACCTCTGTTGTAACAACAGAGCCCTCATTTTCTATCTCCAAAGACTAAAATCCCCAGTACCCTTCCAAACTTCTACTTCAAACTTAGTAGACATTGATAAAAGAATAGGCAGACAGTGACAAGTAGTACAATACACAGTAATTAACAATTATTGGAAGTAGGAGAACAATTCAAGAAGCCACAGACTATAAAGGATGCTAACGAGTGATCAGTCAGTAACAGTAGTAACATGCAAGAACCGTAACTTCTTGAAAGTGTTTAAGGAGTGATAACCCTGTTATCCCCTACTCCCTCAGATTCCCAGATCCTCAATGAGATCTTGGACAAAGGAAAGCAGGAGAGGATTACTTACCTTAATAACAGATTTCAAGAGTTGAAACAGGTACTGAAAATAAAAGGGGGTTTCAGAGAATACCAGAAGCTGATGAGGGCAAAACTCAGAGCAGGTGCAGGAAGCAACGAGTCACACAGACTCAGTGAAGAAGTGGGTGGACTCGGACGAGTCAACTCAGCCAACCACGACTCAGTACGAGTAGAGCGAGTTACCACGACTCAGTGACTAGTTGTATCAAGATTATCACAAACTCAGTAAAAACAGATCAGATCAGATCAGATGAGATGTGCCAGGGTAGGACGATTTTCAGTAAAACAGAAAACTCGCAGATCGGTTTTTTTTAAAAAAAATAATCCAAACTTATTTCCCTTTTTTACAAAGATCTTTTCAAAGAAAAGAAAAAACAGAGATCTATTTGCTAAACACATTTTAACAAAATTTTGGGGTTTCTGAAAATCATATACCACAAAGATCAACAAACAGTAGTGTTCTTTTCAAAAAAAAAACAAGATCTGTTCACTGAATAATTTTTTTACGAAAGTTGGGTTTCTGAAAAACATGTACCACAAAGATCGACGAACAATAGTGGCTCTGATACCACTTGTTGGTCCCAGAGTTCACAAAGAACACAGAAACTGAACAATTGTGCGAGAAATAAAGAATCAACACAAATGATTTTTCACCCAAAAGGGTCCGGATGTTCAGCCAAAGGCCTACTCACCCGTTGAGCATCCACACAAAGGGATTTTGCTCTAGTTCCACTAAGATCACCAAGAACAGTTATAATGTATAAAGAAATCAGAGATTTCTTCAAAGTTTCTCTCGCCTCAAGAATCACTCAGAAATTATACACAATCTCATAGAATCTACATCAAGCGTAGCTACTGCCTTACCACTAAGAATTTACACCGAAAATCACTCAGACTTTCAAACGACAAAGAGAAAAAAAGATAACCCTAATCACGCAGAGAGAATATCTCCCAAAGTTATCCAACCGTCTCCCAAAATGAAGCTTCAAGAGACACTTAGTAGAAGGCCAAGAGATTCCAATCAACGGTGAGGATCTGGCCACAAAGTTAAGGCCAGATAGCAGAGCCCAATAAGAATCGATTCTGGGCCAGACAACATTTAGTAACACAGGCCCACAATAACCAACAGGGCCAAGAATTATGAGGCAGTTTATAACATAACAGCTTTGGCTAGCTTCTGTGAAAAAACAGGTTGTAAAGGTCCGGCATAGGCAGCAGTTTACTGATCGTTGAGGCAACTAGCGGTACCCGGCCACACCACATTAACCATCGGCTTTTGTCCATTGTGTTTCTCAAATTTTGATGGAGATTGGACGGTGATGGTGCTAATGTTCAAAGTTATGTTACAAAGTTGGTTGACAAAATAACATTTATACCAATAAATTTAAAAATAGATTTTTAAATCATTTGAAATTAACGGTCTCGATTTCTCCAACACACTTTGTAACCCAACTTTTATAACTCAACTTTGTACAAATAACTTTATTGGACAAATAATGACTGTGAATTTCGGTTTTTTCCATACTTTTAATGGTTGAACCCCAACCTTGAGGGTCCCCCACCGCCCGCCCCTAGAGCATTGTGAATGAGGTAAATCGCGAGATGTGCCTCAACATGCCAGGGTACAAGAGCTGTCATACCGGTACCCACAAAGAGTCCAATTTCATACATTGTAAGAGGTAGGAATCGAACCCTCACACTGTGGCTGCCACCTCAACTGAGACTACCTCACTCATATCCTTTACACCACTGAACTATGCCCCGGGGGCAGTTTTTTCCATACTTTTGCTGGTACGGGAAGTAGACTTTTACTACTAATTGATTGGTTTGGTATTGCTATTAACTCTGTACGTTAGTTTGGGCTTTAGTGGACTAAGCCTAGAAAGTTGCCCCCAAAATGATTTAATTTTAGTTGGGCCTAATATTTATCCAAAATCACAACGGTTAATTTGCTCAAGGCCTAGAATCTCGGAAATATGTAGGCCTATTAATTTTTTTATTTAAGCCATGTAGTTGTCTTCTACTACAATGGTGAGTTGGACATAACAATGTTTATTCTGTTTTGGGTCTTCATTATGGGCTTTACATAATTGGGCCTAGATAAAGCATTTAGGCTCCTCAGATGCTTTCATTTCTCCTAGATCCATTTCTTCTACTTCAACTACGACAATTGCTTCACCCTCATAAATTTATGAGGTTTGTTAAGTCTGTCATTTTCTATTTAGTATGGACTCTTCTCCAGTAGCCCATGTAAGATAGCTGAGCAGCACACTGCCAGTAATGGTATGGCATCACTTGTAGATCAACTACAAAGCATCATAATTGTTCCTTCAGTTAGACGCTATTATTGCCTCATTTTAATGGGACAAATGGATTCTTCTGCAACATCAATTGTTTAAGCTCACCAATAAGCATTTCCACAATAACATTGAATACCACACTGCAGCTTCCAAGAGAACGTCTCAGTCAAATTATGTATAGGTTTCTTCTAGCTCCAATGCCTAACTGATGATCAGCTGCAACCTTCAACAAAGAATGTCGAGACAGCAGCTATGTGTCGTAGCCTCAAGCTTTGACTTATATTTCGAAATCCGACCCACACATGAGTGTATGACTCAGAATTGTGGGTCTAATGTTACACTTATAAATTACGTGACATACGCGTGATGGAGGGGGTCCTATATTTGTCGACATGGCATTGATTATTCAATTGGATTGGGCTTAGTAAATTAAAAAACCTCTTGCAACTTAACATTGGGCTTGAAACTTGGGCCCATATCACATAACCTGTTTGGCCCATTCACTTCTCTATATATATGTGATATCATTTCACAATCAAGGTATGATTTCTAACCCAAACCAAATCTCATATTATGTCTCTTGCGCTCATATTTCTTTTATCCGACCGTTGACTTGATCGTCGGAGTACAAACGATTGTCTGACCATTTTCTCAATCGATGACCTTTGCCTTCTAACGAGGTGTTCAATGTGTAGGGGATGCCCACGTGGAGGGGAGGTGGTTATAATTCTATTGACCCATTTTTTGAGGTCAACGGAATTTCCTACATTTCTGAAAATTAATCAGAGTGATGAGTGGGGCAATATCACCATCTACGTTGACAATCTAGCTATTATTTATATATAATATATACATATACTAGATAATTGCATGGTGTTCGTATCCTGAAGTTTGCGAAACTACTTTTTAAATTTTAATTAATGGGTATAATTTTTAGATCATACAATTAAGACGACGTGTCTTGTTAATGCTAGTGATCATATCTCATCCTTTTAATTAGTGTTAGTTGAAATGTCGATACATAGTTTAATACTATTACTTATTAAATGCCTCCAATTAATTTAATTGAGAACAAAAGCTATTATGCATCATGACAACATCATAGTTCTCCCTGTTATGATTGACATCAAAGCCTATTTTTTTTAATCTAATTATTTTGATAGTGCAGTACATACAAAATTAATCCATCACAATGCACTGAAATGGAAAGTAAAGAATGTTGAGAATCAATGAGTAGTTTGAACCTTATACAATATTTCAAGTCTTGACGGGTGATATTTTATAAAGCGACTTGCTGATTGACAATTTGACTGGACAGATCTTTCAGCATCGTGGGGACTGAGAAGGAATGAAAAAGTTGAAAATAATATATAAATGCATCATTATCTAATTCCTCGTAAAAGATCATTCGAACAAAAAATTCAAAATATAATTTATTTAGTTGCATTTACTGATCAAAGTGATCAACAATATCTCACGCACCAACTTTAATTGTTCCAACTCGAATTAACATCCTAAATGACAATTAGCTAATATTATACTTGATAAATTTATAGCACACCTGAAGCGTAACAATATTCGGTTCTAATATAAAAATCTCCAAACGAAAAAGAAGCAATTAGAAAATATGGTCTCACTAAGGAAGCACATATTCTTGATAAGTATTTGGACAATAAATTATAAAACCTCATAAGAGGTTCATGTATCTAATAAATTGAAAGTTGAGATATCTCAATAAGTTATGTTATCACAAAAAAATAAATAGAATAGAGAAGAAAAGAAAAAGTTGTTGAAAATACTTTTACACATCATTTACTACATCATATTATGAATAGCGAAAAATCGAAATAAATTCGTTGAAATATATCGATCGAAGAAATAGTTGGCTAAATTAGTAGATGTAATCCTAACAAATTGAATTTACTAGAGAAACTTGAAGTTTTTTGGATTTACAGTCCAAAGATCTGAATGTCTATACTTATGCGAAAAATGAAAAAAAAAAAGTAAATTTGTAATATGAAATGTACGACTCTTTATATAATGAATTTCGCGAAGACTTTGTGTAAATAGATAAATTATCGTGTGGTGAATGTATACAAGTCTCTGTTTTATTAGTTTGACAATGCATGAAATTTGATATGCATATAATAAATTTGACTATTTCCAACGCATCTGACATTGCTATTAATGTTACATTGAAAGATTTAATATATCTAAATCATATAATTCAAACAATAATATCATGATGGGTAGTAAGTACGTATTGTACTCTCTTTTTTTACCAATGTTTTGTCCGATTAAATTTTCCTAACAAAGTTTTTGATGAGGAAACTTTTGTTGCGTGCTGAAAAGAATAATGTACTCTTTTTCCTTCATTAGGATTTTTTTTCCAAAGGGTTTTTCCTAATAAATGTTTTAACAAGGCATATGCTTTGTGTAATGAATATTTATAACATACAATATGAAAGTTACGCAGTTCGACCATAACAATACCTAGAGGGGGTGAATAGGCATATTATGCGGAATTAAAAATATTTTACAAATTAAATAGCAACAAGTCACTTTTTAATTTTTTTCTAGATGATTAAACATGCAAATCATTTTAGTCCTAAATTTGAATACCGCAGTTTATATGATCAATCAATACACAATAACAAAAACAGTAAATCAACACTAAGATGATCACGGAGAAACCCAATTGGGAAAATCTACGGGCACTTTACTAGACAATCCACTATAAACAATTCAAATAACTTACAATCTATCAGACTAGACGAACTGTACTATCTGATCTCTCGACTGCACTCCTTAAAACTCTCCCTGAATCCCGTGCTTCCCTCCTTAGTTGCTATTACCAAAGCTCTCAGTGGAATTTGCTACCCCGCAGCACTCCTAACCTTGTGGAATCGTCTATTCCCCGTGGATCAACGAAGAACACCTTGTTCTTCAAGATTGGAACTCCAGTCAAATTCTCTCAATCTTCAGAACTCTGACCAAATGTAGAGGAAAGACAATTTGGTATTTGGATTATAGGAACGGTGCTTTTCTCACCAAAGCAATCAAAGTAGATGAAGGTTGAAAGATAAAATAGAATGAATCTCTCACAGATGAAGCTCTCTCAATATTCAACCTCTGCCATTTTCGTACAAATGTGTTTTGGTATATATAGGTAGGTTAGAAAACGAATGGGCAGGGTAAAAAGTTTTTAAATCGCGAAATAAAAATTTTCTGAATAACCACGTCGCTCGAGCGAGGGTTCAGCGCAGGTCGAGCGACAGTATGTCGCTCGAGCGAAGGAGAGGTGACAGTCCAGCGACAATGTTTCTGCTTTTGTAACTCGAGTCAAATCCAAATCTTAGCGACAGTCTAGCGAAAATTCGAGCTGTTTTCCTCTTTTTGTCATTCTCGAATCCTAGACCTAATAAACCTATTTTGAACTATTTGTACATTACTCCTTGACTTTTAAACATAGTACTATTCAGTCATTTTGTTTACATAATTGCCAATTACAAAACATCTAAGACCTAACACAATACATTTACCCTCAAAGTATACTTTTATATGTATGAGACTTACGAAGAGATCAACAAGGACTATTTTCTTAATAATCATGTCACTACAGTTATCAAAGGTTGATAAATATCTTGTATAAAGATAGTATTATTTGAAAACAACATGACAATATGAGACATACTATACTAGAAATTACAATATTGAAGATATTGACGTACAAGATATGGATCGATCAATACAAGAATTTTCATTTATTGAATTCAGAGGGGGTAGCTGTACTCTTTTTCTTTCGATTAAGTTTTGTCCCACTGAATTTTCTTGACATGGTTTTAAAGAGTAAACATTTCATTACTCCAAATTATTTGTACTCTTTTTTCATTTGTTGGTAGTTTTGTCTCGTCGGGTTTTTGCCAAACAATATTCCAATGAGATAGTTATTGTGCAAATAATCATCAAAGATGGAGTGTTGTAAAACTATAAGATAAATATTGATGATTATGTAATATTATCATCATGCATAAATAAGTTTTATTTAGTTTAGAGAGTCTATTTCATTCCAATAGTAACTCTCATTTTGAACACTATAAACACAGCTCTTGATTCTCAATAAAATACACGCTTAAGTTTTGACTCATTTATTTGTTCTCATTTTCTCTCTAGTTTATAACTTAGAGTTAATTGTTTGGATACTAACTCAACTTTCATCATTGTCACGTTTTACGTTTTACTCGCTGTACTTTAAATTGTACCCAAATACTCACTTAATTTTCAAAACTTGCACACCATCCATCACTTTTCAACTTACCATTTTAGAAATAGCTTATGTGGTTTGATGGCATTCGATGTGGTTGTTGACGGATTTACATATGCACATGTGGTTGCCAACAATGCAAAACGCGTTTTAAAAAATTTCTGACAAAACACATTTTTCCTCCAAAAATGCACTTCTTCAAAAACAAAATTCACTTTGCATGATTATTTTTTCACCCGAAATCCTAAACTCCAAAAAAATGGATGCTAAAAATTTCCCTCCTCAAGATCAGGGTTTTTCTTCTTTCTTAGCTTCACCTCCGATTCCAAAATGGTATGCTCCACCCATTTGAATTCTTCCATATTTGCATATTTTACTGGGCTACAATTTCTTTTTTTCAATTGGAACTTTATCTAACTAAATATAAAAGAGTGAGTTTTTGGTTACTGTTCATAAGCCATGGGCCATCTAAGCCGAGCCGTATTGGAGTGAACCGTGTTAGCCAAGCTGATTGGAAGTGTGTTGGGTAAGTTTCCTTTTGTTCATTAACCTTCCATTTGGATTTCATTATTCCTCGTTAAATTATAATTTGTTTTTCTCTCTCTTCTTTTCAACCATATATTCTCCAATAAAATAATATTACATCCAAACTCAATAATTGGTCATTATTTTAACCACTCATTCTCCAAAAAAAAAAAATCTATTCATCTCATTATAATGATGGGGCCAAACGGGCACTTAATTTCAACAATGCTTGTTTTTGCATTGATTATCCATCGAAACGTTTCCAATTTGAGCTCTATAATTTTTATCTATTCCTTTAACTTGTACATTTAAAATGAGGTATGCTTTCTGCTGTGGTAATAAGATGTCTTGAAAAGTTGTGAGATGATCTCGAATTATGTAGCTTGAATTGTGTTCCCCTGCAAAAAAATAAGTTAAAGATGGTATGATGAGATTTCAGAAGAGATTACAGAAAAGAATTGTAATGTAAGAGATAAATTTTTTTAGCATTTGAAAAAAAAAAAAAGAGTATTTGAGTGGATTGTTAATCTTAATTTAAATAGTTAAGTTTTGTGATTTGTGTTAATGTAGGAATAGGATGAGATACGATGTATTTGATGTTAGATTATTTGACAATCAACCATGAAAGAATGAAGAGTATAAATAAGTGTTGAAAAACAAAAAAAATTTGAGCATTAAAGGAAGTGAAATGAAAAGAGTTATAATGTAAGAGACTTTTTATTAACTACCGAAGATAAATTTGTTAAAACTCATGTATCCACGTATACAAGGGCGGATCCAGCACTTGGCGAGCCCTCGCAGTCGCCCGTGCTGGATCTGTTGGGTAAGATTGCAGAGTCGGAACTGGAAGGGAGAAAACGTCGGAGAAGATAACTGCGAAGAAGAAGCACCGAAACGGGCTGTTTTTTTTTTTTTTTTATTTGGCCAGGTTGGGTTGGGCACTTGGGCTGATTATTGTGTAAAAAAATTATGCACAATAATAGAGGAAATGGTCCAATTCCAAACCCCAAAAAGGCAAAACCGGCAAAGTGAACCCTTATTTCCCAATTCGTCATTTCCAATTAGAAGAAGAAGCTGCGGCTAGGCAAAGCCAAAGTGAATGCATACGACTCCGAATCCCATTAATCTGAAACAGAATTAAGGTTAGTTTATGTGTGTATCTGATTATGGATTTTGGCATTTTGTTATGTGTATTTGATTATGTATTTTACATTTTTACTAATCATATTAATTTACGGTAGCTATAAGCCTATAATAAATTGGTTGATGAAAAATGAGAAAGCTGTAATAAAGATTCAACATTTATCTATATGAAAGATGAAATGAAAAGTTTCAATATGTTGTTTGATTGATTGGGCTTTGAGGTTCGTTTTTGCAAATTGATTCTTTTAAGTTTTTTTTATTTTTTTTTTTTGAGCACTTGTTTTTATTCAATTGCTTATGCAAATCAGCAAATAGATATGATAATTGGTTGGAATCAATAACTGGTAATTACCAAATACCAATTAATGTGTTGCTAAATGCTAAATACTTTACTGCCTTTTGCTTTTTTGGGTGCTTTCTATTCAAGAAGCTAGTCTCATGTCTTGTTCATGTAAAAGCTCCTTTATTCTGAGAAAAAAAAAGAATGGATTTGAGTGTCGTGTGAAATCAATGAGGTCTATGTATTTTGTGTTGTTACTTATTAGGTATTATATTACTTATTATTTATTAATCAGTGAATCAATGTTCAATTCATATGAAAAAAGAAATTAGGATGACAATTTGGTGGTCTCCATGGATTTTTTTACAAAAATTGAGAATGAGACAATATTGCAACGCTTTCAAAATATGAAACCCCGTAGAATGCAGTTGTCTAAGTTTATAGTTACAAAATAAGGTATCATATATTTTTTTTAGAAAATCGGATATATATATATATTACGTTTTAGTGTATTTACATATATATTGAATAATTTTTAAAATTATTTAATCAAATTTTAATAAACGATCGAGCTATTACAATCGTTGATTGTCAACGGTCAATGGTCAAAGTCTTCGTCCTAGCTGAATTGAAATGCTGGATTCACCCTTGCACGTATAGCATGAAAAAAGTATGTCTTTGGCTTAGTATTACCGCCGAGAATGAAAATATCCGTGGACTCAAAATTTATATAATTAAATGTAACTTTCATTCAAAGTAAGTTTTATTTTCCATTGAAATCCTACAAAACTAAAATTCAATATTATTACTTACACTACATCACACACTACACGTGCAACGTGCATTCACTAGTTTTAAGAGAGGACTGAGGAGAAAGTAATATTGAAGTGACTAAAACTAATTTTTAGTATTTTCTTCAAGAATTGTGTTTGAATTACCGCATAATTATTTTTTTCACCCGAAATCCTAAACTCAGAAAAAATGGATGCTGAAAATTTGCTCCTCGGGATCAGGGCTTTTTTTCTTTCTTGTTTTCACCTCCAAGCCAAATGGGTATGCTTCACCCTTTTAAATTCTTCCATTTTTGCATAATTTATTGGGCTACAATTTCTTTCTTTTCTTCTTTTTTATTGTAAGAAAATATTGAGGAGAAAGTAATGTGAAATGATTGGGACAAATTTTCAATATTATCTTCAAGAAATTGTGCTTGAATTACGACTAGAATTAGGTTGCTACAACTTGTTTTTGAATAAGTGTGTTTTTGGAGGAAAAATGCATTTTGTTATGATTTTTTAAAGTTGTTTCGTATTGTTGGCAACGACATGTGCACATTTAACTCCGTCAACAGACACGTCGAAAGCGTCAAACCACATCGATGAGTTGAATAGTGAGGGATGGAGTGCAAGTTCTGAAAGTTCAGTGAATATTTGTATAATTTGAAGTCCGGCGAGTGAAACGTGACAATGATGAAAGTTCAATTGATAGTCAAACAATTAACTCGAAAAAATACACATTATAATTTCTAATATTTTTATTAAAAATTAACTTTTTCTTTTTAAATTATTTAAAATTAAAAGTATATGATCAAATTAGGGCTTGGATCAGTTTTTGGCTCAATTGGTTTGGGTAAATTAAATTGAAATCAACTCAAGTCAACATCCAAAGTGAATTGACTCAAAACTGTTTAGTTAAGTTGGTTCGATCATGGGCCAATGTCGTGGAAAAAAAGTGGGAACAATACATAACTCCTAGTTTTAAAGATTAAATTTCATAAATAACAAACTCATTAAAATATTTCAAAAATCAGATGGTAAATAAATTTATTAAATATTAAAATATAATATAATATACATTAATTATTTCTATCAATGCTACCTCACCTACCACATCTTATCACCCAACTACACCACATTTCCTCCACCTCTCCACCGGAGACGGCCATCAGCTCCGTCGATCACTCTGACGGTCACTCCAGTAACTGTTCTGACGGTCGCTCCGGTGACTCAAAGATTTCTAGAAAATTAAAAATTGAAAATCACACCCCCATGGATCCACCTACCACCACCCCCCCATCAGCTCCGTCGATCACTCCGACGGTCACTCCAGTAACTGTTCTGACGGTTGCTCCGGTGACTCAAAGATTTCTAGAAAATTAAAAATTGAAAATCACACCCCCATGGATCCACCTACCACCACCCCATCCCTGCCTCCACCTCTTAAAAAATTACCAAAAAAATTTGTCTTCAGTATGACTGTATGTGACTAATTGTGACCAAATTTATATTCAATGTAACTAACTGTGACCAAATTTGTGTTGAATGTGACTGTCTGTGACCAGGTCTATCTCAAGTCACAATCGATCACAATCGGTCACAATCAAACGACTGAGAAGGCAGATGACGGTGGGGGAGCCTTATCCTTCTTCTGTGCCATTGATAGGGAAACGGGAGCTGAGGTTAGAGAGCGGCATACCACCACCTGCACCAAAACCCGCCACCACCTCCTCCAAACCACCAACTCGCCACCATAACCACCACCACAACCCATACACCACAATTTAATAGATTCTCACAACCACCACGTATATTCGCACCACCACCACCTCCTACAACCTGAAATCGCATCACCATCTTACCCAAATCTAACATCCGCATCACCAACGCGTAGATCTGCACCAATAACAGCAACACCAACATCATGTCGAAGCAGCAGCGAGCTGAAGTGGCACGACGATGATTGCTTGCAGCAGCGACGTCGACGACGGTGTGATGAGTTGCATTAACACCTCCGACCCGACGGCACCACTGCGCTCAATCCATATCCACCAGAACCTCCACCGCTGCTAGTCGTTGCTGTGCACAGCGGCTGCACAGCGGCAGTAGCGCCTCGCACGGATGCTGCTCCGTCGCACATAGTGGACACGGTCGACGACTTTGAAGCAAGGCACCACTGCTCGCAGCAGTAGTGACACCTTGTTGTGTAGCTGGAAGTGAGGGATTTTGGATAAGAGAGAGAAGTCGAGAAATGATTTGGGGATTTTGGATTGGGTGGTGATTTAATTTATTATTTTAACTAATCTTATTTACCACCTGATTTGTGAAAATAAAACTTAATCCCTTTTTTTCTAAAATGAAATCTTTAAATGCAGGTTTTAAGGTAATTTTCCCAATAAAAATTGGAAGAAATTATACCTAACCCTAGTTTTTGACTTAACATTTCAAAAGTCAAATTTTAATTTTATTCTTTCAAAAATCAAGTATACTACAACCCACCCTACCCCGCGCAACCTCACATCACGCCAAACCTTATCCCCTTTGCCTTTTTCCCACTACTTCATGTTGAAGATATGGAAAGAATAATCTCTATGATATTTTTCCAATAATATAGGATTATTTTCCTTAATAGTTGATTATATAATTATTATACAATTTTCCTTTTAGAGTTATTTATAACCCTATAAATATGATCTTTTACTTTGTAATAGAAATAAGTTTATTGTATACAATTTATAATATTCTTCACATGGTATTAAAGCAATTTCGATCTTGAACAAATTAACTTTTGAATTTCGTTTTAGGCGAGCGGCCTTGATCCGCTCGTCCAGCTATCAATGTTGTTCTTTTTTTCTTTTCGGATGTATCACTTTGGTTTAGTATATGTCCAGTTTATCTGGAATTTGGCCCAGTTCATTTGGAATTTGGTTTAATATATGTCTAGTTCATCTGGAATTTGATTTGGTGTTAGTTCGGTGTATCCGAACTTTGAAATTTGCATGCAGTTTATGTGGTATTTGTCGAGCTAGAATTTGAAATTTGCATCTCTTTGGTTTATTAGTGGAAACGTTGGTTACTTGCAGATATGAGTGTTTCTTCTTCCTCTCCAACCCGTATTGAGATTGACTATCATCTGATTTTTCCTTCAAGTCTTGGTGATGATTTGGTTAGATTGGTGAATGGTGATTTTTCATTATCATCAACTTTAAGTTATTTATTCGGCTTGGTTGACAAACAAGCAATTTTGAAAATTTAATTGGATCGATTTATCTTTCAAACTCAATTTGAATGCTGCTACACCATATTGAGTTTGAGGGAGGGTGTTGAAGATATGGAAAGAATAATCTCTATGATATTTTTACAATAGTGTAGGATTATTTTCCTTAATAGTTGATTATATAATTATTATACAATCTTTCCTTTTAGAATTATTTATAGCCCTATAAATATGGTCTTTTACTTTGTAATAGAAACAAGTTTATTATATACAATTTATAATATTCTTCACATTCACCACCACCACTTTACCATGTTGCCGGCCGCTACTACTACTCCCAACACAACTCCCACCGTTGTCACTCGCCACTACTCCAATCCATGATGTAAATGTTCATAACACACGTGTCCCATTATCACTGCCTACCTACCGCCCATCCCCATCATCATCATTTGCAGGAAAAACTATTGCCGGAGGGTCGAAGGCGAAGAAAATGAAAAGCTAAAACTAGAAGGTGAGGATGCAGCGTAGAAGGCTGGCTATGGCGAAAGCTCCAATTCAACCCAATTGTGATATTGTTCGAAAAGGTTGCTCACACCCATTTCTTTTCGCTTGTTTCTTCGATGATCATCTCTAGTGGATTTTGAGATGTGTTTGAATGTGGTGGTGGCGATGATGGTGACAATGGCTTGATTCTAGAGTTGGTGGGTGGTCGCGAGGTGGAGGCTACAATTTGGTCTTCTCGCCTGTTTGACTGTAAGGTGGTGGTGGTTTTTGAGGTGGTTGTACGTGGTGGTGGTGGTGGTGTGGTGGGTGGATGTATAGATCTAAGTGGGTGGTGGTACTGTAGTGGCAATGTGGGTGGTTGTATGTGGTAATGGTGGTGTGAATGAATGTACAAATTCGTGTGATGGTGTTGTAGTGGAGATTCAGATCTACATGGTGGTGGTAAGGTGATAGCAGTGTTTTGGGTATAGAAGTACGTGCTCGTCGTGCTCACGTGACAACGATTTTTTTGATGGTGTCAGTGGTTGTAGGGTAGAGTGGATAGGATGAAGAGCATTTTTTACCAATTATTAGGTAATTGTGTCCAATAAAACGAGTAATTTATGACCAACTAGTCAACGTTTAATGTGTATTACACGTTATTATGAAATGTTTTATAAGTATTGTAAAAGTACTATTTGAATATGAATTTAGAATTAATACCATGGAATATATAAGTGACAATGAATATTAATCATTTATTTAATTTTCAATTAAATAAAACGGGATGTTAATTAGCATACATGAACGTAAATAATAAAATGCATTTTTGAATGTGAAATTATTATGAACGTATAATTAGAATTAATAACAGTGAAATGCATAAATGAAGATGAATATTAACTAAATGAATATGAATGTCAATTAATTGAGAATTAATAATGGAGAATTTATACATTAAGGAAAGCAAGCATGTCAAATGAATCTATCAAATGTTTATTTACATTGATGGTAACTAACTGGTTAAATAAATTAAGTGGGTGTTTGGCACCCATTCTTTTGAAGAATGAGTTTTTGAATAGTGATTGATGTAAAGAATGTGTGGTTAAAAAGTAAGAAGAATTTTTGGGTTTATGTGTAATATTATTTTATTTGGAGAATGTGTGGTTAGAAATGAGTACTGTAGAAAAATGAGAATGAGAATGAGATAAAAAATGGGTGTCAAACGGGGGCTAAATACATATTGAAAAACGAAAGGTAAGGTATATCGAAATCATTGAATTATAGTATGACTAGAATTGTCCAAAAAATGATTATCACTTGATGTGATATTTAATATATTATATATAAGTAATACATCACATAAAAATGTGCAATTTCTGATTAAATTTGTAATTGTGAACTACAATTTGTGTATTTGTGATTGATAAATAAGTTGTGACCAATTAATTCGATAATTTGTGACCAATAAATAAGTTATGATCTATGCAAATATATGATTTGTTACTAAATTTGAAATTGTGACCCATTTTTGTGTCTTTTGTGACTATGATATTCTATGATTGTGATTAATGCATAATTGAGACAATAAGTTTTGACATTAACTTATTTAATTATCTTTTTAATTAATACCACCTGATTTTTGAAAGAATTTCGCAAATTTGAAAGTGTATCTTTATATATTAGTAGTCATGTATTTTTTTTTCCCCAAAAAATTGGGTTTGCTTGCAAATTTGGTCTGGACCCATTTTCAAGTAATTTTATATGGGTCTGCAAATCATCAATAAAACTTACATAGACATACGGTTAAAGGCAGATCGCCCAATGATTTAAGCCCCTATTTGAGACTATTTTTTTGGAAACAATACATTTGTCAGGCATTTACTTTATATCATTTCAAAAATACAAAAAAGTTTCAAATTTTAAAAATCAGATTTTTTAAATTTTTATTCATAAAATAATGGATTATTAAATCAACTTATTATTAAATATTTAATTCTAATATAACATAAATACTCCACCACCCCTATCGCTCCGGGGACTATTCCGGCTACCGTTTCGTTCACAACTTTTCTCCGACGACTATTCCGGCTATCGCTCCGATTCCAGCGACTATTCCGGTTATCGTTCTGTCGCCACTTTATTCTGGCTACTGTTCTGATTCCAGCAAGTATTCTAACTCCGGCGAATATATTAAGGTCACATATCTATGCAATTTGGTCACAATTCAAAAAAAATTAGGTCACAATTCAAAATTTTCATAGGTCACAACTTATTCATTAGTCACAAATTAAAAATTTAAAAGTCACAATTTGTTCATCAGTCACAAATTACAAAATTTATAAGTTACATCGCTTATTTTATGGTCACGAACATCACAGTAATTGAACATATATTATATTCAGGTCACAATTTATCAAATTATTGGTCATAATTTAAATATTTTAAAGTCACACATCATGTATTGGTCACAATTTATCTAATTCATTGGTCACGTATTATTTATTGGTCAAGCAACAACCAAATTATTGGTTATAATCAACAAAATCATTTGTGACCACCACTTCGCCACTGCCTCCACCAGCAGCAGCACCACCGTCGCCGCCCAATACCAACATCAACATCTCAAAACGAACACCACACCCTCCCAGCACAACTATCACCACCCCAAAACAACCACCGCCACACGCACCACCAACACGTACGCACAACATATCCACCGCCGCTAACACTGACGCACAGCGAATCCCGACCCTATCGCATCTCCACCTCCACAACAGTCGTTCAAATCACAACCACCACACAGAAATAACCACCACCGCCGCCGTTAGTGTCCACACCCAATCGACAGACTGCAACGAACGGTGTAGTCCAGACACACCCGTTACGTACGCAATCGCACTCGACACCTCCACCAAAAATAGATCTACGCCTCCACCACCGCCACACCCTCGTACACACACCCAACCATTGCAGCTGGCGCACGCGCACACCCAACCATCGCAACATCGCAACCATCGCAACACCGCAACCACTGCACTCACAAAAAAAAATGACAGAGATGTTGCTGCGAACGGTAGCGTCGACGGACTACAGCGTCGCAACGCTACCGTTCACAACAGCGTCGGCTGGTGATAAGTCTAGACAAAAAAGTGGCGAGAGGGAGATGACGGGAAGAAGAAAACATATCGTGGGGGCGGGGGAGTTGAAAGACGGGAGAAGAGATGAGAGTGGAGGGGGGATGGGTTCAAATGATTTTAGAGTTGGCTGGTTTAGATAGGGTAGGAGGTGTATATAAATTAATTTATATTGTATATAGATATAAAAATAAAAAATAAAAAAATGTTTTTAATTTAATAATTAAAACATGATTTATGCAATATGAAACTTGATTCAAGATTTATGAAATTGGTAATCTAATTCCAAGTCTATATATAATTTCCTCTATTTTTTTTGGGTGAAATGTATTTTGTAATAGTGACTTCTGAAGAATGTGTGGATAAAAATAGAAACGCCTTGAATTTACGTGTAAAATCATTTTGTGGGAGAATGTGTGGTTAAAATTAAGTTTTGAAAAAAATAAAGCTAAAACGAGACTAAATAATTTTTGGGCCTGTTTTCATTTTAGATTTAAGTAGTTTGTTGTCGATTTTTATATCCCACAAGTGTACGGATCGTGACAAGTAATAAAGTGGACCTAAGAGTCCGGATTATCGTTCCCACGAGGACTATACTTTAGTCTTAATCTATTATTTCTAACTTTTATTCGATATAAATAAACAAGAACAATGATTAGTTATGAATTTTTGAATTGAAATACTTGAAATTAAATTGAATGCAAAAACGATTGATTGGAAATTCAAAGGATAACGGATATTATGGCGGAACAATTTCACCTATTTATCACATTTACTCCTTAAATCAAGATTCATACAAACTAAGGTAGTGATCGGTCGAATTCTTCTATTGTATTCAATTTACCCCTCTCGAGTTCTCATTGAACCTATTTAACTAATTCAATTCCATATCTCTATGCAAATTGACATTTAGTTAAACGAAACATCGGTTTTAAGAATTCAATTATGACCGCAACAATTAACATAGGTATCTCTACACGTTATGTCAATTTACCGAAATTTACTACTTGGTCTAAACAACAATCCGCATCTCTACGTAATTATTGTTCACGAAATCATTTAATTAGTAATCAAGTAATTAAATGCATTGAGAACATAGCAAAATCGACACATATGCATTGAGAACATAGCAAAATCGACACATCAAATAAAAGCACAAGAATCTCAATTTAAAGAAATAAAGGATCCCAATTGGTTACATTGTTCGCCCTAAATCAGATTTAACTACTCATGGGAATGAAAGAAAAATACAAAGTTATTATAGAGTACATCAACGGGTTTAGAAGAATAATGTAGAAAAAGAATCCAATCTTGCACCAAGATCTTCTTCCAACTCCCATTGATGCTTCAAAACGTGGTTTGCGCGATGTTTTCCTCTTTTGAATTCCGCCTTTGAATCTCCAATTGTATATACTTTCCCTCCCAATGAGTAGAATAAATCCTTTTGATGTGTTCTTCCTTGAATTCCTTTCCAAATCTTCAAAGTTCCATGTGTTTGTGTTGTTTGGAACTAAGGTGGGAACTCTCCCCTTTTCCCCAAGCCTCCTTAGGTCTATTTATACTTTCATATCCGTTCTTGGCCAATTTGGAGTCTTTTTGTGGAGTTTTCGCGGCCCAAACAATAAAAACCTAAAATCTGTGGCGGCGCGCGGCGCTTGAGCGCTATGGGACAGCGCTTGAGCGCTGGAAATCTGTTAAAAATCCATTTTCTGGCTAGTTCAGCGCTTGAGCGCTGAGTGTGTAGCGCTCGGGCGCCAAGTTTCTGTCCACTTTGCGTCTGTTTCAGTAATTCTATCATAACTTTTCCTTCCGATGTCCGATTGAGATGATTCAAGTTGCGTTAGAAAGATAACTCGAAGAACTACAACTTTGATAGAAATATCTCTTCTTCAATTCGAACTTTATCTAGGACAAAAATGTGTCTCAATCTCTAACTAAAATTTAGACATCCTTGTGCGGTTGGAAATTGATTTGTTTTCACTCCTTTTGATCTTTCGTTGCATCCATTTGACCTCTAGCATTCTTGAATTTTCATCGTGAGCTTCGACACAACTTTTGTATATTTGCACTTTAACCCTCAAGCTTTGGATCTTTCCATTTTTTCGCCAATTTTTGCATTCTTTTCTCCAATTCTTCATCATCCATCGAGTTTCACCTAATAACACATTATATTATAAATTAGGCTATAATCCCATTAAAAGAACCACAAAATGTCATAATTTGGAGCCCGAATAAGTGTATAAAATACACTTATCATAGTTTAATGGTCAGGTCAGGAAGGATCGGCACCCGATTCAAGCCGACTTACTTATTTGGATCGATTCGGTTAGTCAAATAGGCGGTTAATTTTCCCACCCCTATGTGCTTAGATAACTTAATGGATTCCATCCTTAATCACAGCCGGATCTAATTATCTTAACATGGAGTAAGCCCATTTCACCAATTATATTTATTTTAATTTAATTCTTGTCTGAGAGAGTCTAAATTAATTTTATCTATGAGTTCAATCGAATGTGTGAATAAAAAATAGATGATAGTTGACGGTTCTATAAAATGTGTACATAAAGAGGATGTTTAACAAAAATAAACTCTCCCATACCAGTACTCAATGTACAATAATAAAAGGGAAATTATAAAAACTCAGGTGTTTAAAGATAACTTTTTAAAAATCAGGTCCAAATTTTATTTATTCAAAAATCAGGTAATATAAACCCTAACCCTAATTTACTAATTTATCACTCTGCAGTCCCCCCTCTCTCTCTCTCGACTTCCTCCCCCCTCTCTCTCTCTCTCCCCTCTCCGTAGCACGGCCGGCCTGTGAACGGCGAACACCGCCTCTCACTTCCCCGCGTCTCTCGTCTCTATCTTTCCTCACTCGCACCGCCAGCCAACGATGCTATGAAAGGTAGCGTCGCGACTTGAATGGCGACGGCAAACTCTGCGAACAGAGTGGGGAGAGGGTTTGGGGGTGGGGGGTTGAGTCAATCACTGACTTGTGCCAACTGGTGCCGATGCTGCAGTCCTTTGTCGCCAACATCTCTCTCTGTTTTCGATCTGCAGGGGCGAACTCTGCGAACGACGCTGCAATCTTTCATCGCCGACTGGTGCCTGCGTGGGGAAGGGGTTTTGGGGTTTTTTTTGAGTCAATCGCCGACTTGTGCCAACTGGTGCAGATGCTGCACCACCACACAACCGTCGCCTGCAGGTAATGGTTTTGGGGTTTTTGGATGTGGTGGTGTAGTGCAGGCGGTGCAGGCGGCGGTTGTGTGGTGGTGGTCCTTTTTGTTGTTGTTGGAGATGGTTGTGGTGGCGACAGCGATTTTTGTTGGTGGCGTGGTGCAGGCAGTGACGATGGTGGTTGAGCGGATGCGGTGTTTTTGTTGGTGGTGCGGTGTAGGCGATGGTGTGGTGGTCGTGTGGTGCAGGTGGCGGTTGTTGGTGGTTTTGGTAGTGTGGTGCAGGTGGCGATTGTGTGGTGATAAAAGTCTTTTTTGTTGTTGTTGTGGTGTTGTGGCGGTGGCAATGGTGGTGGTGTGACAATGGTGGTGTGTGGTCGACGGTGATGCAGGTAGATGATCTGGTTAATTTGATTTTGGTTTTATGTGACTAAAAATATAATTCGCGACCAACCATTTTTTATCTGTGACCATAAAAAAATCTGTGACCAATTAATTTGGAAATCTGTGACTGTGTGACCTATAAATTTTGATCTGTGACCAACTAATTTGGAAATCTGTGACTGTATTACTTATAAATTTTGATCTGTGACCAACTAATTTTGAAATCTGTGACCAACAAATTAAATGTGACCATAAAATAATCTGTGACGTATAAAAGTTATTATTTGTGATTGAAAAATAATAAGTGACTAATTAAATTATAAATTTGTGACCGGAATGGTTGTCGGAATAGTCGCCAGAATGGTCTTCGGAGCAGTCGTCGGAATGGTCGCCGGAGAAGAGTGGTGGTCGGAATGGTCGCCGGAATAGTCCCCGAAACGGTAGGGGTGGTGCATGTGGGGGTGTGTTTATTATATTATATTATATTAGGAAAAAAAAAACCTGATTTTTGAATTTTCAAACTATAAACATGATTTTTAAATTGGTGTAAAGAATACACCTTATTTATAAATTTTTTCCATAATGAAAAGCCCATTTCACATAGTTGACTAAGCCTTCTTTGCTATAATCTGTATTATATTTTGCCCTTATTTAATGGAAACTAAAATTCAAATATTAATTTAAATCAAAATGAACAATTAATTTCAATCAAATATTTTATGAGATCCATCATTTTTAAATCACGTATTTCATCAATTTTTATCAAAATCTACTAAAAATTATATTCTAATTCTCACTAAACATGGGCATTGTAAATGAAAGAATGACCAACCCGTTATGAGATTTCACAAATTGCTTGGCTATATCGGTTGGAGCTCCATCTAAATAAATTAAAATAATGTTGTGTGTATATTCAAGGTTGACATCTCGAATGACACTACCTACACATGTGGGTGGGGCCCACGCCTAATATAATATTTGCGACCCTAATGTGTGGAGAGTGTCATCCTGAATATTAACCCCGAATGTTAATATGCCAACCAAACCCTTGAGAAATCAGCCTTCATGTTATTGTTCTTCACCGAGAACGCTGCCATTCAATCTTGCCCAATATCAAAGCATGATACGCCAAGTATGCATTTGATAGAAAGTGGTCATAATTATTTTCTACTCAAATCTCTTTAACGAACCAAGAAAATAGACTCATTAAGAGAGATCCTCATCTCTCGACTCTAATTGAAATCTAGAATAAGTTGTTGCATAGAGGGTTTACGAAGGTAACATATATATATACTCCTGCTAGTGGAAATTAAAATCGGACTTTTAGTGGATAAAAATGGATGAAATGTATGGTCGAAAAGTTTTGAACTCTATAAAATGTGTGGTTAAAATCTTAGTTGATTTTGACTTAAATTAAAATCTGAATTTTAAAATCTACCAAACAGGGGCATAGAATGATGAATACCATGGTGACATCCAACACTATATACACGTTTACTTGTATATATTTTGAGCTGGTTTGAGTCCCTTTTTTTTTTTGAAAATAATACATTTTGAAATAGTATTTTGATGGAGAATGTGTGGTTAAAAAATTAAAAAAAAAATTTAGATTTAGTGTAACATTATTTTATTGAAACGTAAGTTTAAGTCAACCAAAAAAAAGGAGAAAAATAACACAAAAAGGCACGATGGGCTAAAGCCTAATTATACTCCATCAAACAACTAATCGAGTCGTGTGGAGCACAAACTCCCTCCTCAACCGGGTCAACGGTCAACTATAACCTACCAAATTCCGAAAAATAAACCACTTATTTTTAAACAATTCTCCACAAAAATTATTGCCTCATCACTCCCCTTCTTCTTCTCTGTTTTTAGCCTCAATTTCCACTTCTTTTTGTCTTCTCTTTTCGCCAAAGAGAAATACAATCTTGTTACCAATGGAAAAAAATCCTAGCTTTGTCAAAAATGGCCAATATTTGTCCAGTCCAAGAAGCCCTCCTTCGGACACAATAAATGATACATTTTACCGACGTTCACGATCACGAGAAACTATGGATGATGATTGGAATCACATTCAAATTTCTCACGATGTCGATCAATTCATTACCACACTTTCTACCTTTGACGATAAGTCAAATCCACCCGATGTTCCCGATTATGTCGAGACATTTTCAAGAATTGTTGAATCAAGAATCGATAAATATAATCAGAGCGAAATCAACAGGAGATTTGGCAAAATGATGGAAGAGGGCCAGTTTTTCATAGAAGCTGTTACGCGCATATCGAAATTAGCCAATGCTTTCAGCAAGTTTCAACCAAGTGCGAGTACTTCCCCGGCCTTCAACCAGATCAGCATGGTGTTGCAACGTTCCATGGCGTTTCTAGAGGAGGAATTTCGTTCACTTTTAGAAGATGGTAAAAACAATTCTCAATCGAATTCCGGTAACTTTTTTAAAAATTCGTCGTTTAATTACAAGTGTCAAGATCGATCCAACCAAGATGAGACGTCAAGTGGTGATTTTCCGGGGTATTCATCGGAGGTGGTGACTAAAATGAACAAGATTGCTTCTACAATGATTTCTGCAGGATATGAAACAGAATGCTGCCAAGTCTATTCCGTTTCAAGAAGAATTGCATTCAATGAACAAATGAAAAAACTCGAATTCGAAAAGATTGATATGGATGATGTTCTCAAACTGCAATGGGAAACCCTTGAAGGAGAAATTTCCAGGTGGATCAGAGTAGTTCAAACTTGCTCCGGTTCTCTCTTCCCCGGCGAAAAAAAGCTCGGCGAATCCATTTTCACCGGCCACCCTTTAATTCGTCGGAGTCTTTTCACCAACCTTGCACGGGCCGTGGTGATACAGCTTCTTGATTTTGCAGAGGCAGTGTCAATGGCTAAAAGATCAGCTGAAAAGCTATTCAAATTCTTGGACGTATACGAAACACTCCAAAATCTTATTCTGGTGATTAATGATTCGTGTTCACATGAATGCGAGCACGAATTAACGTCGGAGATCGCTGCCTTCGGCGACCGGATTGGTGAATCGGCGGTGAGCATATTCTGTGACCTGGAAAATTCAATCAAGAGCGATGTTGCTAAAAGTCCTGTCCCTGGTGGCGCAGTGCACCCTCTAACTCGTTACGTTATGAATTATCTGAAATATGCATGCGAGTATAAAGACACACTTGAGAAGATTTTTGAGAAACAAGCCAAGTTGGAAAAATCTGTCCCAATGTCTAGCAATTTATCATCTAATGATATAGAAAAAGAAAGTGAGAGCCCACATAATTTTGAGACCGTGGCAATTACGACACCTTTTTCGATACAAATCGTGACAGTAGTCGACCTATTGGATGCAAACCTAGAGGCAAAATCGAAGCTCTATAGGGACCCTTCATTGCGTTACATTTTCTTGATGAATAATGGTAGATATATTCTTCAAAAAGTCAAGGGTTCAACCGAAGTCGGCCAATTGATGGGCGACACTTGGTGCCGGAGGAGATCAACAGTGGTGAGACATTTTCACAAAAATTACCAAAGGGAGACATGGAGTCGAATTTTATCATGTTTAAGCCACGACGGATTGCAAGTCAACGGTAAAATCAACAAATCAGTACTTAAAGAAAGGTTCAAGATTTTCACTACAACTTTTGATGAAATACATAGGACACAGAGCACGTGGGTTGTGAGCGATGAACAACTTCAATCAGAGCTTCAAGTTTCGATTACGGCGATCATAATCCCAGCGTACCGATCATTTTTAGGGAGATTTAGGCAATATTTGGATGGTGGAAAAGTTGACAAGTACATAAAATACCAACCTGAGGATATCGAGACATTAATCGAAGGCCTTTTTGATGGTAATCCAACATCAATGGGTAGGAGGAGAACGTAGTTATCATAATTTCTCATGTTGAATTAATGGAGATGCATCATTCATCAAGAAATTCAAATAAGAGAAATCAGAATTGGAAGTTTTCTAAGATACGATTTGTTTCATATGTACGTTTTTCTATTTAATTAATAATGCTTCACCTTGTAATTTGATTCCACATTCTTTTGACAATTATATATATGCATGCAACAAATTTATTTACTTCTAAGTGCATGAAATTCTATATTTCAAGAAATTTTTTAGAGCCATATAAATGTTTATAAGTTGATCAAACTCGATTTTTATTACTACATCCTGTGCGACTCGCAATTTTTACTTACTTTTTAACCACACATTTTTTGGTGCGAGAGATATACGGGAGTGTATATAGAAATTAAGAGTAAATTAAAAAGTTCCTAAATCAATACGAAATATTTGAACCCAATTCGATTTTAGCATATTTATTATTATTTTATTGATTTTCATCTTTTAGAATTGCATTTCGAGTTAGTAATTTCTATTTTTTCCCTCCTTTCCTTTTCTTATAAACACTTGTAAGCTTAGTGGAGCAAGCACAATATTATGATTATGATTATATATAATTGATTGTGGCGTCCAATTGTGAACCCACCAGAACAAGAAGTAATCACGTCACTATTCGGGTCTATATATATACTAGTTAGAAGCAACGTGCAATGCACGTTTGCTTAGTTGATGTTATGTGTATTTGGTTGGGAAGATTTGTCTTGTGAATAAAGATGTTTGTAACCGTTGATGTATTTGATAAATAATTGCACGTGATATATTAAAAGAAGAGCATTAATCGAATGTATGGAATGATTGTATGAATAAACATAGCTCAATAGTTTTTTGAATGGTGCTCGAGATATTTTTGTTTCTAAGATGATGATCCAGCATTTTCCTCATCTTGCACTGTTTCAACAGAGAGGACATTGAAGTGTTTGTATTTTTTCTCTTTCAGTCTTTCTGGATCTACAAAAAGTTGAAGGTTCCAGATTTTTTCGGCTAATTTATCTGCAACGCTTTTAACATATGGTTGATTTTCCTGCAAAAATAAATTTTGGATAGGTTCACATAATGAATATAAGACCAATTTAAAGATATTTTAAATAACTGTTTGTAATGTAATTGATGTTTTGAAGAAAAAAGAAAGAGCTACCTCTCCAACATGTTCCATCAATTCTACTGCTGAACAACCAAGTGTCTGTTCTGCTACGTCACCAAACAAAGTAGCAGCAATCTTTCCAGTGTTGTCTTCCAGTTCAACATATGCTCTAGCACTTTTAATTCGTCGAATATATTAATTGGAATTGGAATGTCGTAAAATTATAAATGAAATAAGACATCAGTTTTGAACGTAAATTGTGAGATACACACCGTGGTTTGCTGATCCCTTGGGTCTTGCAATATATACAAACGAAGGTTTCATTGTATTTATATCCAGTTCCTCTATTACAGGCAACACATGACATGTAATAAAATACTTGGGCAAACTCAATCACATTTATCTTCGCCTTTATCCAGATTTTTGCTTTCTATATTAAATCATAATGAATTTTTAGTATGAATGTTTGCGTAAATGTTATGGCGAATTACCAATGAAATAATATTTACCTGTGTGGGTTGTAAACTCGTAATAAAATCTGCAATATCGCAAAGTTTCACAATTTCCCGAATTCCAACAGATGAATGTGGTGTAGATGTGTATGTGAAGGATCTTGCAATGATAGTTTTGATTATCGAATCATTGTTCTCCGCCCTTAAAATTCAGAAAAGAATAATAATGCAAGGAAATGAAATATACATGTAAATTGCATACATCACATAATTATGTCTAATATTAATGCATTAATATGTAATTTTTAATTGACGAGAATTACCATTGTTTCATTGCAGATGCCTGAGGAAGAAGAGGATTGATTATAAAGGTACTTGTCGGACGTGATGAAAGAGACAATCCTTTGTTGAAATTGAGATCGATTTTAGTGCAAGTATATGCAGTATGAAAGAATATGTAACATTTGTTATTATTATAAATACCGTTATATGAGCCAACAGATATTTTTGTTCCAAGTATTATTGGCTTCTCTTCAATAATATCTGATATTTTCTGACATTCGTTTTCGACAAATTGACCCCACATGGTCAAACATATGGGGTTCAAGCTACGAAATTGAAATTATTAAAAGAATTAATAAAGTATTCCTGAATTAATATAGGAATTAGAATTTGAAGGGAATGAGAAGTTATAAGAATTTTTTACCTTTCATCGATAACATATATCTCTTGAATTGTTGTTGTTCCAAATGTTGTCGTTACCTCTTTAGTTGGCTTTATTTTTATTGCAATAGCTAAAATAGCTGAATATTTAAATATGAAATGTTAATTTATATTGATAATAAATTTGTAAAAAAATTGAAGTGCAATTACCTGTTTCTTCAATCGACCATCTATGAGTCTCTAAATCCTTGAGTGGGACGATCTCGTATTTCGGTGCATCTATTTGCTGATCGTTCTGTGGAACATCTTCTATTATTATTTTTGAGTTCAGAGTCCATTGATATTTATATTCTCCAATTTTGTACTTCGGATCCACTGGTTTGACATATGCATTGATGATATAATATGAGTGTAAAATTTTTAAGGTGTCGGTCCGGGGGTCAATATCAGAGCCAAACATTGCCGCATGCACTCGATTTCTCTGTACGAAGAATAAAAGTATTTGTGATTAATAGTGTATTATATAGAGTTATGTGGATTGTTTTTTTGTATTGATTTTTTTAAATAATTTAAGTATGATTTTATTTATTTTTACAGAAAATATGTTGTAAAAAGAGAGTGAAATTAATACAACGTAGTTAATGTTTTTATATGATATGATATAATTTAAGAGCCTCTAATTTGAAAGGATGTTGATTGTTGTAAATAAAATATAGGGTAACGAATATCATACCTGTTGATCAATTAATGTCAAATTTTGGTACTTCACCGTTGTGCGTGGGCTTGTTCGCTTATGTGACTTCTCCGCAACGATCATCTTAATCTTCCAGTTTTTTGTATTCGGAGTGATATCCTTTATTGATGTGTGAACCGTCCACATTATTTCTCTTTTCTGATAAAGAAATATCAGATGCGTAAGTGTAACAGATCTTAGTTTAGATTCATAAACGACTAAAGCAATTGATGAAGACTCTGAAATAAATTACTGAATATTAGACATATGGAGGAAAATATTATAATACACAATAAATCAAAAGTATACATTAGTTACCTGAATATCATTAATTGAAACATGATAATGTAAGCAATTCTGTGTACACAATATTTTTTGTGGTGTTGTTTTCACGTTGTTCAGTGGACAATGGTCGTATTAGAATCCTCACTGTAGATGCTGTCTTTGCCCTCGATAAAGCTACATATAATTGACCATGTGAAAAAACTGGTTGGGGTAAATAAATCCCAACATAATCCAATGTTTGCCCTTGTGACTTATTTATAGTCATTGCAAAACTCAATCTTATGGGGAACTGAGTTCGTTTGAATGGGAAACCATTATTTTCTTCAACATTTGGTAGGAATGGTATCCTTGGAATGAACACTCTTTTTCCAATATGGTGTCCAACTGCAATTTCTGCATCTATGACATTTCGATCAAAAGCCCGACAAATCAAACGGGTTCCATTGCATAGTCCTTCTGAAGGATTAATGTTTCTAAGCAGCATGATGGGACAGTTTTTCTTTAGTAATAATTCATGTGGCGGAAGTCCGTTTGGGGTTAGAGTATTTAAGAAATCTTCCATAACTGATTGTTCAGATGCATCTGTTGTCTCATCGAAACTGTAATATCGATGTATTTCTCCTGGGAACCTATGAATCAGCAATGCATTTATTTCATCAACATAACCATTCTTCGGTGTTAATATGGCACGATTCATCATAGATGAAATATTTATAGAATATTCATGAACATCGTGGAAAACATCTTCTATCAAATGATCTAAAGAAGTGCTATCATCATCACAGGGAACAAGCATCCTGTTTGGTATTTTAATCGTTTCATCGATTGTGTTCGGCGGCATTCCGTTTCCTGTTTGTAATACATAATCCGAAAAATCTGGATCTAGTCTTGCTCGCATATTTTGTTTTAATCGGAACTTAATCAATGTAGGCCACAAATACGAATAAACCAAACTGGAATTTACCTGTTCTTGTCTTGTTCCTTTACGAACGACAGGCACAACCTGTCGAAAATCTCCACCGAAAACAACAACCTTGCCACCGAATGTTAGATCTGAATCATTGATGCCTCGTAGCATTTTATCTAATGCTTCTATGTGTTGTTTTCTCGTCATTGGAGCCTCATCCCAAATTATTAATTTTGCCGCACGTAGTAGGTTTGCCAGTGCACTTTGTTTGCTGACACAGCACGTACTTCTTTCGTCAGTATCAAGTGGAAGCTTAAAGCGTGAGTGTGCCGTTCGACCTCCCGGAAGAATTGATGCAGCAACACCTGATGAAGCAGTTGCAAGTGCTACTAATTTTCTTGATCGTACTGTTGCGAAAAGTGCTTTGTACAGGAATGTTTTCCCCGTCCCACCTGGGCCATCTACAAAGAATGCAGCATTTTGGTTTGCAAATACTTTTTCCAGTACTGCATTATAGGCATATTGTTGTTCACTATTAAGAGATTGTGATGCAGCGATATCATCTTCTGGAATTTCAACAGCCAATTCGTCATCGATTTCTCTAGATCTATATTCCTCTTCATCGAAACAAATGTCGTCATCAAGAAGATGGTACGAATTAATGTCTTTACCCATTGATTCAATTGTAAATGAGATTGACCTCAATACTTTGGTTCTTACATTTGATATAGAATCTTCTGTTGATTTGAAATCAGCTGACATCTCTTGCTCAAAACGTTCCCAAAGCTCCCTCGGATTGGTTGGACTGCAATAAACCAATATTGTTGCAAATAACCGTCTCAAAGTTGAAGGCATCTGATATAGAGTCGCTTCGTTTAAACAATCTTCTAAGCTGCTGTCTCTCTGTAGCAACCCATGCATTGTTGCTGCCTCGCGAAATGTTGGGGCCACAACACCATGAACTGTCCTTAGGTCTTCAAATGACAAAGGTCCCCTTACATGGTTTAGCAATATCCGCAGAAAATACCTCTCGCCTTCAAATGGATTTGCGGTCACAATACGGCCTATAACCGTTTTTTTTTTCCGAGGAGTCCAATTCCTGTTTTGTTGGTTCCAAACATAATGTTCCGGAAAATCTTTATATAATAATGTTTTTGCGTTGTCGTCTACTCGATTTAATGCAAAGAACTCTGTTAACATCGATTTTCTAGAACGATCTAAGTTAACAACATTGTTTAGATCGTCATTTGCTCGGAAAGTCACTGGGTGTTGATCCTCCAGATGTAAATGTAAACTGTAGACTGCTGGGTACATTTCATTAATAGTAAAGCCAAATATCCTCCACATAGCTTCAGGGGGAGCAATCCATCGGGCCGATTGGAATTGTTGGATTTCATCAATTTGTTCATTCTGCTGTTCAGAAATCAAGTTGAAAGCAACACGGTCATGTCCTTTATAAACGTATTTATAAAGATATTTGACTGCTTTTATCGTAGAACAAATCTCGACATTAATGTGACAGTCAAATGTTGCAAGCAGATATGGATTATATGGAACAACCCAACGATTATCTAAATTTTTACCTCTGACTTTGACAACTATTCCATTGTTTGAACGCCTATATATTGGAAAGCAATCATTTCCAACGGTTGTAGCAGATGCGTAATTCTTTGGATAATTACTTTTGCAACAACCATTTTTTTCATGCAAACATTTGATGGGTTGAAAACTCCACATGGTCCATGCATCATATGTTTTACAACAGCGTTATGCAAGTGTAAGTTTGCATTTTTATCAGGTATCTCTGCTGATACGATCTCGTCAAAAGATTCTGGCGCATAGACCTTCCAATCCTTTTGTAAGATAATTAAGAAATGCGCATGTGGAAGACCTCTCTTTTGATGCTCAATATTTTCCTCTTGAATAATTGATGCTTTAATTCTTCTAATTTTGCACGAAAGACTCGAGCAACCAAATCTGGTCGATTCTGACCCTCCTCTTGTGGATTTAGTTCATTTGTAATTTCTTTCCAGTTTGGATTGCATGTCATCGTTAAGAAAATGTCCGATTTTCCGAAGCGTTGAACTAAAGCCATTGCTTCCATATATCTTTTTCTCATGTCTCTTGGACCTCCAATAAATGATGAAGGCAGTATAATCCGTTTTCCAACATTAGAAGCGTTTCTTTCCCCAAGCGTAATTGTATCAACAATACCTTGATATAACTCTAATCGAATATGTTGTTGCTGCTTCCTAAAATAATCCAATCTTGACGTCTCGATCTTAACATACATATCTACTACAAATTGTTGCAATAGTCGACCAGAAAGCAGCAGAATTGATCTGGCATTTTCTCTGATTTGCAATTTGTAGCAATAATATTCACGGCATGAAACAGCTGGGTCCTTCCTTCTTCTGTTTAATGCTACAAAAGTTGAATGTAAATGAAAGGTTACTGAGTTGAACGTGCATACTAAATGAAATTTTTGAGTATTAATAATGCAATCTAACCTATTTGTTCTCTTGCAAGCAATTCTTCTGCGGTCTCTGATTGTTCAGGATTTATTGATTGGTTTGTTTCGTTATATGTAGATATCCTCCCTCTACTGACCCTTTGAATCCCTTGATGCCAACCAACATCGCCACATGGAAATAACAATGGATATTGTAATGGATCGTAACACCCGAAATAGTACTGAACTATATGACTTCCACCAGAATGGTTAAAGACAGAAATGTTACGTCCTCTTAGTTGATTTTCACCATCATTTTCTACCCATATTGCTGCAACTTGTGAACACGTGGGAGCATTGAATACACGTTGATCTAGGCCAGCATCTGATCTTATATGAATTATTCTATTTTCCAAATTTGGAAAATCACCAAGAGAGCGAAAAAAAACAGAGTATGGATTGATGCGAAGAATATCGATGAGTTGAGTTACAATTGATGGATCCATTCTGTTTGAATCATAAATGCGATTTTCTAATTCATGTTCTGTATCATAGAAATACAACTGGAGATAAGAAGGACGACCATTTGAAGGAATCAAATCATTGATATAGTGATAGATCTGTCCCTGAGTTCTGAAAGTGTAGATTCCTCTATTTCTCCTGCAAAGATCTTTATCAAATTTCACTCCGAACGATGTGAAAGCGAACTTGTTATTATAAGTTCGAATGTATGTCCTGAAATGTGCAGATTCATCTGTGTTGCAGGTAAACAACGAATAAAGCTTATCAGGACATCATTTGTGGCTAAAGAAATTGTTCCATCAGCACAGCAGAAGCCAGTTGTTTCAAGGTGGAATCGCTTTGCTTTACAATGTATGCAGCTGGGTACTAATGGCAGAGAATATGCTTCATATGGAACTACCTTGATCAATTGTCTAAATCCGATAGAAACGTGATGCGACCCACCTATTTGGTTGAAAAATGAAAATAACGCAACATAAGCAAGCTTTTCACATTGTTTGAATTATCTGAGTAAGGACATTACTGGTACAGTACCAATATTTGATTACTGAATTGAAAGAACCAACTAATTTTACATTTGTTTCTTACCCCTAGAAGGTGTCGGCATATTTGTATCATAGCTCGACTCCTCTCGAGCGACATATGGATCCTATTTGTATAATACATTCCAAAATCTCAGACGAAAATAATAGAATGAACCATGAATAAGAAATAGAGAAAAATGATTGGAGGAGAACCTGCTGGATAAAGAGTTGATTAGAAGATTTGGAGACATTATTTGAGGATGAATTTGTCTCCGAATTAATGACACAGTCTTTCACACCAGGAAGAATACATACTTCACGATACGAATCCTTTTCGACGATATCAATATGAACACTGGTGTTTCGCTGTCTCTTTGATGCCTTTTCAATAACACCAATGTTGTCTGTATATTGGACATCATTATTTGAATATCAAGCAGTCGACGTAGTCGTTTGTTCCCCACTGGATGTATCGAAATCATTTATACGAATGGAGTTCCTTTTCGATACTTTTTGTTCGGCATATCTTTCTCTTCGTTTTCTACGAATCTCCTCCTTTTTCTCTTCTGAAAAATCTCTATATGGGATTCTCATCTTCAAAGAATAGTTCACACGCTTAAATTTGATGGCTTTTACAGTTTCACGTAGGTATTCTTCAAGGCGAGTGGAAGTGAATAACGATTAATTCAAAAAGCTTCATAATTACAAATTAATATTTACCCCCCACTTATTTCTTGTTTACACTGTAATTATCAAATTCATTTTACTTCGACTGTTGAATTCAAGATTTTGGTTATTCATTTTCCTCTACTTTTTGATGAAAACAGATTTCAATTACAAAAATATTAAATCATTAATTATTTAATTAACAAAACATTACATCTTTATTAATAAAAAATTAATTCTTAAACAAAACTATTAAATATAAGTCACATAAAACATGCAATTATAATTTAAACTAATTGATGGTGGTGAGTTTACCTCAATTTTCGCGAGACCCGTGAAAAGTGAAGCGAACAGGAAAGCTCAATCTCGTATTCGTCCGTACGTTTCGTCTACCGGAAACAGAAAAAAAGTTTCAATTAGCATTTGGAAATTTTCAAATTTTAAAATGATTGAATAAGATTTAGGGACTTAATTGAATTTTTATTCAAAACGGAAATTTAAAAGTGTAAGGACTGAAATACACTTTTTGAAAATTTGTGCACTAACAGTGGGAAACAACAACTTCAGCAACGGTTTTCTCCAAAACATAAACTTTCGGGCTGAAACAAATACTTCAAACAATAAAAATAAAGCTCAGGGGTTTAATTGAAAATTTATGAAGCTCAAATTGAAAATTCAAGGGCTAAAAGTAAAATGTTCTAAATAACGGGACTGACTTCAGCAAAACATAACCTCCAGGGACAGTTTCACAAATAACAGAAGCCTTTGGGACCGAAATCAAACACCTTTTAAAAATTGGGCTTCAGGGGCAATTACACAATAAAAATCAAAAAAATAAAAAATAAAAACACTCCTTCTCTCTCTCCCCAATAATCGAAACAGAGCCAAGAGGACAGGTGACGGAGGGCGCTTCGCCGGGTTCGGGCTCGGGTTCGGGTTCAGTCTCATTGGTTGATGGCTTTTACAATTTTATGAAGGTATTAATTCAAATAGTTTTATAATTACGAATTAATATTTACCCCCCACTTATTTCTTCATTACACTGTAATCACCAAATTCATTTTACTCCGACTGTTGAATTCAAGATTTTGGTTGTTAATTTTCCTCAAGTTTTTGATGAAAATAGATTGCAATGACATCTACAAGGTTCTTCTATTAGTTTTTTGTGGTCTGAAACATTCACGTAAAATTTCTCCGGATAACTTTCGATGATACAACAATTTTCGTAAAGATTATAATCCTATCTATTTTAAAACTCATGCATTAAACTATATAAATTACGTAAATTCACATAAAACATGCAATTATAATTTAAACTAATTAATGGTAGCAAGTTTACCTCAATTCTCTCGAGTTCCGTGAACAGTGAAGCGGGTAGAAAAGCTCAATCTCGTATTCGTCCGTACGTTTCGTCTACCCAAAACAGAAAAAAAGTTTCAATTAGTATTTCAGAATTTTAAAGTCTTAAAATGATTGAATAAGATTTAGGGACTTAATTGAAAATTTATTCAAACCGGAAATTAAAAAGTGTAAGGACTGAAATACACTTTTTAAAAATTTGTGCACTAACAGTGGGAAACAACAACTTCAGCAACGGTTTTCTCTAAAACATAAACTTTCGGGCTGAAACAAATACTTCAAACAATAAAAATAAAGCTCAGGGGCTTAATTGAAAATTTATGAAGTTCAAATTGAAAATTTAAGGACTAAAAGTAAAATGTTCTAAATTACGGGTCTGACTTCAGGAAAACAGAAACCCCGGGGACAGTTTCACAAATAACAGAAACATTTGGGGCCGAAATCAAACACCTTTTAAAAATTGGGCTTCAGGGGCAATTACATAATAAAAATCAAAAAATAAAATAAAATATAAACACTCTTCTCTCTCTCCCCAATTATCCAAACAGAGGCAAGAGGAGACGCGACGGAGGGCTCCACGTCGGGTTCGGGTTCCGGCCTCTCCGACGGTATTCCGGCTGGAAAACGGTCGGGTAAGCTGGGTAAGTTCATGGGTCCTCCTGATTCTAGCTTCTTCAAGCTGTTTGGGGTGGATTTTGGATAGAAGATGGGTTGCCCTGTTTGTGTGGAATGACTGTTGGTGTGAATTGGTGCCGATTTTGGGTTGGAAAGTGAAAGATGGGTTGCCGAGTTTGTGTGGAATGGCTGTTGGTGTGAATTGGTGTCGATTTTAGGTTGGAAAGGGTGATTTCGTGGTTCGGTTGAGAATGAATGGTGGTGGTTGCGATTTTGGCTCATTCGCTGGACGTGGATTGCAGTTCGGTTTTCTGCGTGATGGGTGTGGTTGTCGTCGTTTGGGTTGGAAATGGTGGTTTCGTGGTTCGGTTGAGGATGAATGGCGGTGGCGGCGATTTTTCCTACTTGGCCGGACGTGGAATACAGGTCGGTTTCCTGCAAATTGTGTTTCTCATCTTTACAATTTGGTGGAATCATCACCTTCTTACTACGCCGAATTTGCTGAAATCTCTGGAATGGAATCACAAGCAATTGTCAACTACGAAATCTCTGGAATGGAACAGGCAATTCTCAGTTAAATTACATTTACTTCCATTCAACAGCCTCAGGCCTCTTTGGTTCCTAACCTGATAGAAGGTAAATGGCTGCCTTAATTGCTACTGTTTTGTTTCATTGCCACTGTTACCGTCCCCTTACACACCGTTAGGCACTTACTGTTCCGTTTCACATACCCACGCCCTTGGAAGAACAATTTCTGTTACTATTCCGTTTCACACCGTTTCATAGGCACTTATAATATAGAAAGATATATATATATATATATATCGATGGTTATGATTTTATATAATTGAATGAAAAAATTGGCAATTGAAAGTTAGCTTTCTTACTAAATTCCACTTGCATTAACTAAAACCAAAATAGTTCTACCGTTCAATCCAATGACCAATCATGCATTATTACTTAAAATTTAATACTAGATCATTGAAGAGCTTAAACTTGACTAGTCGTCTTCAAACAACTTGATTCATTACACTATAAAAATATTTTCGACCTACGACCAAAGTCGACTACCCTCAACCTCAAAGCTTTGCCTTTTTGTAATTTGGGATGCTTGCTCGTAACTATCAATCACTTTCCTGATGGAAGAAGAAAACAAACGATATTTTCTCTTTCTCTAAGTCGACTTCAAAATCAAGTGAGAACCAATCGCTAAGATGACAAATTCGAAAGTTAAAAGCAAATGTTCTTAAATAATTCCGAGAGTACAGAATTCATCTCACAGAATTCATACAATAATTTAAAATTTATCTCACATGGGGGTGGCTCCACATGATTAAAATAATGCCAAAAACCTCCCCCACCCACCTATGATGTGCGTTGTCGGGCAGGTACAGGAATTTAAATTCCCGTACCTGTAGCTTAACTCAATGTTCTTTGACTTACTCCCTATCTCAAAAAGAGGATGTTGTTCCTTCTCTTTACCTATTGTTTGTTACTTTCACAACGACTAATTTTGAATCTTGTTTAAGCACTTTTTCTCCGCTCTTCAAACATAATTGAATGATGTGAGCGAAAAGAACTCTAATTCGGAACTAAATTTCACATGCATAACTAAAACCGAAATAGTACTACAGCTCAATTCAATCACCAATCATGTATTATTACTTACAGGGTGTCTTCAACTAAAACTTTGATAGATTAAAAGATTATAAATTCTAATGAATTTCGTAGATTTAAATGGATTTTCACAAATTCCATAAGAATCTTATCAAATATAGTAAATTTTCAAAATATTTGATTATATGTATTTTTAAACTCGAAATTTAACCAAATTTTTTAAAATCCCTCAATTAATGAAATCTTTTATAAATCCACTAGTTATTGATGATACCTAAATTTTAATAAATTTCATTAAAATCCATTAATATCTCAATTGAGAACAACTAAATTTAAAAAGATTTTTAAAATCCTTCACAATTTCAATGGTGGATACCTCCTTAAAATTTTATAATGAGATTAAATTTGACTAGTCACCTTCAAACAACTTGATTAATTACACTATTAAAAAGAATTTCAAAATTAATTTCCATAAGTCATGGTCAAAAACTTATTTAAATGAAAAGGGAAAAAGGAGGAGGAGACATTGCAAGTGCAGAAGTGCTACTATGTTCAGGCTTCTTTATTACAGGCTTTATTGGTCGCAACAATATATACATAGAAGGAGGGAGGAGGGGAGATCAAAGTACAAGATTTTGAGCAGAACATAGAATAAAGAACCCTTCTTTTCCTTAAATTCGGTCAACCCCTCAAAGTTAAGAATACGTGCATGCTGATGCTCATGCTCATGCTCTTGCTCATGCTGACCATGATTATGAGTAAAAGTAAAAAAAGGCAGAAAAGTGAGGGAGACAACAATGACATGGAGAGTTAGTTTGTAGTCGGAAGTTGTTGGGTTCTCGCAGGCTTTCGCCTCATCCGTACTTTACCCGCCGCCGACTCCACCCTCTCTGCCACCGCTTCAGGGCACGCGCAACCTTTTTTCTCATGGGAAACTGCCACACCTGTTGTCACTTTAGGTGGACACTAATACCATTTGACCATTATCAAATCTTCTTACTTTTTCTTAAATTTTCTTGCTTATTGGCCCTCAATCCATTGCCCAATTAACAACTTGATTCATTTTTATGGAGAGCTCACTAAATTGAAGAACCGGATTAAGAATTATCTACTCCTCGATTCTAGGACCTAAAACCAATGTAACTTTAACTCGAAATTAACTTAAAATATTGCTTTGATTCGATTTGTGTGGCTTTTATTTTTTAAAAAAAATGTTTACTGTCAATTGTGCAATCAATTTCCAGGTTAAAATATTCCCATTTTGTGTTCAAAAATAGAAAAAAAATGTTTCGAATATTTATCTTAAATCTTATGAAAAAATATTTCCCAGTTTGCAAGTTGTTTTTGAGATTTTTTTTTTTTTTTTTTTATTGCTTTTCATGTTAAGTTTAGTCTATTTTACAACAAAAACTTTATCAAAATTTTGTTACCATCGTCATAGTCAAGGAGAGGTCAAAGTCTGAGTCGTGACTAACATTCATCATCCATGAACGTCATATTTCGAGTTCACTAAGGTGATTTGATTTGATCGTGTCAATTGGTATCTATATTTGAAGAATGATTGTATAAACATAATGAAAAGTTATAGACTAATATTAATTGTAAGAAATAAATTTGTGGGATGATCGGAAAAACTGTTTGTACGCCTTGGGTTACTGATGAATATGTGACAGGATTTTAGCGGCTGGACTAATTGTATTTTTGTGGAAGATTGTATGAGATATTGCTAAGTGTAAATTCTATAAACGAAGTGATAAATGAGAGTATACGTTTAGCAAAACTCCTGGAATGATGGGATGATATATTAAGGGCAACAATGCAATTATTTATAGAGGAAATTGCAAAAAATATCCACTTTTACATAGTTATTTGTAAAACTATCCAAAATTTCTTCAATGTCCATTTTACTATAATATATACCAAAATGCCCTTATTAACAATTTTAGATTCCACAATGAAGACAAAATTTTGACCAATTTTAAAAAAAAATTGCTTCACTTTCATCGAGGGTATAATATACAATTTGGTACTAAATTTGACCATTTTTGTAAGAGTTATGAAAAATTAGACACTTTTAAATTGATAAGCATGAAATTGACCATTTTTGTAGATTTTCCTTATTTCTAATGCCTTTTATTTGAATTGAAATTATTCATAATGTCAAGCACAGCTGTGGACAGAAGGGAAGTGGAAAACCATAAATATTTGCTTTTTCATTATGAGAGCTTTTGGGGTGCCCTAATTACAATATCAAAGGAGATGACATCATACAAAGACACGAGCATGCATCATTTTCGAAAGCTTCGATGATGTCCAAATTAAAATTCAAGTGCACTTCATGTCATCTCAAGACATTTCACTATCACCTTATTAATTCTTCTGCCCTTTTACCTTACTGATACAAGCACAAAATTAAGACTCTCACTGTTTTTGTACCAAATTACATAAATAATGAAACAGAGGGTGTTGATAAGAATTAAAATTAGATTTTTAGTAGATTTTGATAGAAGTTTTTGAAATGTGCGGTTGAAAAGTTGTGGGACCCATGAAAGATGTGGTTAATATTAATTGTTTGACTTTGACTTGAATTAAAATCAGATTTTAATTCGGACCAAACATGTGCTCAATTTGCTGTCTCGACTACTCTTTTATCCATCTTGAGCACAATCAAACCATTTGTTATGAAGTTGTCGTGGTGACTTTATCGTCATATCATGTTTATACATATTATATTGCTCGAAACCCTAATGTGAACTTCACGGTTTATATGGAAAATGGTCATAGACAGATTAAGCCCCAACCTATATTCATTTCTATACATTTTTTTAATTATTGAGTATGCAATCAAATTAATAGGAAAATAATATTAAAAAGTGAAAAAAAATCGTGAATGATATTTTAACAATTGTTTGCCATCATGTTACTAATTTTATTTATTTATTTGATAATTACTATTGATAATAGTTTGTGATTGCCATGTTGGCCTATGGTATATATAAATTTTAATTTTAATCCTACAAAAATTGGATAGGCCTCTAAGTCACCTCAAAAGGTACGAGGCAAAGATTGACTTCGAGTCTAGAAAAGCAGAAGGAAGTTCGAGCATTAATGAATGTCATCAGCCTTAACTATCCAGGAGTTCTATCTTCAATGTTAGGCACATTAACTAATGGGAGATATAACGTTGGTGTATTATGGGTATTGAATAATGTATTGAAGAGGGGACAACATGTGCATTAACTTCTTTGGTTAAAGCCCCGACAATAAGGACGGTCTTAGCCGTCTATACATACAAACGTTAATACAGAGATTTTGGGTGTAAGAAAATCATTCTTTTTCTGCTCCTAAAACGCTCATTTATCAATCTTTGAATAAAACACCAAGTAATATGTATCTAATATAGCAAGACATAATTCATATAGCCGCCTTACACTTTCAGAGCATGTCTTTGTGCTGTGTCTGCATTATTTTTTAATCCTTTATAGCAAAAACTACGTAGATCCTCTTAGCACGCCTTGCGACAACATCGGACAACACGTCAACACCCCACCCTACTCTACCCTACCCCACTATACTCACGCACATTTATATATATACACGTATTCGTCTTCGATTTCATCATCATCTGAATATCAATTCCTCATACACATACTTTCTTTCAGTTTTCTGTCGCTTTAAGATTTTTGTAACTTTTTGAAAGAAATGCATTATCAAGCGGAGTTATATGGGAATTACTATGCTTCCACAGTGAGGCAGAGCGCGGCGGTGGACCCTTTAGAGAGGGTGGTGCGGCTAGCATCCGGCAGCGCGGTAGTGATATTCAGCCTTAGCACTTGTTGCATGTGCCATGCAGTGAAGAGGCTCTTTTGTGGCATGGGAGTGAACCCAACTGTTTATGAGCTAGACCAGGATCCTAGAGGGAAGGAAATTGAGAGGGCACTAACGAGGCTGCTTGGTGGTGGCTCCTCCGTGCCGGTGGTGTTCATCGGCGGAAAACTCGTTGGTGCTATGGATAGAGTAATGGCGTCACATATTAATGGCACTTTGGTCCCACTGCTCAAAGAAGCTGGAGCCCTCTGGCTTTAATGGCTATTTTTTAGATTCTTAGGAAAAAAACAAAAGGGGTTTGGTTCTGTTTTAGTTTCTTGATATCAAGCCCTCTATTTTAGAACATCTCTTCTTTTTGTCCAACTCTTTCTTGGGAGTTCTGGAGTTGTTACTCGATTTCTAATTAAGTACTGATTTAACTCTGAGTAATCCTTTGTATAGAGAATGAAGTAAAAAGTTTGACATTCATGTTTTCTTCTCATCAATCTTAATCCCTTTACACAGCAAGAACCAAAACTAACGTCACTTCGAATAAAGTCATGTCCATTGGCCCCATCGTGATGTATTCATTTTCCAGTTTTTGCTGGTCTATTCTGGGAAATAAAAGTTGCAGATACAAGGGAAAATAAAAACAGAATTTGTACGAGAATTTGAATTCCACTCACATGGGAGGCAGATCCCATGTGAGTGGAATATTGCCAAAAAATTGGGATTTACTTGTTTGTGTATATTCTGTTCGACTTATGTGGGTATTTTTCCTGTACTCATAGCATTGCTCATTTTGGAAATCAAAACGAAAAACATTCACGAAGATGAGCAGCAAACTACTATTCACCACTATACTCTTGAAACTACTATTCACCACTATACTCTTGAACAAGTATATGTCGAGGATCTCTTTCAAGAATTTGTTACATAGAGAAGAAGTGAAGCTTGCGTTAGTTTTGTTTTCTCCGACTACACGAAATTAATGTAAACAATGATGTAATAATATATGCAGGAGAAAAAATCAAAGCCTTCGTATAAGTAATTAAGAAAAGAATTGTTGAATTTCAAACTAAACTATTCCTCTATTCTCTAGCATCTTGATTTTACGGAGCAACCCTTCAATGGTTTCAGAAGCTTCCTGCAACAACAAGAAATGATTCCATTACTTTCGAAAAGATAATCAAAATTGACAACCCGAAGAACAAAGTAGTGATAAACAGTAAACGAAGAATGATAGAAGTAAAACCATCCCGACCTTTATTCTTTTCCTCAAACACAATTCCTCCTGATCTCTCCTGCTTCTTTCTTCTGCGAACGTACTAACAAAAACTTCGAATTTTTCCAAATTTTGCTGCGTATCTTGAAGCTGTTGCAAGAAATGGCATGGCAATTATTAAACATTAATGAATCAGTTTCCCGAAGGAACTTGTCGAGTCTGTTTGACTAGATGCATAAGTTACATTGACTCCACTTCATGAAATTAGAAATTATGGTATTGTTCTGCAACTATTTCGACTGATCCAAAATCCCAAGACAACTTACTTGATTTTGAAGTAATGAATTTCTGTCCCGTTCAAACACCAAATTCTGCAAGACTTCCTCTAAACTGCATGCAGAGAATTGAAAAAGAAAAGGCCAAAGTCATGATTCAGCAACGAAAGCACGTGATCAAATTTATTATATGAAGCCGTAAATAAGTTCCATATTATAAATAAGAATTAAATTAACCACCTATTTCGCAAGGAATTATTTTCTTCTGTCAAACTAAGGACCATTTCCGTTGTGGAAGGATAAGAAGCCGCATATGCATCTCTGCTAACCATTTCAGCCTGTTTATGATAGGAAAACAACTCGCCATCAAACCAGGAAAAAGGTGTTAACACTTCAATTTTATAAAACATGTTCGTCATGAACTCTAAATGCGCTACTACTTCAGAACAATGAATCTCCATGAGTCAGTACTTTATAAAATTTAAAATAGTTTGAATGCAAAAATCATGAGCTCTAAACGCGCTAATACTTCAGAACAATGAATCTCCATGAGTCAGTACTTTATAAAATTAAAATAGTTTGAATGCAACTTAAAACATGCTTGATAGAGCAAATAAAAAGGTTTTTGGATGAATGGCATGAAAAAAATAAAGGCGAAAAGGTAATAAATTGTTCTGCCATATCAAGCTGCAAAAATGCCGAACATGTAATTTACCTTCACACTCAAGTTTTGAGTAATTTGATTTGATACAGGTTCTACTTGAGAGCTCCCACTAATTGAAGATGTATTACTTTGATTTTTAGCTTGTGCCTCGGACTGAGTTGCTCCCACATTTTCAGTGGCATCAATTGGTGATCTATGATCGCTATTATTAGTCGATTGCAGCACAGATGCACCATCATAAAAGACACGCTCCTTTCGTTTGGACTTGGAAGAGGATTTGCCTGTAGCAGGAGCTTCTTTCACAGGGGAAACTGAGTTCTTTGGCTGCCGACGTGGGGCATAGCCAATTAAATGGCAGTTTGAAGACCTAACTTAAATGGAAAACTAAGAATTTCGATTAGTAGTTTTATAAAATTTTCAGTATAACACACAACTTGTGAACAAAAGAACGAACCAATAGTTTTTCTGCATAAAATTGAGCCTGGCCTCGAGTCTTGATAGCACAACTGTGCGCTCAAACCCCTGTTTATCATGTGCTGGTTCGATAAAATTAGCTTCCAATACACCTGAGGCATAACGGGTAAGGTTAACAAAAAGAATAATCAGTCCGGCACACAAAAAAAAGGATCTAAGTGAAAAAAAAAACCGCCGGGATTCAAGTTGCTTGCAGAAAATAATACCTATGACTCCTCGGCCATCACTTCCAGCAGCATTCCAGACCCTCCAAAAAGGCTGACAATGAAACAAATTTAGATTAACACAACAACAAAACCTGACTCCAATATAATAGCAAGCATGCTGACAAAAAAAATCTATTTTAAATGGGGGTAATATTTGGAAAATTATATTAAAACCAACCTTGATAAGCCTATTTTTATGGTAAATATTGAACCCTTGAACATCAATATGACACTTAGCATCTTTAACAAAGCCAATAGTCCCAACCGCTACCATCTGTTACAATGAAAAAAGAAGAACCGAGTAATTATGTCGTCAAGATAGGCAACGATGAAGTCACAATATAAAAGTCTTTACATTTTTTGGATCTTTCAAAGCTGAGTCTGTAGGTGTAGGCCTATATGTAATCTCCTTAGATTGCATCATATCATTAACTATGTTATGATGCTCCACTTCTTTTCCCCGTAGAATCATTTGGAAACCAGTTGGAATCCTTAGGTACAAAATTGAGGCATAGTTCTACAGAAACATGAAAAGAACAGAAATAATTAGAGAAGAAAGCCACTCAGCAAATATCAAAGTATTAAAAAAAATATAGGGACTTAATTAAACTTCATGTTCTACCAATGCATACTTAATGAACCAATTAAGGTAGGGAGAAATAAGAACACAACAACAACAATCCAAAAAATAATGGCAAAAAGGCCAAACAGAATAAAGTGGAAAATAAAAAAATACCCTTAAAGAATGCCGATAAGTTAGAAAATGCCTAGAGTTCGGGTACATTTTTGCCATCTCTATCTTTTTCTCATCTCGGCTGACACCTCTAATTTGAATATCCTGAGAAAAAAAGTGGAAAATAATATGAGTCTCCTTATAGTTATTACTTGCAAGAAGAACACCGGAATCAGTATACTGGGGTGAGTATTCAGATAAAAATATAGTGTGAGGGCATCCAAAGCCTACATGTTGATCCGTGTCAAAATCAAGTTCTGGTGCTCCTTGGTCATCTTCCCACAGATTGTATATAACTATGCGTGTCCCTTGATCTTTGAAGGAATTAAACTACAAGAAAATAATAGCAAGAATCATGGACAATTAAAAAATATACTAATGCATCATCAGAATAATTAAAAAAATTGTTTTTACGCTATTAGGATTAACATCTATACACTACCTGTTGAAGGAGATCTTCTTCACTTCCATATGGAGACCACTGCACAATGGTTCTAAGATTTCTTTCCCAATCAACCAAGGTAGAGCGTACCATCTTGTTCCAGGCCTCGCCTCTTTTCTCATAATCAATCTGTTTATCATAGTGAAAAAATTAAGTGTCCGAAATATTTGCATGTATATGCACACAGAGACAAGCTTCAAGTATAACGTTAGTAAAATTAGCATATAATAAAGATAATGCAACATCCATTCTACACACCATTCACCAATGTACTCCATCCACTAATGATAATATGAATATATTCATTAAAGTGGTAGCTTTTACACATAAATCATAGATCATACCATGGGGACCACAGTATCTTCCTTTCCGGTTTCCATCAAGAATGTGTAGGATAGCAATCCAATACTCTGTTTTGCACTACAGGAAAATAAAATGAAATAAACTAATCAGTCCCATACGGTGAAACTTGGAAGAGTTCAGTTCCGAAAACACAATGAGATGATTGAATAGCATCAATGGCAGTGGCAGCTAAAAACGCCATAAACACAAATCTGATTTAATGATAAAGCAACTACCTTCTTCCATCTGTCCCTCGACAACGTGAGAACACAATGACATCTGCCCCAAGCCTCATAGTACTAGTCTTGAAACCATTACCATCTGGTGAAAATTTTAAAAATAATAAATACCAAAATAACCAGAATTTGATACATATGATTTCTACATAATGTAATAACTCACATTGCCCAATAGTGTTGGGCATTTTGCTTTTCTCAGAATACCCTAGAGACATGCACTTCCGCATTTTATCAGGATTCATGCCACCGCCATTATCTGTAATCAGCAATTGTAAATATTAAATGAATATGCAGTCACCAGCAGCAACTTAAATTTCTTTGAAATTTTCAAAAAGCTTCCATGTTTTTTAATTGGTTTAAAGACATTACTGATATAAGTTTAATAAAATTAGAACTTATACATTGAAAGTATAATATTAATTCAAGTACTTGAAAATTTTCACCATCCCCCCCTTTTATGAGACTTAGGGTCAATGGTAGAAAGGAATACTAAGGTGTACAAAAATTTTGTTGGCATTTTTGTGCGGGGAAAGACTTAAAACCTCCCAACCCCTAAAAAATTAAAAGGAAAAAGAATTGAATAGAAAGAAAAAACCGAAGTCAGAAAAAGAGTAACTAAAGAGAGAAAGAGCTAATACCTTCTATCGACAACATCTTACTATTGTCCTTCCCATTGTTGAGCACATCTACGTGGACACAGGTTGCTCCATTGTTAGCCTGAAAATCAATTCATGGTTAGATGGTCGGCAAACCAAAACATTAAAGAGAAAAATGCATTTAGCTCCTCTTTTAATATAAAAGTCAAGTACCTCATCTAAGGCATTATCTAGAAGCTCAGCAAAAGCTGGAACGCAGAAACCATGGTCAGAAAAGATAAGTTCAAATAAAGCTAAAATCTCACACGCTTGATTGAATATTTACCTCCCAAAGCCCACTTATGGCTAGTTGCATTTGAATGTAAGAATTTAGGATGAATCCTGACATGATCCATGCCACCTGCAGGATGAATCAAGAATATAAATAATAAGCAAGTCATTCTTATGGTTTCTCTTAAAAGCTTGAGATAATCTAACTCAAATCTAATTTAGCAAATTCTCATTACACATCTCGACAACAATGCAGTTAAGTTTTATGCTAAGTAATGACCACTAGAGGACTTCAAAAACATAAGAATAATCCCTCGTCAAACTCTTATATCTGAGAACATTAAGATTTCTTATTTTCACTTACAAGGAAAACTAAAATGCAGTCTTTTAGCTTACAATTAGTTAATGCATAAAAACCAAGCCTTATTCTCAATTAGATCCTTCACAATCAAAATATATCATGTTAATTTTGGTCTATAGTCTCCCTCTTCAACATATTTCACTTGGACAGCATAACTCTAAAGCTCTCATTGAATAGTTCGATCAATCATTAGATGCTTCTTCCATTTATTTAACATCTTTTTACTCATTAAGATCTCGATGAAAAATTTGTAATCCAACCCAATTTTTTCTCATCTCATCCTCTTTATAGCCTGTCTCACTTCTGAGTCCTAAATACAGTTGAATTTGACAAATCCCCAGTATCATGGGAGTTTCTCGTCCTCTGACATGAAGATATCTTCCATTAAAAAATAAATAAGTAAATAAATCGAACAAATAATCATGAATATGAAGGCACATACTAATACAATACCAAGCTATCAATTGACATAAATATCAACAGTTTAGTTCATACAATCAAATGCCGAATTCCATACACTAAAAACAAGAAATAAACCAAATCAGGCTATATAACAATATACAAATTAACTCTAGAAGATATAAAAAAAAACCAAAAAATTGAAGGAAAAAGGGAAGCATTAATTACCAGGTCTTGAACTTGAATCGTCGTCATTCTTGCGCTCGTAATCCCCTGCTTTCCAGAATTGCTTACAACTGCGGACCGCAGGAGGATTAACTGCTTTATTCTTAAAATCATTACACGAATTCTTAATACTTTCCTGTTTCACTACAATAGGTACGTTGGACAATCCTGCATTAGAATTATTGTTCTTTTCAATGGTCGATGATGTAGCTATTTCCTTCTGAATGGCCAAGCGTTCTTCGGGTGTAAGCGGGTCAAGAAAACCGACAGGAAGTACTGCCGTTTCAATCCTCTGCTTCTTCCTCAGGTTCCCTTCAATACCCCAACCGTCCAAATCGGAGTCATCAGAATCAAAACTATCACAATTGCTGCTACTACTGCTGCTTAAAGAAATTACGCTAGACTGTGATGGTAATTTCTTGGTTTTCTCCTCCTCTGTGGGTGATTTTTCCATGTTTTCTTCTTTGATATTTTGACTCATTTAGAAACTCAAAACTAGGGTTCCTGAGAGAGATTTTGAGTTCTTTTGGAATTCTAAGAGTAGAGATGGCGCGAGTTGCGGTTCTGTGACTTCTGTCAGTTTTTATAGGATTCTGAAAATCTCAACCGTTTCCTACGTGGGGAACGCGAAAAGGTAATAGAATAAAAAAAAATTAAAAATTACACCCCCTCTTTACTATATTTTTTTAATAATATTTATTAATTTCACCTTTTTATTTAGCCCTATTTGATGGACATTATATTAAAAAAAAAAAGGAAAAAAATAGTGTTATGAATAGTGATTTTTTAGAAAATATATGGTTAAAAATTAAAGAAATTTTTTGAATTTACGTGTAAAATATTTTATTATATGAATATGTGATTGAAAAATGAGTATGAGAAAGAAAAAGTTTTAATTTAAAGATAGTAAGATGTACATTATATAAAAAAAAAAATAGGAATACGAATAGTGATTTTTTAGAAAATATATGGTTAAAAATTATTAATTTTTTTGAATTTATGTGTAAAATATTTTATTATGTGAATATATATGATTGAAAAATGAGTATAAAAAATAAAAAGTTTTAATTTAAAGACGGTAAAACAAGGGCTTAATATCTTTCTATATAAAAAGTGCTTATTTAACGGAATTTGTTGGTTTAACGGAAAAACTAACGGAATTTTTTTTTTAACGGATTATGTAATGGAATTTCTTATTTTAAACAAACAGCTGCACCTTCCTTCAATGTTTTTATCATAACTTTGCATTCCGATATTCGATTGAGACGATTCAAAATGCGTTGGAAAGCTAACTCATTTGGCTACAACTTTGATTCAGATATCATTTTCCAATTCGATCACTTTCTATGTCAAAAATATGTCTCAATATAACGAACTATGTAACGGAATTTTTTGTTTTAAACAGGCAGCTGCACCCTCCTTCAGTGTTTTTAATTTAACTTTGTATTTCGATATCCGATTGAGGCGATTCAAAATGCGTTAGAAAGCTAAATCATTTGGCTACAATTTTGATTCAGACATCATTCTCCAATTATTCCAAAAATAAGTCTCAATATAACGGATTATGTAACAAAATTTCTTGTTTTAAACAGACAGTTGCACCTTCTTTCAGTGTTTTTATTATAACTTTGTATTCTGATCTCTGATTGAGGCGATTCAAAATGAGTTGGAAAGCCAACTCATCTAAATACAACTTTGATTCAGACATCATTCTCCAATTCGATCACTTTCTTTGCTAACAATATGTCTCAATATAACGGATTATGTAACATAATTTATTGTTTTAAACAGGCAGCTGCACCTTCCTTCAATGTTTTTATCATAACTTTGTATTCCGATATCCGATTGAGACAATTGAAAATGCGCTGGAAATCTAACTCATTTGGTTACAACGTTGGTTCGACATCATTCTCCAATTAGACCACTTTATATGCCAAAAATAGGTCTCAATATAACGGACTATGTAACGGAATTTCTTGTTTTAAACAGACAGCTGCACATTCTTTCATTGTTTTTATCATAACTTTGTATTCCGATATCCTATTAAGGCGATGCAAAATGCGTTGGAAAGCTAACGCATCTGACTACAACTTTAATTCAGACATCATTCTCCAATTCGATCACTTCCTATGCCAAAAATAGGTCTCAATATAAGACTAAAACACCAGAGCATAACTTTTCGGTTGGAAATTGATTTGTGATCATCTTTTGACTAAATTTGATCCATTGACATCTTCCTTTATCCAATTGATTCCGAGCACTCTCAAATCTTTATCATGAGATTCGGCACAACTTTTAAGTATTTACATTTTAGCACCCAAACTTTGGATCCCTTACAATTTAGCTATTTCTCCAGATTTGTCTACTTTTACTTATTTTCTTCAATCTCACCAGCCTATATCACAATATCAAAATCACACATCTAATTATTTATCAATTACATAAACATTACATCATTAATTATTTATAGGGTGTCTGTTTCTGCTTTTCAGCAGAAATCAAGCCGTTGGCAACACAATTCATGCCGTTGGGAGTCGCAATTTTGGATCAATTCTCTCACTGTAGGGCTGTAAGTTTGAAAAAAAAACGATAATATAATCAATTTTCCTTCATCCTTGCAGCACGCTCAGACACGCCCTTAATTAACCAAAAAAAAATTACATCTTTATTAATAACAAATTAATTATTAAAAATATATTAAATATAAATAAAGCAAACGTGCATTGCACGTTACTTGCACCTAGTTTTTTTATAAATATCAATTATTAAATAATTTAAGATGTAGAATATTAAATATGTAATTTATTAAGAGTTTGTTTGAGATAATAAATTTTGAAATAATAATTTATATTTTGAAACTATGTGATTAAAAAATTAGAGAAAAATTTAAATTTACGTATAAAATTAGTTTATTAGAAGAATGAATCGCTGAAAATGAGTTTCAATAAAAAATAATTTTTAAAACTTGAGGATCAAATAGAGTCTTAATGTAATCGCTATAAAGTAAGAACAAATTATAGGTTTGACTCTTTAAATTATTTTAAAAATTAAATTAAAAAGTTTTGGAGCTTATTTTTAATGATTAACTCTCTGAATAGATATTATCTTGTATTTACAAAGTACATGCTCCAAAAGCCTATGAAAATCTTATGAAAGGAAAAAAATAATAATATAAGTAATGAAAGTAAAAAAGGAATAAAAGATGTCACTTTCAAAAGGACAATTATGTTGTAAAAGGAAAGTAAATTATGGTTTACTGTGAATGATATTTGTACTCCTGCAGCCTTAGATATAATCTTTCTATATATAAAAAGTGCTTATTTAACGGAATTTGTTGGTTTAACAGAAAAACTAACGGAATTTGTTGTTTTAACGGATTATGTAACGGAATTTCTTGTTTTAAACTGGCAGCTGCACCTTCCTTCAGTATTTTTATCATAATTTTGTATTCCGATGTTCGATTGAGGAGATTCAAAATGCATTGAAAAGCTAACACATCTGGCTACAACTTTGATTCAGACATCATTCTCCAATTCGATCACTTTCTATGCCAAAATTATGTCTCAATATAACGGACTGTGTAACGGAATGTTTTGTTTTAAACAGGCATCTGCACCTTTCTTCAATGTTTTTATCATAACTTTGTATTTCGATATCTGATTAAGGAGATTCAAAATGCGTTAGAAAGCTAAATCATCTGACTACAACTTTGATTCAGGCATCATTTTCCAATTGGATCACTTTCTATGCCAAAAATAGGTCTCAATATAACGGACTATGTAACGAAATTTCTTGTTTTAAACAGGCAGCTGCACCTTCTTTCAATGTTTTTATTATAACTTTGTATTCTGATATTCGATTGAGGCGATTCAAAATGAGTTAGAAAGCTAACTCATCTAGCTACAATTTTAATTCAGACATTATTTTCCAATTCGACCACTTTCTATGCCAAAAATATGTTTCAATATAACGGATTATGTAACATAATTTCTTATTTTAAACAGGCAGTTGCACCTTCCTTCAGTATTTTTATCATAACTTTGTATTCCGATATCCGATTGAAGCAATTCAAAATGCGTTGGAAATCTAACTCATTTGGTTACAACTTTGGTTCAAACATAATTCTCCAATTCGACCACTGTATATGCCAAAAATAGGTCTCAATATAACGGACTATGTAACGAAATTTCTTGTTTTAAACAGGCAGCTACACCTTCCTTCAATGTTTTTATCATAACTTTGTATTCCGATGTCCTATTGAGGCGATACAAAATATGTTGAAAAGCTAACTCATCTGGCTACAACTTTAATTCAGACATTATTCTCTAATTCGATCACTTCCTTTGCTAAAAATAGGTCAATATGAGACTAAAACACCGGAGCATAACTTTTCGGTTGGAAATTTATTTGTGATCATCTTTTGACTAAATTTGATCCCCTTGACATTTTCCTTTATCCAATTGACTCCTAGCACTCTCAAATCTTCATCGTGAGATTCGGCACAACTTTTAAGTATTTACATTTTAGCCCCCGAACTTTGGATCCCTTACGATTTAGCAATTTCTCCAAATTTGTCTACTTTTGCTTATTTTCTTCAATCTCACCAACCTACATCACAATATCAAAATCACACATCTAATTATTTATCAATTACATAAATATTACATCATTAATTATTTATAAGGTGCCTGTTTCTGTTTTTCAGCAGAAATCAAGTCGTTGGCAACACAATTCATGCCGTTGGGAGCCACAATTTTGAACAAATTCTCTCATTGTAGGGCTGTAGGTTTGAAAAAAAATGGTAACAAAATCAATTTTCCTTCCTCCTTGCAGCGCGCCCAGACACGCCCTTAATTAACCAAAAAAAATTACATCTTTATTAATAATAAATTAATTATTAAACAAAAATATTAAATATAAACTAAGCAAACGTGCATTGCACGTTGCTTGCACCTAGTTACCATATGTATCCATATTCCTTTTCTATAAATATAGGACTTTGGTTCTCATTATAACACACAAGTCTGTTGACTTCTCATTTTCTCTCCTTTTATAACACGTTATCAGCACGAAAACTTAATTCTTTAATATATATATATATTATGTCACATCCATATATTGCTTCCGCAACGTTTACGCGAACAAATTTGGTTTCTGCCAAATTGTTGTCTGCCACAATTAGCTTCTTGTAAGCATCCCAACTTCCTGTGCTAATGTCAATTCAATTTTTGCGCGTTAATTGGTTTCTGCCAATTCAATTTTTTTTAATTATATATGCATACCCAAGGTAACTCCCATATTTTTGTTTATGATTTAATTAACTTTTGCACGTTAATCAATTTCTGAAATTAATTATCAGGTTGCTTCTCCTTCTCCTGTAAAACACGTTATAATCAGTGCTCTAAAATGCGTAATGCGTTGCGAAGCGTCGAGACCGAGAATGAAGAATCACAAGTTTAGGCGTGTCAATGAGAAGAATAAGCACCATAATGTGTTTCGTATTTTTAAGATATTAAATATATTTTTACATAAAAAAGTAGATTTTTTAATATATCATAAAAAAAGATTAAAAAAAAAGAGGATTAGACTGGATAATGCGCGCCTAGGCGCGCATTAGTCGCGCATTTTAGGTGGAAAACGTATTTTTCCCGCATTTCCCGAATTCGACGCGGTTTGGACGCGCGTCGCGCTTAGGCGGTGCGTTTTCACGTTTTTTAGAATATGGGTTATAATTGGTTTATGAAATTCAGGCCATAATATGTGAATGGGTTTCTGCATGTCATGAGTATCAATGTTTTTCCACTCAACTAATTCAAGTCAATATTTAATGTATTTATAAATTAGTTAATATTTTCATTATGATGTGCAATTGAATATTTTATTATCGTTTTTTTTATATTTAATAATAAATATCAATTATTGATTTCATTCTTAATTGTTGTTGATCCCGAAAATGTACAACTCTATAAACAATACATAGCTCTTGAAGAGCCAATATTCCTAAATATTAATTGGTGTTGCTCCTAAAATAGCACAACATTATAATAAATATTCTTAAAGAATATTACTTGCTCCTGAAGAGCATAAATTATATTTTTCAATATTTCAGAAAAATATTGACATATTGCTCTTGAAAAAGTAATATTAAAATACAACATGCTCCCGAAATAGCACATGTTTCGAAGAACATACTATTTTAAATTAGTGTTTATCCCTTAAGGAAAATACGTAACTTATATCATATTGATATTGACTATTGATATTTAATCATATTTTTCGAAACTGATTGTATTTTTTTTTTGCTTTATTGTGTAGTTAAATCAAATGACAAATATCACGAAACTTGAGTTTGTTGCACTTGACATATATGGCAAAAACTATTTGTCATGGGTACTCGATGCAGATATTCATCTTGTCTCAAAAGGTTTGGGAGCAACAATAAAAGAAGGAAACAAAGAATCCCTTCAAGATCGTGCAAAAGCACTCATCTTCCTTCGTTATCATCTTCATAGTGGATTGAAAATTGAATATCTCACTAAAAAAGATCCACAAGTTCTTTGGAAAAAATTAACTGAAAGATTTGATCATCAGATGACTATAGTCCTCCCCAAAGCCGGTTATGAGTGAATGTATCTTCGTTTGCAAGATTTCAAAAATGTTAGTGAGTACAATTCTGAAATATTCAGAATATGTTTAAAATTGACATTGTGTGGAGAAAAAAATCACTGATAAAAATATGTTGGAGAAAACGTTTTCTACTTTTCACGCCTCAAATGTGCTCCTGCAGCAAAAATATCGTGAGCGTGGTTTCAAAAGGTACTCAGAACTCATATCTTGTCTGCTTGTGCATGAGCAAAATAATAAACAGTCGATGAAAATCACGGGTTACGTCCAACTAGTTCTGTACCATTGCCTGAAGCAAATGGTACTGCATTGTTTGAAGCAAATATAATATCAAGACAAGGACGTGGACGTGGACGTGAACGTGGACGTGGACGTGGACGTGGACGCGGATGTGCACGTAGAATAAATTATGGACAAAATAATCAACAAAATTATCAGTAACAAGGCAGTAACTTCAAAAGGCACAAAGCAAAACGAAAGTAGCACATCCAAAAAGGAGTATGAAGAAAGTTGCTTCAGATGTGGAATGAAAGGGCATTTGGCACGTACCTGTGTTATGGCAAAACACCCGTGGATCTATACAAAAAATCAATTAAGGGAAAGGAAAAAAGTGAAGACAAATTTTGCTGATTATGATAGTCCAATTGATGTGACTCATTTGGATATTTCTGATTTCTTTGCTGATCCAAATGGGAATATTGACCATTTGATTGGAGGTGACGTAATGGAAGATATAGATTAGTTTACTTTCTAGTATTTCCTTTTCGTTTTAGAAATTTTTTGCAAAATATTTGAAACCTTATTATACATCGTTAATTTTATAATACTGAATTATATTTACTCTTTTTAAATTCAAATATATTAGTTTTCTTATAGATTCATGATGGATTGTCAAGATACTTGTTTGATTGATAGTGCAACTACACATACTATTCTTTATTACAAAAAATATTTTTTTGACTTAACATTAGCAGAAAATAATGTTAATACGATATCAGGTGCATTGAATATTGTTGAAGGCTCCGGAAGAACTTGTATTATTTTACCAAATAATACAAAATTATATATTGACGATACACTTTATTCAAACAAATCCAGAAGAAATTTACTTAGTTTTAAAGATATCCGTTACAATTGATATCACATTGAGACGATGTAAGAAAATAATGTTGAATATCTTTGCATAACTTCTTTTGTATATGGCCTGAAGCGGATAAAAGAAAAATTTTATGTACTCCCATCGGCATGTATTACACATTTATAAAAATGATCAAATCAAATATTATCACGAATCAGAAGTTCATTGATCCAAAAAATTTTATACTCGGCATGATCGACTTGGACATCCAGGAGCTATAATAATACGTCGAATAATAAATAACTCACATAGACATCCTTTAAAGAACTAGAAGAGTCTTTTATCTAATGATTATCCATGTGTGGCTTGTTCATGAGGCAAGTTAATCATTAGACTTTCGACTATAAAGGTCAATATTGAATCTCCAATTTTCTTGAAAATGATTCATGGAGATATATGTGGACCAATACACCCACCATGTGGACCATTTCGTTATTTTATGGTATTGATTGATTCTTCTACTAGATGGTCACATGTTTGCCTACTTTCTACTAAGAATGTAGCTTTTACTAGACTACTTGCTCAAATCATAAAATTACTTGCGCAATTTCCCGATTATTCAATCAAGACTATTCGTCTTGACAATATTGGTGAATTTAGATTATAAGCATTCGATGATTATTGCATGTCAATTGAGATTGTTGTTGAACATTCGGTCGCACATGTCCATACACAAAATGGTTTAGCAGAGTCATTTATTAAACGTTTACAACTTATTACTAGACCTTACTTATGAAAACAAAACTCTCAACTTCTGTTTGGGGTCATGCCATATTGCATACTGCGTCATTGGTTCATATCAGACCAACTGCATATTATCAATATTCAACTTTACAACTAGCATTTGGTCATGAACCTAATATTTCTCACCTGCGGATTTTTGGTTGTGCTGTTCAAGTCCTTATTTCACCCCCACAACCGACTAAAATGGGTCCCCAACGAAGATTTAAAATTTATATGGGTTTTGATTCACCATCTATTATTTGAATATCTCAAACCTTTAACATGTGATTTATTTATTGCATGATTTGCAGATTATCATTTTGATAAAATGATTTTCCCATTTTTGGGAGGAGAAAAACTACATCCTGATAAATAAGGTAAAATTTCTTGGAATGAAACAATTCTATCTCATTTTGATTCCCGAGCAATCAATGTGAGCAAGAGGTTGAAAAAGTCGGGATCTATTTTAGTGGGATATGCAGATGCATGTTATCTCACTGACCCACATAAAACAAAATCACAAAACACGATACGTGTTTACACGTGGAGGAGCGGTTATATCATGAGATCTGTGAAACAATCATTGACAGCAACATCCTCAAATCATTCTGAAATTATTGCAATCCATGAAACAGGTCGAGAATGTATATGGTTGAGGAACACGATCAATCATATCCAAACATCATGCGGATTAATTCAACAAAAGATAGTCCAACAATTTTGAATGAAGATAATGCTACTTGTATTGTACAACTCAAATGAGGTTATATCAAAGGTGACGGGACGAAACATATTTCTCCAAAATTCTTTCATACACACGAGTTTCAAAAGAATGACGACATCAAGATTTAACAAATTCGTTCAAGTGACAATTTGGCTGATTTATTTATAAAAGCACTGTCAACATATACATTCAAAAAAATGGTTCACGGGATTGGAATGTATCGATTCAAAGATTTTCAGTGATCAACATCAGGGGGAGTAGCTGTATTCTTTTTCCTTATTCAGGTTTTATCCCACTGGGTTTTCCTAACAAGGTTTTAATGAGCCGGCATTTATCTTTAATACTCCAAAATAACTGTACTCTTTTTCATTCGTTTTTAATTTTTTTTTTGTCCCATTGGGATTTTATCAAACAAGGTTTTAATGAAACAGATATTTTGTAATATGTCATTCAAGGGGGAGTGTTGTAAAAGGAAAGTAAATTAGGGTTTTTATACCCCTGCAATCCTAGATATAATTATCATATGTATCCCTATTCATTCCTTATAAATATAAGACTTTGGTTCTCATTATAACACAGAAGTCTATTGACTTTTCCTTTTCTCTTCTTTTATAACAAATTATATTATATTTTTAATTTTCTATAAATTTACTTAAATAGACATATATAAAAACAAGAATAATCCCGATATGATGAAAAAAAGAAAGTTTCTAGCATGAAGCACGCCTATCCTACTGGTGATTTTTCATCTTCTTTTCTTCAGTAGGTTCCCCTTCATGTCAATCTTTCAGCATGGTTCTCGTCCTCCTCAATTTTCTATCATTCTCAATATCTTCATAGTTTACACATTATTATAACAGTTATAAAGGGTTTGGCAGTATGGATTTTCATTTTTGGAGCTTTATTTCTTTCATATCCATTTCAAGAAATGAGAGGGACAAACTTCTGATGTTAAACAATCAAAATCACCTTTACTAATTTTGTGGCATCCAATCCCTTTTAAGATCTCTCAAGAAGATTGAAACTTAGGGTCCGTTTGATTTCAAAAGTGAAATTTGGGTGGGAAAAAAAAAGAATTACAGGAAATTGAATTGCCTAGAATTTATTTTACTAAAAATTGTAATTAATTGTGTTTGACTGATATAATTTTTCACCTGAAAAATGTTGAAAGTTTGATATCTGTTTGAGTTTATATTTATGGAAATTATCCATTAAACTGATAATTTTCTTTTACAATTGGGTCTAGAATTTATTTCAAACATGACAATACCAAAATGAGAAGTTCCTCGTCATAGGTAAAAGTGGGAAGATGATTAAGAGTCTTCTCCCATTCTGTAAATTTGATACAAATCAAATAAATATATTTATAGTTTGAGCCTTGAGGTGGGGTCCAAACTATCTTTTGAATTATTATTGAATTGTGATGGGATGTATTTAGAGTGGAATTAATATATAATATTGGTGTGGATTTATAATGTTTAAATGAATAAATTTAATAAGAAAAATATTGAAATGTGAAAATAATATTTAAAAAAAAATTAATAGGAATGGATATAGCCCTTGTTTCGTCTTAATTATTATTTCTAAAATATATTTTACTCTTTTTTATTTTCAATATATATTTTTCAATAATATAACATTACACGCAAATCTAAATTTTTTCCTTATTTTTTAACCACATATTCTCCATCCAATTACTTTTTCAAAATGCATTTTTGTCAAAAAAAAAAAAAAAAATGAGGCTCAAACATGCTCATAGAATGTTATAAAAATATAAAAATTATGAATATAAATAGTGGCTCTCTTTAAACCCCTATTTGGACTTCATTAAGCCCTTGTTTGGCCTCCATTATATTGAGAATTTGGGAAAAAATGTATTTTAAAATAATAAACTTTTAGAGAATGTATGATTAAAAAAGAATAAAAATTTTAGGTTTACATTTAATATTATATTATTGAAGAATGTGTGGTTGATAAGAAGATGGAAAAATGAATTATAATTTCAATGGGGCCAAACACGGGCCAAAATGAGATTTAGGGGGCGGGGGCGGGGGGGGGGGGGAAGTGATTTTTTGGAGAATATATGGTTAACAAATAAGAAATTTTTTGGATTTACAAGTAACATTATTTTATGAAAAAGAAAATGAATTTAAAAAAATACATTTTTTTAAAAAATGGGGCCCATGGGTTAAGGGCCTATTTGAGCCCCATTTCTTAGGTAGAATTCATTTTGGAATAATAAATCGATGGGAAATGTTTTATTAAAATTGAAGGGAAAATTTTTGGATTGCGTGTAAAATTATTTTATTGAAAAATATGTGGTTGAAAAGAAGAAATAGGAAAATGTATTTTGTAAAAAAAAAAATGGAGATCAAATAAGGTATAAGTAACAAAATATTAGCATTATTTCTAAAATACAAAGAAATAGATTTAGAAAAAACTGACTTTTAGAGGGGTTGTGTTTTAAAATTGTAAAGGTTTATATTCGTGCCGTTTAATATCACTAGTTAAAATTGTAAAGGTTTATATTCTTAAAAATATTTTATAATTGTTGTAAAAGTAATATTTGATATCAATTTATTGGGAGGATTTGATGAATCTCTAATGAACAAAAAGCATTAAAATTTAGGATATGAATTTAAGAGAAGAAAATTATATTCTCAAAACTCAATTTTTATGATGATGAAATACCACAAATAAGCAACATTTTTATATGACATTTGGCATATAAGAATTAATTGTTAATACATGAATTTAAACACCCATTTAAATTCCTGACACCTTAATAAAAACAAATTCATCCATAACAACACTAGATTCATGTAAATCAAGATTCATCAAGTCAATTATTAGGATAGTAGAACTTGACACTATTATGAAAATACTATCCAACTTCACAGTATTATGAAAATGACAAGTTTTTTATTTAACTTGATATTCTCATTCAACGAAAAAATAATTAAGTGCTTCAAATAATTACAACAGCTAATTCTTTTGAACTTTACAAAGGCAAACAAGGCAAAACAAGCAATAGACATTCAGACCATGTTTGATTGCACTTCAATTCCATAGAAGATGGAAATTAAATTCCATTTTTTACATTTTTGCATATTTGATTGTCCAATTTTTCTTTAAAATTGATTTTCCATCTTTCACCCATATGCTCACATTTTCTTTGTTTTTGAGGAAAAGTTTTTCCTATTCTAGACAATTTTTTTTTTTTTTTTTGCAATGAAAACAAATTTTATCTCTTTAATAAACAATTTCGTGAAAAACAAAGACAAATAAACAACAAAAGACCAAAATTTCAATATTTTTCAGGTGAAAAATTATATCAATCAAGCACAATTAATTGACAGTTGCATAAAACAAGTTTTATGCAATTCAATTCCATGTAATTCATTTTCTTTCCATTCAAATTCCATTATTGTTCAAACAGACCCTAGTAATACTATGTTAATAGTTATTGAGTGGTGTAAAGATCCTTAATTTTTAGTCATTATCACATGTATGTTTCGAATTTTGTTCATGACATTTTTATTATTAACCTTATGTTAATTAGCCATATTGACCCGACGACCGTTCTCGTCAAAAAAATTATGTTAGCATGCTTAAAAATGGGGAACAATATATATTCATAATTTTGTACTTGTATTATTTTTTTCTTATTTAAAATACAATGGCAAAAAGGTCTTTTCCTTTCTCTTTACATAATTTATAGACGAAAATCTTCATTAGGTACAATATGCGCTAATAAATGGACAGTCAAGAATAAAATTGTGATTGATAAAGTTGGGACATAAGTGTAATATGATTAAAGGTTATGGACCTTTTATGTAATTAAATTTTGATTTAGTTATACAAAAATGTGATGCAAATATATTTAGTCATAATTATTCTAATGTGGAGGTTAGTTTAAATTTTTAAACACAGAACAATGTGATATTGTGACTACTGTTCTAAAGGGCCACCTGGCTCGTGTCTTTTTTGTTAAATGAGTCCAACAAAAAACCCACTATAATCCAAATCATTAGCATTATCTGCCCACAAACAAATCACAATTGATTTGATGTTGAAAATTATGTTTTTGTTATAAACTTGAAAAATATGTATGGAGTTCTTGTGATTTTTCAAGTTGTGTATTATTTTATTCATTTATTGATCCAGTATAATTAAAATTATATTAAAAATAGGGAATCGCCTCATTGTGTCTAGGCTTGTAAAGTTTGAGGTTTGACATCCACGTCTTATCACACATTATATCTTTTAGAACTGTAACGCTGTTAATCAGGCAAGGGAATGTCTTTAATATTAATGAAAGGACCATGCTAGAAGTATTACATGGTTTACAAACTCACTTATTCACTACACACAAGAGGAGTGGGGACCACATAGCTGCCATTTTTGAATTCACGTGGGGCCCACGTTTTTTGTGAGAGTGAGTACACCATTTTGTAAAAAAATGTGAGTAAAAATATCTTTATCCTTAATGAAATTGATGTTACGTGAAGGTTTAAAGCTTATAATCTGTTAGAGTGTGTTTGATTGCATTTATTTTTCATGAAAAATGTCAGTTTTTTACCCAAATTCTTATTTTGAAGTGTTTGATTGCTATTTTTTTCTGTGAAAAATATTTTTTAACTTTTAAAAATATGCATAATTTTCATTGTTTTTAAGGAAAATATTTTCTTTGGAGGGAGTAAGTTTTTGTTTTTCTCAAAATAAGAAAAATATTTTATTTTCTAGAATATATTTTCCATGTTAGTCAAACACATTCTTAGTTATAACAATATTTCACACTATTTTAACATTCCAAAGAAAGTAAATAAATAATATGGATAAATATTGGTAACTTAATACTGCACAATATGTTTAGGAGTTTTTTTCAGATATAGTCTAGTTGAGAATTTTTTTTTTTTTTGAAGGAGTTATAATACAAATCCTAGAATTAGAAATCTTTGGCCAAACTTCAATAGTGAGGAAGATGATAAGTGGTTTTAATTTAATCTCTTACTAATTTTTATCACATTTTTTTGTTAGTGACTATTGTGTACCTTTTATTTTTAATTAAGAGTTAAGGGATAAGTGTGCAATTTCAATTAAAGTTAGAATTATGTAATTACGGTGTGTTAGTGACAATTAGTAAAAATTAGTTGATCGTATAAAAAACCTAACGAAAACATAAGAGTTTTCTCCAATTTTGGATTCAAGTAAGTGTTTCACGAAATCGATGATTTGTTGAACATGTGTGAATCTTAAAGTAAAATGCAAGGACGCATATGATCATGACTACGTATGCTGATCGAACAACTTATATCACTTATTATACAATGGTTTGATGCGTTATTGTTGGCCCAACAAAAAAATTCCAAATATACTTGAAATTCGTCATTCTGTTGTTTTGTGGGTACATTAATCCCAGACAAGCGATATAGTTACAAGTTATATAAGGAAAAATTAATCTCCCTGAAAATATATGTACTCTATCTCCTTCATGAGTATACTAGCCCCATAGTGATAGTTTTAACATTTTAGAATAAATGATATTTTTTGAAAAAAATGTATGGTTGAAAATACGGAGTTATGAGTTCGAGCAATTTTTTTCTTTTTCTTTTTCTATTTTTTTTAGAAGTGTGATTGAAAATAAATTTTGGGAAAAAAATTGATTTTTAAAGAATATGTATAGGTCAAGGAGTAAGTATGATTAGAATAGAATGCTAAATCATGTTATTACGCGTGACAAGGATAGCTTCTAAAAGAGGAAATTGACAAGATTGAGTGGGATATATAGCTAGGAGTTTATATTTATGTTTATTTATGCAAGCTTGTGAATTTGTTTATGATTTATACGCCAACTTCAAGATGCTATATGTAGCTGTGAGTTTACGATTACGAAATGATATGTTGTGACAGTTAATACGTACGTGTCAGGTAATATGACTTTAAACTTCGTCCCACTTGTACTATTATATATAAAGTTATGACATGAGTAAGGAAAGTACACTAAAGTTAGTTAATGCATTAAAAACACGATGCATTATTGGTATATTAGCATGAAGATTGAAAAAGAGAGATAAAGAGAAAGATTATGTCATAAAATGTGAACATGTATATGTGTAGAAACTGGTTATAGATAGTAAATGAAGTCTTATGGCCCATCGTGGGAGATGCATATGGAGCTTCTTGTGGTTCGATAAATGGATTAAGTGCTCGACCTTGTGTGAACATTTGATTGTTTTTATAATTACCCAATGACAAACTATACATACGATCAATATTATAATACATATGTCGCACATGACAAAGCGTTACGTTGAGAAAAAGTACGAAGTTATGATCATTTTATTTATGCTGCCACAATATAGTAATTATCGAGATTAAGGTCATGTTTGAGCCAAATTATTGTAAAATAAGAATGAAAAATATAGTCGTTATTAGGGCTTACATAAGAGATATAAAATTTGAATTTAAATGTTGATATGATGAATAACGATCATATTTTTCATTATAATGAGGTAATAAAATAGATCAAACTGGGCTAAGTGTACACCTTAATTCCATATGAACCCAAAAGATGGGATCTAAGCTACTATTTTTACCTCAATTGAGTTGCCCGTGTTGTCAGAACACCCTCACCCTCACCCTCACCCTCACCCAATCTCTCTCTGCTCCACCGTCTCGATCTCTGCAACTATCTCTTCAATAGTTTTCACAAACCCTAACTCTTTCTCTCAATAAATTTGTATAAATGCAGTATATATACACGTATAAGTCTGTAATTTGACTTCGAAAATCTCTCGCGAAAAGATATTTGTATTGCCAGTGGTCAATTTTGCTTCTATCTGTGACTATATCTTACTCATTTTTTCATTGAATTCGCGATATATCAATTGGTCCAATGGCTGAAGGAAAACTGGATCTTTTAGTGGATCTATTCTCACCGAAACAGTCCGATCAATCGTGGAATTCAAAAGGTACTTAGCGGTGCGATTTATGTTGGATTTTTAGTTTTAGTAATTTGATCGTTATGAATTGAATTTTGTCCTAAAATTATTTGATCTGACTAGTTTTAACTTGGCGATATTGCTTCAACTCCAATTCTATGGTTTCATCAGATTCGCGACTTCAGAATTATTTGTTATTTCACGATAAGAATGTTACGTTACAATACTTTTTCATTTCCATTATTTTTCCTAGAAATGTTAATGAGCACTGCGAGATTTTTCACCAGCCACATTAATCGAACTACAATTTTTAAATTCAACCGATCTGATTTGAGTGTGTGTCGGTCTTTAAACACACAGAGTTGTGATTCTGTTTTGTTAAAATGTGGTCTGTTGTGCCAGTTGAGTTTCCAGACTGATTGCAACTAAAATTCACTCGCCTGTATTAATTTTGATTTTATATCTAATATTTTTCTTTGTTTTTGATTGAAGATTCCATGGGAAATGAAGAGGAAAAGGGAATGATGGGGGTACTTGATGAATCGAAAGGTAATTAATACTCTTTAAGTAAACTTTTCAGTAATGAATATCCCATGCTGGACAGTGCTCGAATATCCTCCATGGATATCTGACTTTTATTTCACAGATCAAGGAGCATGTGAGAACAGCATTCCTTTGTCTCCGCAATGGCTTTATGCTAAGCCAAGCGAGGCTAAGATGGTAAGTTTCGAGACACTTGTGCAATACATCTCCCTTGAATTACTTAAAAGGTGAATTTGCTATTGTGGATTCTAGTTCGATTGGTTCCGGTTCTATCGCCAGAATTCTCGATTCCTTTTTTAAATGAATAATGCTATTTATCATTATGATGATTGAATATCGATGATGTGATAGTTTACGTGGAATAATGGGATTAGACAGTTCAATTTGTACGAGGGAGAGGGTGAGGAGAGAGAGAGAGAGAGAAATGTGAGGGATAATGAGTTGTCACATCACCGATATTACATCATCATGATGATAAATAGCATTACTCTTTGGAAATATATACAGACTTAACACGCTTGATTGAATCTACTGCAGTTTGGAAGAGTTTGTAATTGGATTCTGTTATATTTGATTTCAATGCTATTCGAAATGCAAAATCAGACAGACTATTGACTTATTTGAAACCTGTCAACGTGTACTTCTAGAAGAAATCCTATGATTTGACATTGCAACTGCTGAATTTTTGTTTCTTGCTTGGCAATGATCTGATAAGACTGATATTTGGTTTTATAATGGCACAAGGAATGGTTGATAGTATCATTTTGAAAACTTTAAAATGACATAACGTTGACCTGTTATAATTGGTTATGCCCTGGAGATGGTATCACATAAAATGAACTTTAAAGCCAATGTGACTGTCTAGCCAAAACATCTATTTTTTTAAATCTTATTTTAAGAGTAAGGGGTTTGGAACAGACCTTATTTTGTTATTTTATTTTGGTCCTGCTTGTCATAAACATGCACATTTATGTCCATTCTCTTTCTTATTCAGGAAGCACATGGACAAAGTTCACTCTCTCTTAGCGGTCCTGATTGGAATCAGAAGGAAGGTTGGCGCTCAGATGCACCTGAGGACAAAAGAGATTCGAGAAGAATTGCACCGGAAGCTGATAGTGGTCGCCGCTGGCGAGAAGAAGAAAGGGAAACTGGATTGATTGGTAGAAGAGATCGTAGGAAGGTGGATCGACGTGTTGATGCCTCAGGCAGAGAAACAATTGAGAATAGAGTGTTGCCTGCTCCTGAAAGGTGGCATGATGCCAGCAGTCGTAACTCTTCCCTTGAAGCAAGGCGTGATAGCAAGTGGTCTTCTAGGTGGGGTGCTGATGACAAAGAAAAGGAAGCTCGGATTGAGAAACGAGCAGATGTGGAGAAGGAAGATGCTCATAATGAAAGTCAGTTAATCATGTCAAGTAGCAGATCTGTTTCTGAACGTGATGGAGATTCTCGGGACAAATGGAGGCCACGCCACAGGATGGAGTTAAATTCTGGTGGTTCTGGTTCTCACCGTGCTGCGCCTGGATTTGGACTTGAAAGGGGAAGACTGGAGGGTTCAAATGTGGGGTTTACCGTAGGACGTGGCAGATCTAGTGTATCTATTGTAAAGCCTCCATCCGGGGGACCAATTGGTGCTGCTCAATATGACAAGGGCGGAAGTGTTCCTGGAAAAACAAGTCTTTCTGTTGGAAAGTTCTGTTATACTAGGGGGGAACTTCTTGGCATATACCGTATGCAAAAGTTAGACCCCTCTTTTGCCAATGTGTCTGACAATTTGGAGGAACTACCCCAAGTAACTGCTGTTGAACCATTAGCTTTTGTTGCTCCCCACGCCGAGGAGGAGGCGAGATTTACAACTTTGCCTTTTAAACGAAAATATTTAGTTCTATTAAACTTGATTTTGAATAGTATTCTGACAAATTTGTTTGCTTTTGCAGGCCATCCTGAATGACATATGGAAAGGTAAAATAAGATGCAGCGGGGTATCATTCAATTCATTTAGGAAGAGTGAAATGTCGGATAATGTTTCAGGTGGTTTAAGCTTTTTGACACCTCATAGTTGCGCTTTCAAATTCTCAACATTTTTTTCGTCTTTCCTTCTGTTTATTTTATTTTCTTTGGTGGTATTTGATTCTTTCTCTGGCTAACAACATATATTCCTTTGTTATGAGTAGTGGAAAATGTGGAATCTGTCAGTGGAAAACAGATCTTCCCTGAAGATATCACTGAAGAGATGTCCGATGACTTCTTAAAAGCTACACTAGACAATGTTCATGAACCTAGTGTGGATGACATCTTTTACAATAACTTACCTAAATCAGGTTTGTAAGATGTGGGAGTTATAGAATACTGTTTTAATATTACCCAGAAAAGTTTTATATTGACGACTTATGGAAGAACACATTTTTACCTTGCTTCAGAAAAATCTGTTAATGATGATGGAAAACAAGAAGTTTATGAGTCAATCGGAAGGGATTTCGATATCGGTGGCATGCAGGCTTTTAATGGTCATCTTTCCAATGGTTCGCAGCTCAAAGTTGCAGATTCTTCTGTTACCAAACGCTCTTTGCTTTATGGAGGTTCATCTGATACATTGTTGGAATTCAATAATAATCTTCCTGTTGATTCAAATTCCCCATTTGGAACTCCATCTTCTGAGCAGTATTGGGATGGCAGTCGGCCTAAATTTGGCAGCCGAACTTCTGAAAATCAGTTAGAAAGGAGAATCCTTCCTGAGGAATTAAGTCTATACTATCGTGATCCTCAAGGAGATATCCAGGGACCTTTCCTTGGAGTGGACATAATTTCTTGGTTTGAACAAGGATTTTTTGGGATTGATTTGCCTGTTCGCTTGGATGATGCTCCTGATGATGCATCCTTCCGAGAATTGGGTGACATTATGCCACACTTGAAATTTAAACATGGATACGATACTATTACTAATTTTAGTTCTGATATGGAAAAATCTGTTGCATTGGTGGGAAAATCAGAGGTCAGTTTACAAGCTTCTCCTGCTGTTTCTGTATCTATTCCCTCTAATGCACTAGATGGTCCGAGTTGGCAGTTATCTGATTTTGCTGCTTTCTCTTTTCAGCATGGTGAGCCAGAAGTACCTGAACATCATGGTCATCCATCGATAAGGTCGTATTCGCAGGGAAATTTTCATGACTTTGCTGCCAAAGATAAAGGTTTGATTAACTAAAATCTGTTTTTGTTAATTCTGATGACCGATTAAGTTGCATTTGTATCTAATCCTCTTCACAGTTTTTTCCACTCCAACAGATGTTTTTCCAGAGAGACCTGGAAGTGGTGGAAATCCTGTTGGGAAAATTTCTAGGGGGTTTGGTGAAACTTCTGCCTATTTTGGTAACCAGCTGACTCTTCCTACTGAACAGACAGACTTGGGGGTCTCAACTCAGAAAGATAATAAGTTGCATCCTCTTGGGTCGTCGTGGTCTGAACTGGAAAATACTTATGCGAAGAACGGCCAGACATCAAATGCTTTTGTTATTGGACATGTTGAGGATCAACGTTTAAACCCTGTATCTGGAAGATTTGCCCCTTCTAGTTCAATGGCTGATTTCGCTCATGCTACAGAGACGTGGCCGGATGCTTATGGCAGAAATACTCTGTCTGATCCCAAATTATTTCAGGATGTCATGGAGGCTCGCCATCGCATGGACCAAGACTATAGCCGCTTTGATTTAGAGGACAAGCTATTGTCCCAACAACTGCAGCAGCATCATCAACATCAGCAAAGTTTGATACCTCTTCATAGTAAACAGCTGAATGAGGCAATGCTAGAAAGAGTGCCAAGTCAGAGTGTGATACACCAACAACAGTTGGCCAATCAAACAGGGCAAGGTCTGGAGCACTTTTTGGTCCTTCAGTTGCAGCAGCAGAGGCAATTGCAGCTTCAACAACAGCAACAACTACAGCAACAACAGCAGTTCCATCAACAGCAAATGATCTTGAAAGAGCAACAACAATCCCAGGCTAGACAAGTGCTTCTTGAGCAGCTGCTGCAGAATCAAATTCGGGAGTCTGGCCGAGAGCAGTCTATTATTGACGCTCTTAGATCAGACAGTGCTCTTGAACAGGCAATTTTGAAACAGCAAATTCTCAATGACCTGCAACAGCGTTCCCATTTTCCACAAAGGCATGCTGACTCATCCCTGGAGCAACTCATACAAGCAAAATTTGGGCAAATGCCCCATACAGGGCATCCTAATGATTTATTGGAGCTGTTATCAAGTAGAAATCGTGGGCAGATTCATCCCTTGGATCAGCAAATTCTTCAGCTAGATCAGCTGCATGGAAGTTCTTTGCCAGTGGGGGTAAGGCAGTCTTTCGAAATGGAAGAAGAAAGACAAGTTAATCCTTGGTGGCCTCTTGATGAAGCCAGTCAGTTGCTTAGAAATCCTATAACTGCTCAACGAGCTGGGTCTGCTGGATTCAGCTCATTAGATCTTTATCAGCAGCAAAGAGCGGCTGCTGAGGAGCGTCTCAGCCATCTTGAACGAAATGCTTCATTACAAGATAGACTCCAACGAGGAATTAGTGACCATGGCATGCTGCCGTTTGAGCGCTCAATGTCACTACCTGTTTGTGCTGCTGGTGTAAACCTAGATGCTACGAATTCTATTGCCCAAGCTCATGGTTTAGAAATGCAGGAGCAGTTTACACGACTGCAAAAAGGTGGTCAAAGAGGTAGATTCTCACCGGGGGTCTACTCTCAGCATTCACACCAACCTTCAATTTCCATTCAATTTCATGCTCCACATTTGGACACCACTGAGGGAAACTGGTCTGAGAATCATAGTCAGTTATCCAATGACTGGATTGAATCAAGAATTGAACAATTACATCATGACAATGAGAGGCATAAGAGGGAATTGGATGTCAAAATGACAATGGAAGATCCGAGTTTATGGATGTCATCTGGAATAAATGATGACAGTTCAAAGCAGCTGCTCATGGAATTATTACATCAGAAATCAGGCCATCAGTCAGGTGAACCCTTTGACGCAACCAATGAAATATTCCATGAGATGAGGCATTCTTCTGGGATAGGTGCTACAAACCATTCAATTAGTCTTCTCTCAGATCAGGAAGCAAGTACCAACAACTCCTTTACTGTTGGGTCTTATATTTCTTATTCAGGCGGACGATCTCAGGATCAACTAGCTGATGGAATGACTGGTGTTCTGGAACAAGGTGGATTGACTTTCAGATCAAATTCTGGAGAATGTTTCATTTCTGGAATTGATGAAAGATCTCAGGTAATCTACAACAACTCTAGCCCGAAATATGTGTTATTCTTTGAGCTAAATGAATTGAATAGGAAGGAAATCACCTTAGTACTCATTAGTGAAGACGGTGATATTCAGGGACCAGCTTCAATTTCTCAAGCTGGCCTAGTTGAGCGGGCTGACCTGGCAGCTATAGATAGTGGGGAAGTGCCTGTTAATGTACTTTGTCAGCATACATCACTTCGCTCTACTGGTAACTTTCTGTTCTTGGTTTGCTTTCTTTTTCGTCCCCTCCCGGCTTACCTAAATGATAGTGACTAAATTTCTGAATTGTGGCCAGGGTTTCATTCAGCCAATTCTTTTTCGGAAGAGGCTGCTAAGGATAGGTAAAAACATGCTTGGTTGCTCTACTAATATGGTTAGAGAAATCCTAGTAATTGAATTCAATCACATAGGAAGCAGTATATTTTTCTGCATTCTAATTAAAATGTTGTTGTTGCTGAATGTTTGTTCAGGATTTCTTGTTTTTCCTTTTTTTCTTTGTTAATTTTGTTATCTTTTCTATAAATTTTTTGAATCAGCATTTCTTGCACTGATGTTATTATGAGTAGGTTGCAATCTACCATGTCAAAAATGCCGGAAAACATGTTGCTGAGACGTCCACCTGTCTCACGGGCTGCATCCTCTCAGGGAGGGTTGTCTGAGCTGACTGCTGATTCAGTCACCAGAGGAAAAAACATACCAAAAGCCGTACCTACTGATGGTAGGAATGGGTGATGTTAATTTTTTCATCTCACTTTTTTCCCCACCATTGTAATATGGTACTTGAGCACTTGGGTTCCTTCCATTTTCCCATGGGTGGGTGGGGCTTAACTCCCTTGTGGGGAAGATGCTTATCCATAGGTGTAACATGATTTCTTGTGCATTGCTGCTTACGTTGCATTTAGTGATCCACAGTCCACATTTTTTTTGCTTTCATGTGAGTTATCAGGTAATTTGCTTCCATGTGAGTTATCAGGTAAACTGATGGGCCATTAATTGCCTGAGTATTAGTTCATATTATGGTTGTGTTTTGTGGAACAGGATTAGCATCTTTAATGATATCAAATTGAAATTGTTTATTGCAATAATTAGTGTCTATTTGTTTAACATGCACATGATTGTATCTGATGTCACATGGATATCTGGTCATCACAGAGGAGAGCATCGATAGAGGAGTTTGTAAATTATCTCTACTGCTTTCTGCTCCCACTTGTGTTTGTGCTGTTTTAATTATTTACTTCATTTTTTTTCGTGCTTTCAGGGATGAGAGGAGAAACAGGAGGGAATCCGGGAAATTCTGACAGTGTGTCATCTGGCAAGAAGGCCATGCAGTTTCGACGGACTTCATCTTGCGGTGATGCTGATGTCCTGGAAACCTCGTTCAGTGACGTGCTTAAAAGCGACGCTAAGAAACTGTCTCCCCAAGAAAGTAATGCACCGGCATCTGGAGCTTCAGAGTCATCAGACATGACAATGGGGGCAAAAAACAGCAAAAAGAAGGGGAAGAAAGGTAGACAAATTGATCCTGCTCTTCTAGGATTCAAAGTGACTAGCAATCGGATCCTGATGGGCGAGATACAGCGTATAGAAGATTAATCTCTCCTGTCACCATCATCTGTTGTAGAGGTTTCTGTCTGTATAGAATTTTTAGGAAGTTCATTCTTTTATTATAGTTTTTGTGGCACCCTTCATTGGTGAGGATGTGAGAGGGTTAAGAAGGCATTTTTTTTTTTTTTTTTGTAGAGGCTTATTTAAATTAGGTTTGCTCAATGATTTTGTATAGAATTTTTTTATACAACCACCAAATCAGCAAAGAATAATGGTACTATGCCAATCAGTTGTCACTCAGTTTTAAAAGTTTCCCTCAACAATAATGTGTTATGCGAGAAGTTTAGCTTCATTAATCCTGGCATAAAAGATTTTTTTTTACACGGTATGTACATTTGTTTGATACTCGGTATAAAATTCGTGTAATGAAATTTGATCAAAACCACGATGGATGATCCAAGCATTCTCAAGCATCTTTGAAGCATTAGAAAGCAATTATTTCACATTATTTTTAAAATACATTCTCTTTTATTTTCAATTACATATTCTCAATCAAATCACTATTCAAATTGCATTTTTTGAAAAAAAGAAAAATGAGGCTCAAAACATGTTCTAGAGAAGATTGGAGATTCAAATGATTGTTTTTAAAGGTTGTGAGAATCGAAGTGAAAAAGATCAAAAGATGGGGACCTGAGATGCTATTATCCCTTAATTTAAGTTGCCTGTATTAACAGACCACCCTCACCCTTTCGCTCTCTGCAACTCTTTCATCAATAGTTCTCACAAACCCTAACTCTTTGTCTCTCTCTACTCATACATATATCTATCATATACAAATCTCTTGAAAATCTCTCTCTCGGATATTTGTATTGGCAGTCGTTAATTTGCTTTTCCTTTTGTCTAAATCTCACTCCTATTGTGTGTTTCTCGTCATTGAAGTTTTTGATATATCCATTGTTCTGATGGCTGAAAGAAAACTGGATCTTTCCGAGAATCTCTTCTCATCGAAGCAGTCTGATCAATCGTGGAATCCAAAAGGTACATAAGCGGAATGATTTACGTTGGATTTTTAGGTTTGGTAATTCTATTCTTATGAAATGAATTTTGCCCTAGAGTTATTTGATCTGACTATTTTTAACTTTGCGATATTGCTTTAACTCCAATTCTAGGGTTTCAGATCAGATTAGCGACTCCTTTGTTATATTTCTTTTTCATTTGCAATTTTTTTCCTTCTAGAAATCGTAATAAGAACTGTTAGTCAAACTACGACTTTTATTTTCAACTGATGTTATTTGAGTGTGTTCACCCTTAAACACGCAATGTTGTGATTCAGTTGAGTTCCAGGCTGATTGCAACTCAAATGCACTCATAGTTATTCATTTGACTTTACTATAGCTTATATATTTTCATTGCATTTGATTGAAGATTCTGTGGAGAATGAGGAGGAAAAGGGGCTGATGGGATTACTTGATGAATCAAAAAGGTAATTAATACTTTTTAACTAAACATTTCAGTATTGAATATCCCATACTGTTAAGTATTGAATATACTCCTTCCATATTTCACAGATCAAGGAGCAGGTGAGAACAGCATTCCTTTGTCTCCGCAATGGCTTTATTCTAAGCCGAGTGAGGCTAAGATGGTAAGTTTTCAGACACTTGTGCTTTACTTGAAAGGTTAATCTGTTCTTGAGGATTCTAGTTTGATTGATTCCAGTTCCTTCATCTGAATTCTCGAAGCTCCTTTTTAGACTCTATACAGACTTCAAATAATTGATCGAATCACTGCAGTTTGGGAGAGTTTGTAATTTGACTCAGTAAAATCTGGTTTGAATGCTTTTTGAAATGCGAAACCAGACAGACTATTGTCTTGTTAGAAACCTTTGACCATGTACTTCTAGAAGAAATCCTATTATTTGACATTGCAACCACTGAATTTATGTTTCTTACGTGTCAATGATCTAATGAGACAGATATTTGGTTTTATGATTGCACAAGGAATGTTTGAGGGTATCATTTGGAAAACTGTAAAATGCTCTATTATATTGTATTACATTATATTCTTTTGGCTCTTTGCAGAGATATACCGGGAGAGGTGTTGGAATAAACTAAATAACAACCGGTTATCCTTGGTTATGCCTTGGAGATGGTATAATATAAAATGAACTGTAAAGCCTATGTGACTGGCGTAGCCAAAACAGCTCTTTTCTGTAATCTAATCTTAAAGATAATGGTTTAGAACAGACATTTTTTTTTGTTGTTGTTGTTGTGGTGGAGGCTTCCTTTTTCTTGCTTGTCATAAATATGCACACGTCATGTCATGTCCTGTGATTTATATCTGTTTATAAATTTACTGATAATTTAATTCTCTCTCATTTAGGAATCACGTGGACCAAGTTCACTCTCTCTTAGTAATCCTGATGTGAATCAGAAGGAAGGTTGGCGCTCAGATGCACCCGAGGACAAAAAAGATTGGAGAAGAATTGCTCCGGAAGCTGATAGTGGTCGCCGCTGGCGAGAAGAAGAAAGGGAAACTGGATTGCTTGGTAGAAGAGATCGTAGGAAGATGGATCGACGTGTTGATGCCTCGGGAAGAGAAACAGTTGAGAATAGAGTGTTGCCTGCCCCTGAAAGGTGGCTTGATGCCAGCAATCGTAACTCTTCCCTTGAAACAAAGCGTGATAGCAAATGGTCTTCTAGGTGGGGTCCTGATGATAAGGAAAAGGAATCTCGGATTGAAAAACGTGCAGATGTGGAGAAGGAAGATGCTCAGAATGAAAGTCAATCAATCATGTCAAGTAGCCGATCTGTTTCTGAACGTGATGGAGATTCTCGGGACAAGTGGAGGCCACGCCACAGGATGGAGGCAAATTCTGGTGGTTCTGGTTATCATCGTGCCGCGCCTGGATTTGGACTTGAAAGGGGAAGACTGGAGGGTTCAAATGTGGGGTTTACTGTAGGACGTGGCAGATCTAGTGTATCCATTGTAAAGCCGCCATCTGTGGGACCAATTGGCGCTGCTCAATATGACAAGGATGGAAGTGTTCCTGGAAAAATGAGTCTCTCTGCTGGAAAGTTCTGTTATCCTCGGGGGAAACTTCTTGACATATACCGTATGCAAAAGCTAGCCCCTTCTTTTGCCAACATGCCCGACAATTTGGAGGAAATACCCCAACTAACTCAATTAACTGCTGTTGAACCATTAGCTTTTGTTTCTCCCCAGGCCGAGGAGGAGGTGAATTTTACAACCTTTCCTTTTCATTTGGAATATTTAGTGATATTAAACTTGATTGAGAATGGCATTCTGACAAACTCGTACGTTTTTACAGTCCATCTTGAACGACATATGGAAAGGTAAAATAAGAGGCAGTGGGATATCATACAATTCACTAAGGAAGGGTGGATTGTCAGATAATGTTTCAGGTGATCTACTGTTTGACACCTTGTTAGTTACACATTCAAATTCTCAACATTTTTTCCATCTTTCCTTCGTTCTATTTTATTTTCTTTGGTGGTATTTGATTCTTGCTCTCGCTAACTGCATATGTTTCGTTGTTTCGAGTAGTGGAAAACATGGACTCCATCAGTGCAAAACAGGTCCTCCTTGCAGATATTACTGAAGAGATGTCAGATGACTCCTCAAAAGCTACGCAGGATAATATGCACGATGCTAGCGTGGATGACATCTTTTACAACAACTTGCATAAATCAGGTTTGTAAGATATGCGAGTTATAGTTTTTATATTACTCAGAAAGAGTTTTGTATTGATGACGTCTGAAAGAATATATTTTTACCTTGCTTCAGAGGGAACTGTTAATGATGATGGGAAACATGAAGCTTCTGAGTCAATTGGAAGAGATGTCGATATCAGTGGCTTACAGGCTTTTAATGGTAGTCAATCTGATGGTTCGCAGCTCAAAGTTGCAGATTCTACTGTTAACAAACTCTCACTGTTTGACGGAGGTTCATCTGCTACATTATTGGACGCTTCCATTAATAAAATGCCTGATGTTTCGAATTCCCTATTTGGTACTCCATCTTCCGATCAGTATTGGGATGGCAGTCTACTGCATAAATTTGGCAGCAGAACTTCTGAAAATCAGTTAGAAAGGAGAATCCTTCCTGAGGAATTAAGTTTATACTATCGTGATCCACAAGGAGCTATACAGGGACCTTTCCTTGGAGTGGACATCATTTCATGGTTTGAACAAGGATTTTTTGGGACTGATTTGCCTGTTCGCTTGGAAGATGCTCCTGACGATGCATCCTTCCAGGAATTGGGTGACATTATGCCACATTTGAAATATAAACATGGATATGATACTATTACTGATTTAAGTTCTGATATGGAAAAATCTGCATTGGTGGGGAAATCAGAGGTTGGTTTACACGTTTCTGCATCTGCTCCTGTTTATGAATCTGTTTCCTCTACTGCATTAGATGGTCCGAGTTGGCAGTTATCTGATTTTGCTTCTTTCTCATTACAGCATGGTGAGTCAGAAGTACCTGAACATCATAGTCATCCATCACTAAGGTTGTATTCCCCGGGAAATTTCCATGATTTTGCTGCCCAAGATGAAGGTTTGTTTAACTTAAATCTGTGCTTGTTAATTCTGACGACCAAGTAAGTTGCAATTTTATCTAATCCTCTTCACTATTCTTTCCACTATAGCAGAAATTGTGTTTCCCGCCAGACCTGGAAGTGGTGGCAATCCTTCTGGGAAAATTTTTAGGGAGTTTGGTGAAACTTCTGGCAATTTTGGTAACCAGCCAACTCTTCCTACTGAACTGAAAGACTCTGGGATCTCAAGTCAAAAAGATAATAAGTTGCATCCTGTTGGGTTGTTGTGGTCTGAGCCTGAAAGTACTTATGCTAAGAATGGTCAGTCATCAAATGCTCTAGTTAATGCTCATGTTGGGGATTATCAAAATTTAAACCATGTGTCTGGAAGATTTGCCCCTTCTAGTTCAATGGCTGATTCAACTCGTGCCACAGAGACATGGCCGGATGTTTATGGTAGAAATACTCTTTCCGATCCCAATTTATTTCAAGATGTCTTGGAGGCTCGCCAGCGCATGGACCAAGACTATAGCCGCTTTAATTTAGAGGACAAGATATTGTCCAACCAACTGCAGCAGCAACAGCGTCATCATCATCAACATAATTTGATGCCTGTCCATGATGCACAGCTGAATGAGGCGATGCTAGAACGAGTGCCAAGTCAGAATGTGATACATCACCAACAATTAGCCAATCCAATGGGGCAAGATCTTGAGCAGTTTTTGGCCCTTCAGTTGCAGCAGCAGAGGCAATTGCAGCTTCAACAGCAGCAGCAACTACAGTTCCATCAACAGCAAATGTTATTTAAAGAGCAACAACAGTCCCTAGCCAGAAAGGTTCTTTTTGAGCAGCTACTGCAGAATCCACTTCGGGACTCTGGCCGAGGGCAGCCGCCTATAGATGCTCTTAGGTCGGACAGTGCTCTTGAACAGGCAATATTGAAGCAGCAAATTTTCAGTGATATGCAACAGCATTCCCATTTTCCACCAAGGCATGTTGACTCATCCCTGGAGCAACTCATACAAGCAAAATTTGGGCAAATGCCCCACCAAGGGCATCCCAATGATTTATCGGAGCTGTTATCTAGTGGAAATCATAGGCAGATTCATACCCTGGATCAGCTAGAGCAGCTGCAGGGAAGATCTCTGCCACTGGGGCTCAGGCAGCGTTTGGAAATGGAAGAAGGCAGGCAAGTTAGTCATGGGTGGCCTCTTGATGAAGCCAGTCAGTTCCTTAGAAATCCTGCCACTACTCATCGAGCTGGCTCTGCTGTATTCAGCCCATTAGACCTTTATCAGCAACAAAGAGCATCTGCTGAGGAGCAACTCAGCCATCTTGAACGACAAGCTTCATTACAAGATAGACTCCAACTAGGAACTTATGACCATGGTATGCTGCCTTTTGAACGCTCAATGTCACTACCTGATGGTGCTGCTGGCGTAAACCTAGATGCTATGAATTCCATGGCCCGAGCTCATGGTTTAGAAATGCAGGAGCAGATTAGATTCTCATCAGGGGTCTACTCTCAGCATTCACACCAACCTTCAATTCGCAAACAATTTCATGTTCCGCACTTAGACACCACTGAGGGTCACTGGTCTGAGAATCATAGTCAGTTATCCAATGACTGGATTGAATCAAGAATTCAGCAACTACATCATGATAATGAGAGGCACAAGAGGGAATTGGATGTCAACAGGACAACAGAAGATCCCAGTTTATGGATGTCATCTGGATTAAATGATGACAATTCAAAGCGGCTGCTCATGGAATTACTGCATCAGAAATCGGGCTATCAGTCAGGTGAACCCTTTGATGCGACCAATGAAGTATCCAATGAGAGAAGGCCTTCTTCTGGGACAGGTGCTACAAATCATTCAATTACTTTTCTCTCAGATCAGGAAGCAGGTACCAGCCACTCCTTTACCATTGGGTCTTATGGTTCTGATTCAGGCGGACTACCTCAGGATCAACTAGCTGATGGAATGACCAGTGTTCTGGAACAAGGTGGATTGCCTTTCAGATCAAAATCTGGAGAATATTTCATTCCTGGAATTGATGAAAGCTCTCAGGTAATCTACAACAACTCTAGCACTAAATATTGTTATTCTTTGTAAATTTATTGAATATGGAGAACATCACCTAAATACTCATTAGTGAAGATGGTGATATTCAGGAATCAGCTTCAATGTCTCAAGCTGGCCTAGTTGAGCGGGTTGGCCTGGCAGCTATAGATAGTGGGGAAGTGCCTGTTAATTTACTTAGTCGGCATACTTCACTTCGCTCTACTGGTAACTTTCTGTTCTTGGTCGCTTTCTTTTTCGTTTTTCCCACCTAAACGTGATTGACTAAATTTCTGAACTGTGGCCAGGGTTTCATTCAGCCAATTCTTTTTCGGAGGAGGCTGCTAAGGATAGGTAAGAACAAGCTTGGTTGCTCTTTACTGCTATGGTTAGAGAAATCCTAGACATTAATTGAATTCTTTGCAGCTTTGTCAAAGTTCCATGGAAAATTTATTTTGGTGAAATCTTATATTGTTTTCTCGGAACTGTAATTCCTACTGTTGGACTTTATTTGGGATTTAATGTTTAATGTAGTTTATAGATTGTTGTCTAGGTGGGAACTATAGTCCCACTAATTTTTTATATCTGGGCTTTTTCTAGGATCTTTAATTTTAACACGTGACATGTTTCGTTGGAAATCATGAAGGTAGCTATAGATATTTCCGCATTCAAATTAATCTTTGTAGTCGCTGAATTTTTCTTCATATTTCTTGCTGTTACTTTTTTTTTTTCTATTATATTTTGTTATCTTCTCTATATATCTTTTAATTCAGCATTTCTTACACTTGTTATTATGAGTAGGATGCAATCCAGCTCATCAAAAATGCCGGAAAACATCTTGCTGAGACGTCCACCTGTCTCACGTGCTGCATCTGCTCAGGGAGGGTTGTCTGAGCTGACTGCTGATTCTGTCACTGGAGGAAAACAAATTTCAAATGCTATACCTTCTGACGGTAGGAAAGGGTGTTGTCAATTTTTTGTCTTCTATTTTTTTATTTATCATTGTAATATGGCACTCAATAGCACATGTTAGTTCCTTCCATTTTCCAATGGGTGGGTTAACTTCCTTGTGGGTGTAAGTTGATTTATTGTGCTTTGCTGCCTAGATAAGTTAAATGGTACACGGTCCACATATTTGGCTATCATGTAAGTTATCAGGTAGATTGATGGTGCCATTGATTGCCAGAGAATTAGTTAATCTCATGGTTGTGTTTTGTGTAACAGAAGAATTGACATCTTTAATTTTTCTCCTTTTTGTTCATTTCTAATTATTCATTTCATTTTTCTCCTTACTTTCAGGCATGAGAGGAGAAACTGGAGGGAATCCAGGAAATTCTGAGAGCGTGTCATCTGGCAAGAAGGCCATGCAGTTTCAACGGACTTCTTCTTGTGGTGATGCTGATGTCCTTGAGACATCGTTCAGTGACATGCTTAAAAGCAATGCTAAGAAACCAGCTCCTCAAGAAAGTAATGCACCAGCTGCTGGAGCTTCAGAGTCATCGGACATGACAATGGGGGCAAAAAACAGCAAAAAGAAGGGGAAGAAAGGTAGACAAATTGATCCTGCTCTTCTAGGATTCAAAGTGACTAGCAATCGGATCCTGATGGGTGAGATACAGCGTATAGAAGATTAATCTCTCCTGTCACCATCATCTGTTGTAGAGGTTTCTGTCTGTATAGAATTTTTAGGAAGTTCATTCTTTTATTATAGTTTCTCTGGCGCCCTGCTGTATATCTCTGATAAGGATGTAAGGGGAGTTAAAAACAGATTAATTTTTTTCCGGTTTTGGTTTTTTTTTTAGAGGCATATTCGAGTGGGGATCGTTCAATGATTTTGTATAGACATTTTTTATACAATTAGCAAATCAACAAAGAATAACGGAATTACGCCAAATAAGTTCACTCAATTTTCATTTTTTATTTTTAAATTCTGAATAATAATATTTATCTTTCTCAACTCTTAATTCTTTGGAGTTGCCCACACCTTTTGTTGGGTGGTGGATGACATGAACGTGATAACACCCGTCGGTTAAACCCATGATTGATGGTCCAAGAAACTGAGAGTTCATACTCTACATTGTTTTCCAGTACATAGTCCATGGTCAGTTCCATACGCTCTTGTATATATCAAGATTACCACTGAGGAGGTTAAAAACAGGGTAAACATAATTCTTAAGAAGTATTGTTGTTCCTCTAGCTCAAACGCTTGTACAATAAGACCCGATTCAAATCCGTTCAGTTCATGTTTACTTACTTACAAGGAGTTCATTATTAAATAATTTCAATTAACATTTCACAGATTTGGTTATATAATGGAAGAATGCCAACTTCAACTAACATCTACAAAGAGAAACACTGCTTGTTAAAGATTTGGTTCACCGTTTTACCCATGATCCATTCCAATTCCGATGGCGATAAATGCACTTGTTGGGCGAGGTGACATACTGCTTCTTTTGCTTCTTTATAGCCACACTCAGGAACTACATAAGGGAAGTCACTGCAAAAAGTTGAAAAATAGAAACCTTCAGACAGTAATCTTTTATTCCGAGTTTCCAAGATTGTTCAAATCTCTTCTACGGGCAAAATAATTCCATGGATTACTGTGTTACCTTCCCCACATCACACGGTTGGCACCATAGCTGGAGACTATCTTCGAAAGAAGTTCGGATAGATCTTCAAATGGATATTGATTTCTAGACACTCTAAAGAGGGCGCTGAATTTTACATAAACCTGTCACAACAATTTTTCATCTATTGATAAGTATAGAATTACAAAGTGTGGTGAAAAATATTTGGAGTCTACATATCCAAGGTATAAAAAAAGCATGTTAAGATATCCAGCAAAAGTTTACCTGTGGAAATCTGGAGAGCTTCAACAGTTCATTGAAGACTTGTCGTTCCTCATCATTTCTGCAGTATAAAACACATAAAAACTGAAAATTATTATCTAATACGCGCTCTTCTTTTGAAATATTTTATTTATTGGCAGCTTACGTTGGGGGTTTACAGAAGGCTACATGATCAAGCAGAACAACTGTTGAAGGAAATTCTTCACAGAGTTGTTCAATTTCTGGATGCATATTAAGACCCTGGAGATGAGAATTTCCATATCAGTGGATCCAGTTAAGTAGTGCCATGAATAATGAATATGTAGCAGCGTGTAAAGAATATTGAGCATCGAGTGACCAAATGGGTAGATCCATAAATATTTCATACATGAAATGACAACACCTTCATCAGAATATAATACTGCTTGTAGTTACAAGAGTAAATACCTTCATGCACATGAAACCAACAGGTGCCCCAAGCTCTCCGGCTTTGGAGAACATTGCTTTCCCAACTTCATTAGTCATCTGAATTAATCACTGAAAATAATTAGTTCACCATGAGTGTCAATATATTTTATCTTCTTCTTGCACCTTCAATTAATGTGGGCGGAACAAGATTTTTAAGGCATATACAATAGACAAGTATTTGATCAAGATTAGAGGATAAAACCAAATTCTCTCGAACATGGTAGATCTGTATGCAAATAACAGTTAGAAGCCACAAGAAAATGCTCCCACCTACTCAAACCCAAAAGGCAAACTCGGGGAAAAAAACACGTTCATTCTTCATTCCTTGTTTCCATTTTTCAAGACTTCATTAGATGTATGAGAAATAGGCCAATTAGATGGCCTTTTTCTTCAATTTCTCATGGAGTCAAATTCTCATCAGTATTGGTCAAGGGTATGGGCCCCTGGCCTCTGATATCAAAATAAAGAGCATGATGATCATAAGCGCCCTCTTTAACTTCCATTTATCACTCTATATATTTTCAAGGAATTGGAGTAATGTGCAACGATTTTTTTCCCTAAAAATCCAAAAAGAAAAATACACACTACTCGTGCTTTTCTTAAACGTGCAAAATGTTTTAAAAATCAAAACATAAATGAATTCAGAGTTGTAAAAGTCAGCTGAAAGGTCACTTTGTGAATATTCGTACCGGTTGCCCAGGTGGCCATAAGTATGGATTGAAGCGAACAGCACGATACCCATCCTAGCATTGATTACAGTTCTATGTTAACAGGATCTGTATATGACAAAACACTGATATATGATGCTTTAAGATTCTTCGAACCTTCGAAATGAGATTTTCAAGCTGTTTGATGCCGCTTCCATCTTCTGCTGGATTTGCAAGGCAACAACCAACAAATTTGGATGGATGTTTCTTCAACACACTGTTACGATATTCTCAAGATTAGACATTCTATTCCCAAATAACAAAATTTATCTTGAGCTATATATATCAAATAGCTCTTCGATACCGCCACTAATTCGACAGAGATGATGAGACGTGCTATTATGATATATCGTGTTAGATACTACTTTGGATTTTTCATGACCATAACCATAGTATTCACGAAAGTTTATCTAAGTAGGCATAAGCAACTAACCTAGTTACATAAGAATGATCAAACTTGTGATTGATGGGCTGTACTATGAGTGCACCATCTACATCAGCTTCTTCCATGCACTGCAGAAAATGCTAAGATATCATTCAATTGCAATAATTCATGTCTTTTTTCAGTATAAATGATATTTCATTGACTCCAAAAAATGTTGCCAACAGATGCCGGGCCCACTCGTGCACACGTAAGCTTTATCCAACACGCTAATGCCGATCGACAGTCATGAAGACTCCAGAGAACGAGCGTGGGAGTAGCAAAAAGGCACGAGACGTCTCCGTTCAGGTCACCGGCATAAAAGAAATACGATTATATAAGAAACCAATCGGTAGATGACAAGATTATGTTGTAATGAAAAATGTTGTAAAAATGATGTTGAAACGAGAGATATGGCTCTAAAAGATTCAGTTTATTCTCCAATTTTCCATTAGTCCCTTTCTTGTTACATGGTTGGGGTATTTATAGTGTTACAACTCAAATTGTGACCTTTGGATCAACTTACACGTGGCCTCATCTCCTCGATCAAGGCCTCAAATCCTAGCAATCAAGTTGACTCTCCTAGCTGTACTAACATTAAATGCTCTGACATTGACGAGACAAGACACAAGTAAACTTTACACAAATGTCACATCAATCATTTGTTAGAGATTTTCATCATAGCCGAATCCTCGCAAGTGGGCCTTTGATGGACCTCGGACGTTAGAAGGAGGGGCCTCGGAGTAATAGCGAGGGCCTCGGAACCCACAACTGAAGCTAGAGAATTATGACCTGATCGAATTAAGCTGGTCCCACCGTCGTGATGTAACGCCACGTGTCCGTTCTGTCCTTTAACCCGTAACAATAGTCCCCCAAGTCCATGTGTGGTCATTTATGCCAGGCGTGGACTTTCAAAGTCCGAATTTTCTATGCTTTACGCAATTTCTAAGAAAGTCGCCTGTAAAACTGAAGTTCCTTTGGAGCTACGTCAAGATGAGGTGAGTTCGTATTCGGACTGACTGAAGCTGATTTCCTTTCGATGAGGCGAGTTCATATTCGAACTGACTGAGGCTGATTTCCTTTTGATGAGGCGAGTTCATATTCGAACTGGCCGAGGCTGATTTCCTTTTGATGAGGCGAGGCGACGTTCATAGAAATTGATACCTGTGATGTGACGGTTTCTTATGTTTCCAAGGCCAATGAACTGCATCGAGACGAATTTCAATAGTCTGATTTGTTTTTATTTAATGCACAATGATGGCTAATTATTGGGATGCGTAGTTTCGAGGACAAGTTCACGCGCGAGCCAGTGTTGGTTCATGCACGCACAAATCTGAGGCGTTGATGTAGAGAAAACGTTTGATTTCGAGGGTCAAGATTTGTGCATTTTTGTACGCCTCAGATTAACTGAGATCTGATCCAACGGCTGGGGCTGAACCCTTCGCTAGTATAAAAGCCAGAATTTTGTCATTTTCATACTTTACTTTCACGAAACACTCTGAAATTTCTGAAACTGTCCTGCTGTCAATCACTTTCCGACGAACTTCCGACGAACTTCCGGCGAACTTTCTGAGTCTTTCCTTCACTTTAGGTACTTTCTCCTTACGTAGTTGTCTTCCTATTTTCCTTAGACACCCTTTTCTTGCACTATTCATATTCCTCCAACAACAATGTCTTCCGAGGTGTCTCTAGCCATGACAGTAGTTAGGAGTGGGGAGGAGTCAGTGTACGGGGCCTACGGTGAGTGGTATAGTATGACCGAAGAGCCTATAGATTATGAGGCGGGATGGGGGGCAGCCAAAATCCAATCCAATGTCACTTCTGCCAAACTAGATGAACTTAGGCAGACCTATAACATCCCCCATTATGTCAAACTCTTAGTCCCTGATGCTCACGAAAGGGCTTGTTTTCCGAGACCCAATTGTGTGGCCTTCAGTGAACACCTGTTTAAGGCAGGTGTGCGTCTACCTCTGCACCCCTTCTTTAGGGCGGTGCTGAGGACCTTCATGTTGTCCCCCACCCAAATTCTTCCCAATGGGTGGAGCCAAGTCGTGGGGACCTACTTCCTGTGGAAGGAAGTGTCTCTGGGCGAGGACCTCCCACTTCATGTTTTCGAGTCCCTCTTCCATGCCAGGGTCGTGGGAAAAGATGACTCAAAGGGGTGGTATTACATCACTCCCTGGGGCTCCCACGCCCCCTTTGTGGTTGGGCTCCCTTCATCCATAAAGGGGTGGAAGGAGTCGTGGTTCTGGGTGACGGGTAGGTGGCAGATGGTGGAGGGAGATGCTGTCCCAGCTGTTACCGCGCCGACCCAGTACTACGAGGCTTGTGAGTGTCGTCTTGAGTTCTTATAGCTTCACCATGCCTGCTTCGATGCGATAATCGCCCGTTTTTTGCAGATTGTAGCACAAGGTACGAGCTTTCTGAGGCTGAGTGGGCCATTGTAGAAGACATTTACCAACGATCTCCGAGGCTCCGAAGCTTCTCCCATCTGATCGAAAGAAGCAGATACTACATAGACTTCGGACTGATGGCCCCCAAGGGTAAGAGGCGCCTTCACTTTTAACTAACTCCCCCCCTTTAATGATCTGAACTGACATCTCTTTGTAATCGCACATAAATTCACTAAGAAGAATTATGCCCTGCCTGATATGGCCAGTATAATGAAGGCCACCTCCACTGCCGGGGCGAAAGCACTAAAACCTGGGTCCTCTGGGGCAAAACAGGTGAAGTCCAGCCGGACCGCCTCGGCAGAGTAAAAATGAGAAAGAGGTGAGGAGGATGTACAAGAGGAGGCCCCAAAAGGTGGCAAGCCGGTATTGGCGAAGAAGCGAGGGTGGGCGATGAGCCACAAAAGAAGAGAAAACTGGGCCCAGGTGGGGGGTCGTCAAGTTTTGGGACCACTGTGTCCTTTTCCGAAAAGGGGGGTGCGAAGCAGCCGAAGCTCCTCCAATCTTCGATTGATGCTGCCATGGTGGTCCAATCTAGGAAGGTCGTCATGGATGACGTGGCGAGAGCAGAGGGGGCCGCCAAGAAGAAGGTTGTGGAGAGGACCCCGGGAAAGTCTGGAAATTTCCTGGGAGGCAGGGAGGACACAATAGCCCCTGCTGTAATAGAAATGCTGCCTCCGGAGGTGAGGGCGGCCACCGAGGGATTCAACAAATTCTGGACGGAGAGGTGGCAGAATTATGTAGCCACCTGTGATGCGGTGGACCTCACCACTACTTTGGTGAGCCAAACTGCCAGGGCCTTCGGAGTTGCACTGGAATGCCAAACTGTTTTGGCAGATATTCAATCAAGGAATAGAGCCTCGCGCGATGAACTGGAAAAAGTGAAGGCAAAGCTGGCGGAGAAGAAGGAGGCCAACATTGAACTGAGAATTCAGAGAGATGTTGATGATTCGAAACGCGATGCTCTCCTGGCAGAGATTGAGGCCCTGAAGAAGGAGGTTCATGAGAGCCAGTGTGAGGTGGCTGCCCTCACTAAAAAGGTGGAGATTTCTGACAACCACCAGAAGGTCACTGCCGAAGCACTGGAGAAGGCAAACCTTGAATTAATTGGGGCTAGGGATGCTGGGCAGTTCATGGAGAAGGAACTGAGGTGGCTGGAGGCCGAAGTTAAAAGATACGAAGCTGACGTGGTCGAGGCGGGTGATATTGCAGTGAGAAACTACATAGCCAACTTCCATCATACTGAAGAATATCGACGCTTCGGCCTATATTGGAGCAAAGTGGCCTACCAGGAGGTCTTTGAGAGGTTGGGAGAGGCACATCCAGAGCTCGATGTTTCTGAATTGAGAGCTGAGTTCTTGGAGGAGGAGGTTTCGCAGACACCTGCTGAAGAAGGTGAGGTGGTGGAACTTGATCCTGAGGATGTGCCTACTGAAGGGCCTCAACCTGTTGAAGCACCTCAAACAGCAGATGCTCCAGCTCCCCCACCCCCTGCTCCTTAATATATTTTTGTAATTTTAACTTATTGCTTTGTAATTCCTTCAACATATCAATATAACACAGATTTTGCTTCATCTTTGTGCTGCCACTTATCTTTACTACAATGAACTGCACTGAGCCTTACTATTCGAACTTAACTTAATGCAACAGTGTCAAGGCCTTGCCATACTTAAATAATTAACTAGAATGGGATAACTGAGCAAACCATTCAGCAAAGCAACTAAGCAAACTTAACAAATCTGAGGTAACTTAACTGAAGCTCCTTTATAAAACTTTTAACAACTGCTTTCCCAGGGTATCCTTATGAGACTACCTTAACTTAATTCATGATCCCGCGTTTCCAGGTGATGAAATTGTTTTTACCCTCTTGCTTGGTGGATGGTTCATCCAAGCAGAGGCTTCTCCCTTTGGCGTTCAGCTTCACCAAAGGGAGGCTTGTGATGTACGCTTTGGAGTTCGAACGAGGTGGCCTTCTTTTAAGGTTCCCTCCTCTCCTCCGAAGCACCCACGCTTCCCAGCTTGGTGGATGGTTCATCCAAGCGGAGGCTTCTCCCTTTGGCGTTCAGCTTCACCAAAGGGAGGCTTGTGATGTACGTTTTGGAGTTCGAACGAGGTGGCCCTCTTTTAAGGTTCCATCCTCTCCTCCGAAGCGCCCACGCTTCCCAGCTTGGTGGATGGTTCATCCAAGCAGAGGCTTCTCCCTTTAGCGTTCAGCTTCACCAAAGGGAGGCTTGTGATGTACGCTTTGGAGTTCGAACGAGGTGGCCCTCTTTTAAGGTTCCATCCTCTCCTCCGAAGCGCCCACGCTTCCCAGCTTGGTGGATGGTTCATCCAAGCGGAGGCTTCTCCCTTGGCGTTTAGCTTCACTAAAGGGAGGCTTGTGATGTACGCTTAAGAGTTCGAACGAGGTGGCCCTCTTTTAAGGTTCCATCCTCTCCTTCGAAGCGCCCACGCTTATGATAGTTGACGAAGACTGGAGAAAACTTATTTATTTATAAAGGTTGGAGAGCAACATCCAGCTAATGATTACATTCATTGATAATACATTCTCAGATGCTCAACATTCCACGGGTGAGGTTGAATTCTGCCATCCATGTCTTTTATCCAGTAAGTGCCGGGCCGAATTTCCTTTTCAAGTTGGTAGGGTCCTTCCCAGTTGGGTCCTAGGGTGCCCACCCCCGGCTCCTTTGAGGATAGGAAAACCCTGCGAAGGACTAAGTCGTTTATGCGGAAGGACCTCCTTTTCATCCTTGAGTTGTAGTATCGACTCATCTTCCTCTGGTAGGTTGCAAGCCTCAGCTGGGAATCATCCCTCTTTTCTTCAAGGAAATCAAGCTCACACCTTCGAAGTTCCTCATTGGATATCTCATTGAAGCTCAATCTTCTGGGTGAGGGTAATCCTACCTCCACTGGGCTCATCGCTTCAGCGCCATAAGTCATGGAGAAAGGGGTTTCCCCTGTAGGTGTTCTGCTCGTCGTTCGTATCGCCCATAGCACCTGGGGTAATTCATCTACCCAAGCTCCCTTAGCTGTATCAAGCTTCTTTTTCAGGGTGTGCTTCATGGTCTTGTTGACGGCCTCCACTTGGCCGTTGGCCTGGGGGTGATGAGGCGTAGAGAAGTGCTTTCTGATTCCAAGTTCTTCACAGAGGTCCCGGACCTTCCGGTTGTCAAATTGTTTGCCATTATCAGAGACAATTGAGTGAGGGATGCCGAAGCGACAAATGATATTCTTCCATAGAAATTTGGAAGTGTTGGCCTCAGTGATCTTTGCCATAGGCTCAGCTTCTACCCATTTCGTGAAATAATCGATAGCTACTATGGCGAAACTGGCGCCTCCTCTGCCCTTAGGTAATGGGCCAATGAGATCCACACCCCACTTGCTAAAGGGCCATGGGCTGGTTACTGTAGTAAGCTCCTGAGAGGGTTGCCTCTGCACGTTGGAAAAACGTTGGCACTTATCACATTTGCGAACGAATTGGAGAGCATCTTTTTTCATTGTAGGCCAGTAATATCCCTGCCTCAATGCTTTATTGGCCAAGGCTAATCCTCCGGAGTGATTGTCACAAATGCCCTCATGAATTTCTCTAAGTACATAATCAGCTTCTTCTTCTCCTACGCACCGAAGGAGAGGTGCAGAGAATCCACGTTTATATAGAACATCGTCCACTAACAAGAAATGGGCAGACCTTCTACGTATTTTATACGCATCTTCCTTATTATCAGGTAAGGAATGATCTTTGAGGTAAGATATGAGAGGTTGCATCCAAGTTGGGGTACCTTCTACCCACATCACCACCTCTGCGGAGGTGGACGGCCTGGGGAGGTGTTCAATTGGGACCACTGCCAGTAATTCAGAATCTTTGCTGCTAGCAAGCTTAGATAAGGCATCAGCGTGCGCGTTTTCAAGGCGTGGTATCTGACTTAATTCAAATTTCTCAAAGGAAGGGAGTAGGCCCATTACCAATTTGAGATATGAGGCCATGGCCTTGTCCCTTGCTACGAAGTTGCCGTTTACCTGTCCCACTATAAGCTGGGAGTCGCTGCTGATGTGAAGCCTCTTTACTTGCATTTCCTTGGCTAGCCTGAGGCCAGCGAGGAGGGCCTCATATTCTGCAGCATTGTTAGTGGCTTTGAAGCCGAACCGTACTGCACTATTCAACATATGACCTTCAGGACTCACAAGAACTACGCCAGCGCCTGAGCCCGTCTCCCCTGCTGAACCATCTATGAACAAATTCCATGTTGGGGGCTCGGAAGGCTCCGCCTCCTGGCCAATTTCTGGCACGTTGGTAAATTCTGCCACAAAATCTGCTAAAGCTTGCCCTTTGACAGCAGTTCTGGCTTTGAAGAGGATTTCAAATTCGCTCAACTCCACTGCCCACTTCAGTAGTCTACCCGAGGCGTCTGGCTTTTGTAGAACTTGTCTGAGTGGAAAGTTTGTCAGTACATGAATGGTGTGAGCCTGAAAATAAGGCCTCAATTTACGAGAAGCGATGATCAATGCCAGGGTTAATTTTTCCATGTCTGGGTATCGCGTCTCAGGAGGTATCAAAGCCTTGCTGATATAATAAACAGGCAGCTGAGTTGAATTCTCCTCCCTCACCAGTACCGTACTTATAGCCTCGAGGGAAACTACTAAGTAAAGTTGTAGTACCTCGCCAAGTTTGGGTTTTGATAGGAGGGGGGCCTGCCCTAGGTGCCTTTTGAGCCCCTGGAAAGCCTCTTCACACTCCTCAGTCCACTGAAACCTCTGTCCTCCCTTGAGTATTCTAAAGAATGGGAGGTACTTATCAGTGGATTTCGATATAAAGCGGCTCAAAGCAGCCACACGACCCGTCAAACTTTGCACTTCTTTTGGTTTCTGGGGGGATTTCATCTCAATTAACGCTTGGATCTTTTCTGGATTTGCTTCGATGCCACGTTGATTGACCATGTACCCCAAGAACTTGCCCGACGCTACCCCAAATGCACATTTTAGGGGATTCAATTTCATTCGGTACTTTCGCAGAACTTCAAAGGCTTCATGGAGGTGGGATATGTGATCATCTACTTTCAAACTCTTAACAAGCATATCATCTACATAGACCTCCATAGTTTTCCCAAGCAAATTAGCAAACATCTTGTTTACTAACCTCTGGTAAGTTGCTCCAACATTCTTTAATCCAAAAGGCATCATTCTGTAGCAATAAAGGCCTCGGTCCGTTATGAACGAGGTGTGCTCCTCGTCGCCTGAGTACATGGGAATTTGATTGTAACCAGAGTAGGCATCCATGAAACTCGAGGACTCGTGTCCAAAGCGGTGGAGTCCACCGGTGATCAATTCTGGGAAGCGGGAAGCTGTCTTTTGGACATGCCTTATTGAGATCAGAAAAATCAATGCATACCCTCCACTTCCCATTGTGTTTTTTCACCAGTACCGGATTGGATATCGATTTTGGGTAGAGGGCTTCCCTTATAAAGCCATTGTTAACAAGCTTCTGCACTTCCTCTTTCAATGCCTCATACCTCTCTGGGTTAAGGGCTCGCCTCTTCTGTCTGTGCGGGGCAACTTTGGGATCAATTTGTAGGTGATGGCAACTGACACCAGGGTCAATGCCTACCATATCCTCATGCCTCCAAGCAAAGACATCGTGATTCTTGCACAAAAATTCTTTAAGCTCCCCTTTGAATCTTGGGGCTAAACTTCTTCCAACCTGCAGCAACTTGGTTGGTTCCTTTGAGTCGATAGGAAAGCTTTCTAATTCTTCCATGGGGGCTGCCTGGGAATCAGCCTCGGTTATTCGTGGATCGAGTTCATCAAGTGCTGGTAATCCGAGGCTACCGGTGCCCGCCACCATGTGCATATCCCTAGGCTCAGCCTTCCTCACAGAATTTAGGTAGCATTCCCTTGCCCCTCTTTGGTCTCCTTTGACCGTTGCCACCCCACCATCAGTTTGGAACTTCATGCATAGGTGATGAATGGAGGTGATTGCTCCCAAATCCTTCAATGCGGGCCTCCCCAATACCCCGTGATAGGCTGACCTGCTGTCCACTATCAAAAATTCCATAAAACATGTAGTTGCTAGGGGTGGAGCTCCCATTTCTACGGCAAGGGTAATTTTGCCCCTTGGGATGATACTGTCCCCCGTGAAACCATATAAGGGAGTGTTGGTGGGGGTTAACTCATGGTCTAAGATCATTTTGTCAAAAGTAGATCCGAATAGGATGTTCACAGAACTACCATTGTCTACCAACATCCGCTTCAGTCCGTTCCTGGCTACCACAGCTCTTACTACCAAAGCATCACAGTGAGGGTAATGAATACCTTCGGAATCTTCATGTGTAAACACAATCGGAGGCGATTGTCTCCTTCGCGAACTGCTGCCCACAATGTAGCTAGTCAATGGAGGAGCCATTGCCTCTCGCACATAGTTCCTTTGAGAGTTTCTGGTGCTTCCACCAACATAAGGACCCCCAAATATAGTGTCAATCTCGTAAACAGGAACATCTTCAGGTCTACCTCGATGATCCCTTTGCTGCTGTTCATTTGGGTTTCTATTCCTCTCTCTTTCTCTTCCACGAGGAGATGCTTCCCTGTGATGGGAAGGGGCCTCGCCTCGCCTGGATCGTGAATCTTGCCTCGGCGGGGGCCTACTCCTCGGTCTTGAGTTGTTCCGATTGTTACTTCTGGAATCCGAATTTTTGGGATGCAAGGCTATGTCTCTACAGTCAGCAGTGGCATGGCTGTAGGAATGGTGATAAGTGCAATATCCTTGGGAGTTGCCTCTGCCTTGATTCGAATTCCTTCCCCGGCCTCGTCCTCTATGGGGGGCCTGTTGTATTCGTGGGTTTTCAGGGGTACCCGTATTCGGTACGTCCTCGTAGGCCAAAGTTGGCACAGCATTCAATGTGGCTGCGGCAAGTGCCTGTCCTGAGCCTTGGGCAACTTCCGCATTGGGTTGACCCCACTGCTGATCCATCAGGTGGGAGGTTGGACCTCTACCACGTTGCCTTTGTTGGGGTTGTAGACCCCTACTTGCCCTGTTTCGATGTTCTATCAATTCCTCATTGATGATTTCACGTCGCATCATCTCCAACAAAGCATCATAAGTTGGGGGATCTTGATTCTGCACATCTCTCCAAAACAGGGTGTTCATGTTGAGGCCTCCCCTAAGGGCGGATAGAGCCTCGCGATCAGTGACTTGGACACAGCAAGTCATTTCGTCCGTGAAACGGGACAGAAAGCTTTTCAAAGTTTCTTCTGGCTGTTGTCTCATATCTTGGAGGCGTTGGATTGGGGCCTCGCCTTCTTTACTTACTGCGAATCTTTTCAAAAAAGTAGTTTTGAATTCTGGCCAACTTCGAATGCTCCCAGGAGGTAACCTACTATACCAAATCTCAGCAGCTCCGCTTAGAGTCAAATGGAAGGCTCTGCATTTAACAGCTGGAGTGGCGCCTCTCAGGCTCATGTGTGTTTTGTAGCTATTCAAGTGCTTCTCTGGGTCGCCTCTCCCATCATATTTGGGTATTTTGGGCATAGTATAATGATTTGGGACACAGGCATTTCTTAACTCCCTTGAAAATGGCGGATTGTCATCGTCATCATCTAAGTCACAGATCTCCGGGGACCGTCCGAATCATAATTAGCCTCGGCTTCATATACGGGGTACATTTGCGTGGAGGGTCCTGCTTGGTTGCGAGCCTCCTCATCCCTCCTAAGGCGTTCATGACGAGGTGGCATAGCACGGGGGGCACATCCTTGCCTTTCCTCCGGCTGCCGAACCTCAGGAGGTGGGGGCTGTGGCCTATTCCTAGAAGCGTGGGCTGCATTCCTTTGTCTTCGCCTCTGACCTATCGGGCTAAGCCTATCAAATACACTGGCAGACCTCTGGGGCCTCGGTGCTGGCTCATATTCGGGAGGGAAATTATCCTCCATGTTGAACGGGGCCTCGGAGGGTCGGCCGGAAGCATAATTGGATGAAATATCGACTCCAACTTCCCTTTCTACTGGGCTTCCTCCCCTATACTGCCTGGAGGAATAAGTTCTTTGACTCTGAACTTCGTCAGGTTGATATGGTCCTTGTGGAACAAAGGAGGGAGGTGGGGGACCTCCCTGGCCTTGCATTTGCCTCAACAGCTCTTGCATCGCCAAGTTTTGATTAGTAATGCTCCTCATATGCGTCGCCATGGTTGCCATTTCCCTAGTAAGCTGGGCCGCCAACCTCCTACCACCTCGCCTGTGATGGTGGTGGGGTCGGCGTCGGACCGCAGGGGCCTCATTGTCAGCTTCTCTAGTTCGTCTGGGGGGAGCCTCTTTTTCTGAACTCATGTCTCTTGAAACTTGAATAAACTTGAACTTCGGGGGCTTCCTCTTATTCTTCCTTGAAGAATAAATCCTTTTTAAAGGGGGATGCCCAAAAATGCTTCAGAAAGCTTTTTCCACGGGGTTGCTCGTGGTTATAGTGTGGTTTCTCACAGACGGCGCCAATCTGTTGACCCCAAAAAATGTTGCCAACAGATGCCGGGCCCACTCGTGCACACGTAAGCTTTATCCAACACGCTAATGCCGATCGACGGTCATGAAGACTCCAGAGAACGAGCGTGGGAGTAGCAAAAAGGCACGAGACGTCTCCGTTCAGGTCACCGGCATAAAAGAAATACGATTATATAAGAAACCAATCGGTAGATGACAAGATTATGTTGTAATGAAAAATGTTGTAAAAATGATGTTGAAACGAGAGATATGGCTCTAAAAGATTCAGTTTATTCTCCAATTTTCCATTAGTTCCTTTCTTGTTACATGGTTGGGGTATTTATAGTGTTACAACTCAAATTGTGACCTTTGGATCAACTTACACGTGGCCTCATCTCCTCGATCAAGGCCTCAAATCCTAGCAATCAAGTTGACTCTCCTAGCTGTACTAACATTAAATGCTCTGACATTGACGAGACAAGACACAAGTAAACTTTACACAAATGTCACATCAATCATTTGTTAGAGATTTTCATCATAGCCGAATCCTCGCAAGTGGGCCTTTGATGGACCTCGGACGTTAGAAGGAGGGGCCTGGGAGTAATAGCGAGGGCCTCGAACTAATAGCCAGGGCCTCGGAACCCACAACTGAAGCTAGAGAATTATGACCTGATCGAATTAAGCTGGTCCCACCGTCATGATGTAACGCCACGTGTCCATTCTGTCCTTTAACCCGTAACAATTTCTAATATCACATTTCCCCTACATAAATAGATACATACTGGAAAAGAAAAATTCAGAATATCGAGGACTCATGTTTTAAGAACAGTTATTCTCAATTAACTAATTCACCAGGCCCTCACCCCCAAGAAAAAGTGGGAGAAAATTCAAGAATCACACTATCAAGCAAAAAAAATCAGAATAATCATAATAACACCATGGGCATATCCAACATAAGAAACTTAAATAATCACAGGAAATTCGTCAAAATTGAGCATTTCATATGAGCTTATCTTCCATAAAAAAGCTATAATAAATCTCGATCAGAAATTACATTATCATAATAAAACCAAGGGCTTATTCATCATAAAACACTTGGAATTATCGCAAGATAATTCATGTACAATTAAGCATTTCATATGAACTTATCTTCCACATAAAAAAGTTATAATTTACAACATACCTCAAGCAAGTACTCGACATGACCTGGTAAAGTGGGTTCTTGGCCAGGAAAGTAGGGGTAATTCTCGGCAGCCTAATAATCAAAGCCAAAAAAACTAAGAAAATTTATAGTCTCATATTCAGAATTAGCTTTATATTTACCTCTTGAGGTGATGCCCAAACATGCAAATGTGAGTCAATCACTTTGGATGGCTCACTATCAGCTGCCATTTCAGCCTTGGAAAAGCCTAATATTCTCTTTGAGTTGGAAATCGTAGCCCACTGCCTCTTCTTAAAATGATGCCCAAATGGACATGAAAGTTGAAGAACCAAAGGCAGCCTCACAATCAATGCCATTATCTATCACTTCCAGATATCCCTTTTCATTGTGTAGGGACAACGAGCCTCACAAAATTGAACCGCGCCAGCCCATTTTAACTAAGGCCCTGGAAGCTTGGCCCATTTCGAGATGAGCTGGGCAACTTAGGCCCAAGCAAGAAAATCATACTGGGGTGGTTCACAATTTGGTCGGCCATCATGAGCGGACCATGCCGAGCTTATTTGTCAAAGTGGAAATTACACAACCTTGTTATGAGTATAAGAATTTTTCACCCAAAACATACAGAAATTTGAAAGATTGGACGAGCGAAAATAAACACACCGACATGATTAAAGCAGTTCAAATTTTTGGTAAAAATCTGTCAAAAATTTCTGTACGCGGAATTTTTCTTCTAAAATAGTTGTGCATAAATCAGGTTTTTAATCAAAATTAATATTACTCCTCTCATCTCTCACTCTCTCTACCCCAATTTAATCCTGCGACATCTCTCTACCCCCATACTCTCCGACACCATCATTTGGACTTCCATTGGTTTTACCCAGCAGAATTGTTGTATTGAAGCATAGTGGAGTCGTCAATTGGTTGAGATAATGAATGCTCGAACAGAAATTTCCAGAATATGTCCCAAAAATTAGATCAATTGGTTGGTTAATTGGTTAAATTGATGGATTACCCACAGTATTATGGACCTCAATTGGATGTTGGGTAGAATTCATCAATTGGAATGCATTTAGTCCATCAATTGACTGATTGCCTATTCTCGCAGAAACCGTTCACGAGTGGAAAATTATTTAATTCTGGGCATCGATGTGTGGGATTGGTTTTGATGAATGAAGACCATGAAATTGGTCGCCTTTGTGAGGAGAATCGGTGGTTCGCCGGAGTGGCAGGAATCTGGATGGAGGACGTGGGGTGCTTGCGGATTTTAAGCCAGTTTTTTTGTCTGATTTGGTTGTTGTTTGTGCTGATGTTTGTAATGGATTTGTATAGGTTGAAGATGGGAGTTTATTGGTGGTGGAATTCGACGACCATGGTGCCGGAAGTTGGTGTTTTGCAATGGATTTTTAGAGGTTGAAGAGGGGAGTTTTGCCGTTGGTGATTTACCTTATTGTTGGGTTGTTAGTGGTAACGGTGGTAGTGCAATAGTGGTGGTTGCGGCGAAATATTGGCGGTGGATCAATTTCCACGTGGTGATGGTGACGGTGTGTAGGTTGGTCATCGAGTTTCGGTGACCAAATCTCTTGAATACGTGACTTGTCTAAATGCACTTTGAGCACATATCAAAGTGTATAGGTTACATGTCACAGATTCAAGAGATTTGATAACATGTCATTGAATTAGATCATAGGTCACATATCCAAGAGATTTGTTCGCCAACTCGATGACCAAATCTCTTGAATACGTGACTTGTCTAAGTGCACTTTGAGCACATATCAAAGTGTATATGTTACATGTCACAGATTCAAGAGATTTGATAACATGTCATTGAATTAGATCATATGTCACATATCCAAGAGATTTGTTCGCCCCGTCATTGGAATAGATCACAATCACATGTATTAGGGAACATGTCAAAGTGCATATATCATATGTCACAAATTCATGAGATTAGTAACAGACCCAAAAAATTTGTTCACTGGCCATTGAATCAGATCATTGGTCACATGTCAAATGCATAAGTCACATGTCACGAATACAAGAAATTTGATCATGGAACATTGACTCATATCACATGTCACAAATCTAAGAGATTTGGTCATAGACCATTGAATCAAGTCACATATCATAGGTCAAAATGCATAGGTTGTAAAAAATAAGGTAGGACATTTTATTACTATTGTTCATTTTGACAATAAAAAAGATTATTCCTATCATTATGAATCCAACAATACTATGTTATTTCCTTTACTTGTATTGGACATCTTTACTTTGTTCGTTGGATTTTTAGGAATTCCTTTCAACCAAGAATTGGACATATTAACCAAATGGTTAACTCCGTCAATAAACATTTTACATCGAAAGTTGAATGATTCGATCGATTGGTACGAATTTTTGAAAGATACAATTTTTTCAATCGATATAGCTTATTTCGAAATATTTATAGCGTCCTTTTTATATAAAACCCATTTATTCCTCTTTCAGCAATTTTAACTTGATAAATTTATTTGTTAAAACATGTCCTGAGAAAAGTTTTTGGGACAAAGTCACATGTCACAAATTCAAGAGATCTGGTCACATGGTCACATGTCATTAATTTCTCCAACCTCAGTTATTCGAATTGATCACAAATTCAATTAACCAAATTTCGGGTAAAAAATGAAGTTTTTTGCTTTGGTAAGTACTCTATTTGCGTGCACATCAGTAGGCAATGATGAAGTGACAAAGGGTTGGTGATGTACCATTTGTGTACACGTCATGCATATTAATTATAAGTTATAATTATCTTTATACTAATCTACTGCCTAAATTAAGCAGTCTTGCTTTCCCCAGCATTAATCTATATGTTTGTATGTGCTTAAAAGTTACCTTTTAAAATAACCAAGGGTGTGTTTGATGGTTACCCAATTCCATGGAAAATGAAAAAGCATTTTCCTACTTTTTCATTGTTTGATATGCTTTTTTTCTATAGAATTGAAATTCTCACTTTGCTTCACACGGTCACAATTGCTTCAGTATTTTTTTTTTTTTTTTTGGCAATATCAACAAATATCATAACCAATTATATATAAAAAAAAAAATTCACTTTAATAGACAATTTCCATATAAAACGAAGCCAAACGAACACTAAACTTTAATGAAAAATAATTTTCAGCAAATTTTATTTATTTATTTATTTTACTTTTTAGCAATGTTAACAAATTTTATAACTAATTGTTAAAAAAAAAAATTCATTTTAATGAACAATTTTCATATAAAACAAAGCCAAACGAATACAAAATTTTAAAATTTTTCAAGGTGAAAAATTATACCAATCAAACACATTTAATTAACAATTCCCTGCAAAATGATTTCTAGACAATTATTTTCTTAGAAAATCATTTTTTTCCACCCATTTTTCATTTTTCACCATTACAATCAAACGGATCCTAAAGGTTTTTCAGCAAAGGAAAAATAATTTTGTTTGAACAATTAGTGACATAACGTAACTTGAAAGTAGGTGTGACAGATTCAACAAGGTTAGCTGTTTTCACATGTTAGCATTTACTCACAGGTGCTGATAAGAATGAATAGGGAATATCAATTCCAAAGTGAGCAGATAAGACTACTAAATTGAGTGGAATCATATGCGAGAGATCGTGTCAAATACCATTTTAAGTGATGCACGTGTAATCAAAGGTATGATTTGATTTTGAGAAAATAAGATTTGACATGACCAGCAACACTTCTTTGAATAATGTTACATAAGATTTTGAGAAAATAAGATTTGGAATGTGCCTTTCATTGTCATTATATAATCATATGATAGCCTTAACCCATTGAGACAAGCAATGACATTGGAATGGGCACTGCGGGACGATCCACAAAGGCAGCGTCCATGCCATAGCCATTGCTCGTCCCAAGGGGCAGTCTACCCAATGGAGCCAAAAGGTATGCCTTTGGATTCATATCGCAGTGTCACATTCCCAAATTATAAGAACTATCAAAGTAATATCTTACTACATTTCTTTAAAGAAACGTGTAGTGCCACTAAGGTAAGTTAGCCAAACGAGTAAACTTCCAGTCTATTCTCAAGTGAAAATAGAATGATGCTGACAAAAAAATTGCCAAACAAGAAGAGACAACCCACATTTCCAATAACCGTTATTGACAAGAAAAGTTGAATCCGGTTATACCTCTCTGACTCCTGCCCCTAAATCCAAGAAACTGGAATGACGAACTTTCTAGGCTTTGAACATTAGACAATGACCTCAACATCATTCGTCAACCCCAAGATCGCCCCATTTAACATTGTATCTGGCTGCGAGGTAATGAGCCCCAACTGGACCACGACTTCCATAAGGATAGTACTCCGGGATTATTCTCTTCTCTTCAAGATCCTTCAACACAGGTGTAAAGAGAGACCAAGCAGCATCCAATTCATCACTTCGGATGAAAAGCCTCCTTTCACCTTCAATGGCATCTAAAAGAAGTCTCTCATATGCATCAGGAATCTCCTTGGAGTATCTAACAAGACACAAAAAGAATACATTACTGCTAGTCGTAGAATCGGATTAATAGCCAATTCAGAGTCTTTTGAGACAGTTGCACATAAAATTCAGAAAAACAGTTTAAAAAAAAATGGATATTCATAGCTGACACAAGATGTGCCACAGAAAATCGCTTGATTTAGGCAATGTTCATTGCCACGACGAATCACAGTATGGATTCAATATTTTACAAGCCAAAATATGAATTATCTCATCAATACCTTGCTTTGTATAGAAGATTCAGATTACTCCGGTCCAATCTCATTCCCAAGCCAGGGACTTTGTTATTGATCTTCAAATAAATAGCTTCATCGGGCTGGACACGGATGACAAGCTCATTTGTTGCTCGGTCAAGATCAGTCCCAAAGTTTCGATTGTATATATTACCAGGAACATGTCTAAACTGAACCCTTATCTCAGCCCTGAGGACACAAAGTTAAAGGAAAAACAATCTTGTAGTGGAAGTTCAAAAAACATAAACAAGAAATGCCAAGTTTTCGGTTTTGTTATTTGCTGACCTCCTAGTATGTAAGGCTTTCCCGGCTTTCATTAGAAAAGGCACACCATCCCATCTCGCATTATCAATGAATAGCGAAGCTGCAGCAAAAGTTGGGGTTAAGCTGTCTTTAGGTACAGTTTTGTCGTCTGTATATCCTGGATAGGTGACACCTCCTTTTGTGTGACTCTTGTATTGCCCAATGACCACATCATCAACACGTAAGGGCCTCATGGAACGCAAAACTTTAACCTGTAGTTCATCAAGAGTTAATCAGAGATCTTCAGGAAACATCATATTTGATAATAAACAGATGTGCACAAGAGGCAGAAACCTTTTCGTTCCTGATATCTTCCGCATCCAAACTGACGGGTGTTTCCATGGCAAAGAGGGCCAGTATTTGGAGCAGATGATTTTGCATTATGTCTCTAATTATTCCATAATGATCAAAATAACTGATAAAAAAAAAAAAGAAACATAATAAATTAATGTACATTCATTATATGCATCTAGATTAGTTAAAGACCGTTAAGAAGACAAATTACCCTCCCCTTCCTTCAGTACCAAAATCCTCAGAGAATATAAACTGCACGTTTCTTATATACTGCCTTGACCATAAGGGTTCAAAGATAAGGTTTGAGAAACGCAGGACAGAAAGATTCTCTACTAGCTCCTTCCCGAGATAGTGATCTATCCTGTAAGAAAAAAAAAATTGAAGTCCAGTATTAGACTGATTATTCGCCCATTCAAGTAAGGAGTCACGAACCCTTTCATGTCAAAAAAATCACCTGAAAATCTGATCCTCCTCCAAATATTGCTTGAGAGCTCTAGTCAAAGCAGCCGAGGATTCCGAATCCCGACCAAAAGGTTTCTCTACAATGACCCTTGTCCAGCCATCTGAAGCAGAAGCAGAGAGACTCGCGCATCTTACAGCATCTATAAATATATTTGGTGGGATTGATAAGTAGAAAAGTCGATTGGAAATCCTTCCAGACTGCAGATAGGCCAAGGAAACACTTTAAAATGATCGCACAGTAAAAACGCCAGGAAAAAACAAGCCCAAGCCTCAAGGAAACACCTGAAGATCTTTGAGATCATAATTCTAAGGACTTACATTTTCAAAATTCCAATTCTAAATATCAATATCTAAATAAGATAAAAGAATCTTCCACTTAGTTCTCATAATTTATCCTGTCGTAAGTTTGATAGAAAGATTTTAAAATTCATATCATGATGATATACTAAATAAAACTTGAAATAAAGCACAGAAGCAAATTTCAACATAGATTTTCATATTTCTGCAACTTTGGGACGAGAGCAGACAATGATTTTGTGTATAATCATTTAATAAAATATGCCAGAAATATGTTGCGAGAACTCACTTTATTCGGCTCCAAATGTAAATGAGTAAAATAACATTATATATTCATCCAGTCATAACTTAAAACAGTAGCACAAAACTCAGAAACAATAAGATGGATGAATCACCAGTTGACATCACCTCATGTTCCTTGAGCGTTTTATCCAATTCCATAAAATTCTCCTGAGAATCATATTGGCCTGATTGGTAAAAACATCTTTGTAGGAACTGTTCCATCTTTTCATCACAATTTTCCCTAAGATCAAAATGAAAATACACGAACGATCACTTACGAAGTTCAATCCATAATCGATCTCTATAAATGACAAAACTAATTAATTCAAAAATAAATAAATAAATAAGAAGCAGAAGCAGAAGGAGAAGGAGAAGGCGATACACTTGAAATATAATGGAAAATATCATACAGCAAGTAAATACAAATCAGTAGCAGAAGGTAAAGAAGAGTTACCTCTTGTCAATTCTACAAGTGAGAGTCCTGCTAACCATATTTCTTAGCTCTGCATCTGTCATCTTACTACGTGAATAACCGAAAATGGTGAAGTGCTGTGACCAAGAGAAATCTTATGGTACTCATCCAACATCCATTTCAGTCGAAATCAAAATATGCACATTTTTATAGTCACTCGTTTTTGAATGTTTATTTTTGTTGTCTAAGAAAACATTGTCTGATCAAAAAGACATTACAAAATGAATATAAAGCAGACCTCAGGGAGACAATCCTCGTAATAAAGAGCAAAAAGTGCTGGAAATATCTTCTTCTTGGCAAGGTCACCAGAGGCCCCCACAACAGTGATACTGACAGTCGATTTATCATTATTTCCACGCACTTCAATCGGCTCTTTGTGTTCGTCAGGAGAGATAATCGACAATGACTCATCTTTCAATTTCTTCAAAGGAGCCTTATTTTCTGTTGTGGCAGCTGTTGTGCCCACAGCACCTAGAAAACTTTCGATTTAGCTATTGAACTCGAAGCACATAATCTTATAGTTTACAAAATGCTAGACAAGAGCCACTTTCAAGATCAAACTGCACTCAATATATTCACGGAATAAAATGAAAACTAATAGATGTAAAATCAATTCGACAGTAAAAAAATAAAATTCCAATCTTTTTCCCGCTTCTTATCCTTTCTTTTCTTTTTTTGACTTTCTAACAATTCAATTTACACGGTTATCAAAATATCTAACCCATCATTTCCACTGAATTCATAAAAAAAATCCATGAAATTAAATCAACTGGTATACTCCAAAACGACTGTTAAAAACAGAAAATAATGAAAAATAATAAAAGCTCATAAAAACATACAAAGTCAACCAAGAAAGATGTCACAATAATTCACCATCAGATTAGGAATAAAAATAGAAATTTAAAAAAAAAAAATCAAAGAAACAAGTGAACAAACACACAATTAAAGAAAATAAAGAAGAAACAAGAACTAACCATCTTGCATGATGATCACATCAGAATATGGGTTGCACTTAGACTGTAAAGAAACCTTTTTTGCCGCCAATCTTTTCGGAGAAACTAATGAAAAGGGTACATTTTTCTGATGAACCTCAATATAGGAAGAATTTGAATAAGATGATGATGATGATGAACAACAACGTATTGATGAAGAAATTGTCGCCATAGCCTCAGATTCTCTCTGTATTTTTTATGAATCTAAATATAAAACGAAAATTGTATAAGAAAGAGGCGGAGTTTATTAATACAACTTCGGAAATGTCGAGGGTTAACTCCTGAGCTCCGCGATAAGCTGTTTTTTTTTTTTCTTTAATTATTATTAGTTTTGTTTGGGCTTTTGCAACTTGCAAGAGGAAGAAGGTAGGCAAGAATACGAGTCCTCAATTAATTTATTTTAATGCTTTTTTTATATTCACTAAAATAATTATTTTATTGATCTTAATTAATTGGAATTTGTAAAAAAATAAAATGAGAAATTAAATATTATTAAGGAAAATTCACAGTCATGCTCCTTGAACTTTCAAAAATAATGCATGTGAACCACCAACTAATTTTTTTGACTTTTAATTCCTCATGCATTCATGTTCATTCTTTATTAAATGAAAATCGTTAACTTTTCTATTTAATAATCACTTTGCCCGATGATATATTCGAGAGTTATTTTTGTGCATTCACCACGAGAACTCATTTTCGTCCAAAAAGACGAGATGAGTATATTTGACCCATCAAGCCTAAAAAAAAAAAATTCTTAGTTCATGAAGGATCGACCATGTACACCAAAAACAAGTATAAAGACATAAAGGTAAGAAAATTAATTGAGGACCTTTGTGCATTATTCGTGAAGTTTGGACTCGCTATAAATTTTCTTATTTCAAGTTAGAAATATTATTAAGAGCCTGTTTGAGCCCTGTTTTGCCAAAAATGCATTTTGGAATAGTATTTTGATGAAAAATGTGTGGTTAAAAAATAAGAAATTTTTTTGAGTGCGTAAAATATTATTTTATTGAAAAATATATAGTTGAAAATAAGAGTGAGAAGGCAGGGCAGGTGAGAACCACTGAGGATACGGTTCATCCTTTATAATGTGGCATATAATTTTACCATTAATTTTAACAGCATTTAGAATAATAAATGACCCCAGTTTTGTCATGTCATGAAATGCCAAACTAGTTGTATACCATTTGTGTACGTCTAATTTAATTCAATAAAAATATAACCTCGTGATCCACGTAGAGACTGAATAGAGTTGGATGAGACAAAACCCAAGCTTTCGTGAACTTTATGGGCTCTGTTTGGCCTGTCAACATTATATAAATATTCTGGTTCTTCAAAGTTTGAGATTTTTTGGCCTGTGTAATTAATAATTACTAACACATTGGATTTTATTTTAATTTTATTACAACGTGTAATTGAAGTAAAAAATCAATTATCCCAAAATTCTTCAAATAAATATAGATGAAAGTATAGGTGGTTTTCCCATGAGAAAATAGAAGTTTTCCCTTCCTTAGGCGGAATTAGAGAAATCGGCAATTCTCTTTGTACAGAGGAATTGTCGCTAGAGTTTGGTCTCTTTTTATTTTTATTTTATTTTGTTTTTGCCATTTTTCAATAAAAAATTGTTTCTCCAGCCCTTTTTCTGAATTGGAAATTAGCAATAGCCTCTCTTCACCTCAACACTAACCTTATCATTCTTCACATCAAATTCAATCTCCTCTATAGTTCCACTCCTGAAAATCACATCAAAAATCAATCACCCCATTCCTAAATTTGAAAACTCATATCAGAATCAGAACCTTCAAACCCGCTGAGGCATTCTAGGACTTCATCTTGATATCATCCTTCGCAGTAAATATAAACACCCAATACAATTTCTCTTCATTTGTGTTGTTTTCGCTTTTCACCATTGTCGTGTGCATGGCATTCTCCCCTTTGTTGTTGCCTCCTTCTATGTCTGTTCCTTCTCCGTTGCAAACATTTCAAAAACCAAGTAAATAACATAATCACAACACAAAATTGAGCAATTCTTTCGAGAAAAAGAAGAAGCTAGAAGTAGAAGATAAGAAATTAAAGACGAAAAATCAGTTTACCCTGCCATTGCTACTACAAAATGCGTAAAGTTCAATACTATGATCTTCCCAAAAGTTATGGCGGGTTTACATTGGTGTCTGAGGGTTCGTCACAGTTCATTGTTGTGTTGTTCCTTCCTACACTTGCTGGTTTACCTAGAAGTCAAAGTCATGATCCCATCCTCCATTTTTTTTTCCTTTATACAGTGGAGAAAGATTTAGCTTAAAAATACAATATCATGAAACCTATTAGAGAAGAAAAACTTCTCTCTTATTATTCATACACACAAGAGAATGATTTCATTGATCCCTTTTATAAATACAAAGAAAACTAAGCTAACTAACTAACTAACACAGCTGTAATGTAACTAACTGACTGAATTTTAATTAACTAGATTCTATACAATTGGCGCCAATACAACAATACAAAGTTTGTTGAGCTGGAACTGAACTGCTTGAGCTGATCTTGAACTTGAGTTGGAGCTGGAGCTTCGGACAGCTGGAATCCTCTAATACTCCCTCTCAAGATGGATTATGTAAATTGAGGATAGCCACCTCGGACAAGAGCGGAAAAAGAATAGATGACGGCAATAGTTTAGTGAATACATCAGCTAACTGATGTTGAATACGAATCAGTAATAGCTTTGATAAAACCATCATTAACTTTGTCTCGAATGAGATGACAATCAATCCCTATGTGCTTTGTTTCATGGAAGATCGGATTATTGAGATTTGACAATGTGGATGGCAGCTTGATTATCACAGAAGATCAAAGCTGGAAGGAAAATGGTGACCTGCAAATCCAGAAGAAGTTGATGAATCCAAACAATCTTACAAGCTAATGAAGCCAAAGCACAGTATTTTGCCTCAGTTGAAGGAATCAGTAATAGCTTTGATAAAACCATCATTAACTTTGTCTCGAATGAGATGACAATCAATCCCTATGTGCTTTGTTTCATGGAAGATCGGATTATTGACATTTGACAATGTGGATGGCAGCTTGATTATCACAGAAGATCAAAGCTAGAAGGAAAATGGTGACCTGCAAATCCAGAAGAAGTTGATGAATCCAAACAATCTTACAAGCTAATGAAGCCAAAGCACAGTATTCTGCCTCAGTTGAAGGAATCAGTAATAGCTTTGATAAAACCATCATTAACTTTGTCTCGAATGAGATGACAATCAATCCCTATGTGCTTTGTTTCATGGAAGATCGGATTATTGACATTTGACAATGTGGATGGCAGCTTGATTATCACAGAAGATCAAAGCTGGAAGGAAAATGGTGACCTGCAAATCCAGAAGAAGTTGATGAATCCAAACAATCTTACAAGCTAATGAAGCCAAAGCACAGTATTCTGCCTCAGTTGAAGATTTGGACACGGTTGTTTGTTTCTTAGACTTACAAGAGATTAAAGAATTCCCAAGAAAAGTGCAAAAACCAATAATAGATTTTCTTGAATCAGAACATGACCCTCAATCAACATCTGCAGAAGCCCGAATTTGGAAAGAAGAAAATGCATCAAACAACAGGTCTTGACCTGGAGCTACTTTCAGATATCTCAAGAGATGATGTACAACATCTAAGTGAGGTTGGCGAAGCTGCAAGACAAAACTCAATTTGTGGACAGCAAATGTAATGTCTGGACGCAATATAGTTAATTAAAGTAGTCAACCAACAAGTCGACGATACAAAGATAAGAAATTGCCCTTCAAAGGAGCTAAGCTTCACTTTAGGATCCATTAGCAATAATGCTGGTTTACAAGCCAAGAAATCAGTGTTTTCAAGGAGTTGCAAAGTATAGTGTCTCTTGGAAAGAAAAATGCCCTTTTGTGATCTCGCTATTTCCAAGTCAAGAAACTACTTTAGCTTACTAAGATCCTTCAATTTGAACTGTCCGTGTAAAAAGTTTTTTAATGAATCAATTGTTTTTGTATCTAATCCAGTGATAATTATATCATCAACATAGACTAGCAAGGCCATGAAAAAAGCACCAAACCCTTTTGTGAACAAGGAATAATCTGATTTGGATTGCTGAAAACCATGTAATAAAAGTGTCTAAGAGAACTTGGAAAACCATTGCCTAGAAGCTTGCTTTAGACCATAAATTGGTTTATGCATCCTGTGTTGACCTATGGTTGATTTTATCCTTAATGTTTTGATTATAACAAACAAGATTAATATTGGTTCTAACAATTGACTTTGAGTGATGATAATTCAATACTAAAATATATCAAGTATTGCCAAAATCAACACATCATAAATCGCAAGTAGAAATGAATAGAAAAGTGAGAGTTAAACATTCAAGTCAAATCATTCGAGATGAGAGCTTAAAAGATCAAAATCAAGACTATTAAATCAGGCTCATGAAGAAGGTCAAGATTAAAGTCAAGCATTAAAGCCAAATAATGAAAGAAATTTCGAAGCAAGATCAAAGACTAGACTTTCGAGATCATATGTAATGGTATAACACTTTGATCTTTAGTAATGAATGACAATAGCTCAAAAATTATTTTGTGCATGAAAAATTATTTTCACTACCACTTGTATAAAATGTTTTGATCAAAAGTAAGATTGATTTTCAAAATGATGTTTGAACTTATATCATATTTTCGTTCAAAACATTTTGCAAAAAAAAAAAAAAAAAGGTCAACAGTCAACCGGACGTCCGGTACATCAACGGTCAAATTTTCAGACCGTTCTTACTTTTGACACCCAACGGCTATATTGGTCATCCAGTTGGGCAGAACTTTACCGTTTTGATTCCTATAAATACCAATTCTTTTTCATTCCTCAATAACAACTTCAAGAGACCTTTCTAGTGAAATATGAGAGTGAAAAATCTTCTTTGAGCCTACATCTTTATATTCATTTCATCTATTTCTTTATAACAAAGATTTTGATTGTTGAATCAAATTTCTTGAATTAATTCTTTCATCAAAGTTTTTCATTTCTTTTTGTACTTAACTTATTTATATCAATCTTAAAAGAGAAATATATTTTTGAAGAAGATCTTGGCACTTACATTGTATAAATCTTTCTACTTATTCATGTTGAAAACTTTGATTGATTGAATCATACTTGCAAAGTCATCATATTCATCAAAGTTTCTTTTTTCTCTCTTAATACATGATTTATTATAATTATTCATTGAAAGAAAGATATATTTTGAGAAGATTCTTTGAACTTACATTGGATTCATTTATTCCTCATCTTCTCATTAAAACCCTTTTATTGATTAAATCAAACTTGAAAAATAATCATATCAATCAACGTTTATCATTTCTCTATTAGTACCAAATTCATTACTATTATTTATTAAAAGAGAGATATTTTGAGAAGATTTTTACACTTACATTACATAAATTTTTTTACATATTGAAATACTTTGATTGGGTGAATCTAATTTCTAATTATCATATTCATTGAAGTTTTCATCAAACACTTGAGCTATCATTTGATACTATCCATTGAAGTGTTATCCTCTCTTTGTACTTAATTTTTTTATATTATTTAATGAGAGGGGAATTTCATTGTAATATAACTTTGATTTTAAGTGTAGGTCGTGTTGAAACCCCTTAAAAATCAACATTGTATAATGATCGATTCTCCTTGTTGTAAGTCACGGTATAGGTCATATTGAGGTCCCGTAAAGCTTAATAGTGTGGATCGGTTAAGGTCCTGTAAAGCTCAACATTGTATAAGGATCGGTGCTCCTTGTTTGTAAGTCACCGGAAGTGTTGTAAAAAGTTGGATTGCACCATAAATCAATCAATATAGTGAAAATGCCTTGCTCGTGTCGTAAAGCTTGGTAACGGGGAACGTAGATCATTGCATTTGATCGAACCTCCATAACATATTGTTTGCACTCTTTATCCCTTTTACTTATCGCTTTCATATTTGCACTTATTATTTGATTGATCTATTTGATTGAACTTGCTTACGATTATTAATTTATGAACTTATTTTCTAACTTAAGTGATTATTCGAAAAAGATTTAAAAACCAATCCTCCCCCCCCTTTTGGTTAGTTATTCTTGGGCTAACATCATGCATACTAGTTTCTCCCCCTGAGAACAATGAGTGTAGTGTTTAGGTTGGCCTAAGAGTAAGTCCATGTAAATCTCCTCAAATAAATCACCATTGAGAAGTGCATTATTGACATCTAATTGAACTAAATGTCATTTCTTAATAGCTGCAACAGCAAGCAGGGCCTTGACACTAACCAACTTTGCAACTGGAGAAAAAGTTTCATTGAAATCTAATCTTTCCTGCTGGGTGTAACATTTTGCTACTAATTGGGCTTTATACCGGTCTATGCTCCCATCTGACTTGAACTTAATTTTGTATACCCATCGGCATTCTATGGAGTGCTTGTCTTTTGGCAAAGTTGTAATAGACCAAGTATGATTGGCTTCCATGGTTGCCAATTCATCAGTTATAGCCTTTTTCCTGTGTTCATGTTTCATTGCCTAGTGATAGAATTGAGGTTCAAGTATTGAATATAAGTGAGTTATGGGAAGATGAAAAAGCTTTGTAAGATAAAGACTTACATAAAGGGTACAGGGAATCAGTTTGAGGAGGGAAGGTATTGGTTAGAACATTACAGTGATATTCACGAAGACAAGATGGAATTTTTGGTATTCTGTTACCTCTTCCATGAACAGGTGAGGGGGGATTTACTTATGTTGAATTTATTGACATGAGGAACATTTTCATGATCATCTGCAAATGAAGAACTTTTTTAAGGATCTGTAGATAAAGGACTTGTTTGAGGATGGTTCAAAGATGAATCTTGAAAAGGATTCGGCAAAACTACATCAGATAATGGATCAACAGAATCGGTGGATAAAGGAATTGATTGGAATGGAAATATGTGTTCTTGGTAAACTAATCTCTGAAAATGAAATGATTTATTGACTTTGTCATATAATTTGTATCCCTTAATAGCAGGGGGTAGCCAACAAACACACATGCCTTGGTTCTTGGATGAAATTTTGTTCTATTTGAAGCTAGAATAGAAGCAAAACAGAGGCATCCAAATGTTCTAAGATGATTATAGTCTACAGGAGTTTTGTATAGGCAAAAATAAGGTGTTTTGTTTTGTAGTATTGGTATTGGAGTCCTATTGATGATAAAGGTAGCTGTGAGGATGCATTCTCTCTAGAATTGAATATGGACTCTAGATTGGAAAAACAAAGCACAGGTTACATTTAGAAGATGTTGGTGTTTCCTTTGTACCACAGGATACTGTTATGGTCTTTCCACACATGAGTATTGATGAATCACCCCTTTAGTATTGAAGAATTCTGTGAATTTCTATACATTAGCATTATCAGATCTAAAACATTTTATCACTTTGTTGAATTGTGTTTCTATAAGAGAGAAAAATCTAGGAATAATAAAGGTTGCATCAGACTTTTGCTTCATCAAATACACCCATGTAAATCTGGTGCAATCATCAACTAATGTCAAGAAATCTTTGTAACCATCACGTGAAGCCACATTGTAAGGCCACCAAATGTCACAGTGAATTAGATCGAAAGCAGCCGAGGATAAATGATTATTAGAAACAAAAGAAAGCTTTATCTATTTGGCTAAGGAGCAAACATGACAAGGGATATAAGCTTCTTTCTTTTTTTCATCGAATTTCAACAAATCTTTCGACAGTCAAGTTTCTTAAAGGACAACTTGAAGAACATGTGTCAGTGAGAAAACTGACACTTAATGAAGACTTTCTCGTTAAAGAACTCACTGATAACAAGTTGAATCTGAACTGTGGTACAAACAATACATCCTCAAGAATGAGTTCAGGTGATTACCTCACATCTCCAATGAATTGAACATGAATCTTATCACGATTAGGCAAAGCAACAAATGAATTTTGAACTTGTCTCAACTTGTCAAAAGCATATTGATTTGAATAAATGTGGCTTGTAGTTCTAGAATCAATCACCCAAACTGTAGGTGAATTGATTATTGAATTGAAAAAATAGAAAGACATGTACATGTCATATGATTAGAACTGCCGTTTTGTTGTGACTCAATCTTAGCAGCAGCAAGATGAGTGTTCAACAAACTCATCAAGTGTTGATGTTGAGTCTCATTCACGGTTTAATAAAGTTTCCAACCTCACCTTTTGTTTGATCTGGAGTATGAACTGGTTCAGAAACTAAACCTGCTACAGTACAGTTGGCTTTATTAGCTTGATTGCTTGAACCTGTCTAGTTTGCTCCTCCAATTCTCTGCCTAGGCTTATATCCAGGGCAAAACCATACAATTTGTAGCATTTATTTACGTCATGACTTGTGTACCCACAATATGTACACGCAAGTCTTTCTGTTTTCTGTAATTTGTTAGTTAATTGTCCTGCATTTGACTTCTTAGCCTCATTCTTAATGTAAAAAGCCATCGAACTATTACTGCCAAAAGTATCAACATTCTTCTCTTGTACAACAAGAGCAAAAACTTTATTAATTGAAGGAATTGAATCCATCAGTAAAAACTGACCTCTTATCAGTGTAAATGACTTATGTAATCCCATAACATATTCTGTTTGATAATAATCTGCAAGATTTTTATTACCTCCACATATGCATTTACCACATGAACACAAAGGTCTGTAGCTACTGAGTTCTTCCCAAATGATTTTCAGCCTTGTGAAATAAATAATAACAGAGGATTCGCCTGTGTTAAATTCATCAACTTAACCCTCAATTGAAAAATACGTGGATAATTTTTCTGCTGGTATCTTTCCTTAAGATTAACCCAAATATCATGAGCTGATTCAGAATATATCACACTTGCTACTATCTCCTTTGAAACCGAATTGAGAATCCACGAAATCACCATATTGTTGTTGCAAATCCAAGCACTGAATAGATCAACTGTTGTTTCAGGAGGTACAATAAATCTATCGATAAAACCTAACTTGTTCTTCATAGACAATGCAATCACCATGGATCGATTCCAGAAGCATAATTATCTCATGTTAATGGCTGTGAAACATGCACCAAACCAGGGCTATCTGAATGATGGAGAAAAAAAGGATTCGATCCATCATCGGCTGCTAAATTGCTGGCTGATGATGCAGAGATATGAACAGATTGATTTGGAATCTCTGTAGCCATAGATTGAACTGATTGATCAAATTTGTAATTGGAAATGATAAGAATGAAGCATAAGGAACATCTCTGATACCATATTAGAGAAGAAAAACTTTTCTCTCATTATTTGTACACACAAGAAAATGATTACATTAATCCCTTTTATAAATACAAGTAAACTAAGCTAACTAACTAACTAACACAGCTGTAATTTTAACTAACTAGATTCTATATAATTGGCGCCAATACAACAATACAGAGTTTACTGAGCTGGAACTAAATTGCTTGAGCTGATCTTGATCTTGAGCGGAAGCTGCTGGACAGCTAGAATCCTCTAAGAAAACCCATTTGAGGTATTTAATAAATGTTTTTATTTAATTTAAAGAATGGAGTCACAAAAGTCTTATTGAGTAAAAAGGGTGTTTAATGTTTATGAGAAAAAGATTTCATTTGCAGAATTTGAATGATAAATGGGTTGGAATGTAATTGGGTGTTACCAAACTATATTTTATTAATATGGCAACATATTGATTTCCAATTATCAGGCAATCAATATTTAATATATACAAAATACTAGCCTTTGAAACCTAAATAATATAAATAGAAAATTGACTTGAAATGGTTGATTCAACATATAATAATTTTCTGCATATGATTGGAATATAAGCTCAAGTTTGGTTCGGATTAAAATCTGATTTTAATTCGAATCAAAATCAAACAATCAATATTAATAACATCTTTTATGTGTCCCACAACTTTTCAACCACACATTACAAAAACTTCTATCACAATCCATTAAAAATTTAATTTTAATCCCTATCAAACACCCTCTAAAAATTGTAAAATTCTCCGCTATAAGTATTCATAAACAAATTAGGTATTAAATTCGAATTAGACTGATTAATTGGATAAAAAAACCTTAGATATCATCCAAGCTAATTGTCGATTTGATCAAGTGGATGTTTGGGTATCAACTAAATCACAAGTGAAATTATTTCAACTACTTTACATTATTAGTGTAAAAAACCTCGATTGATCATGAATCATATTCGGTAATTCTAATAATTTTTTACGATTAAATTATTTTGTAAGCCCTCTTTGGTGGCCTTAAAATTTTAAAAACATAGTTTTGAATAATATTTTTTGGTGAATGTGTGGTTAAAAAATAAGAAATTTTTTTGAATTTACGTGTATAATATTTTATTGTTTAAATGTGATTAAAAATGAATATGAGAAAAAAAAAATTAAAATAAAGTAAAGAGAATCAAACATGTAACTTTGTGTTGAAGATCACGTGTTGTTTTACACGTGTTCGGCAAACAAAGTCCATGTGTAACTGTAATTTGCCGAGAATGTATAAACCCCGGTGCTGACCCTCATTTTTCCATTTCTCTAGGATCTACAGTTTTATCTTCTTCCACTTTGAGTAATACAATTTTCGTATGAATTTTCTTTAATCTTAACATTGCGTACTAATTTTATTTTTTGGATTTGGGAAATTCTTGTTTTTTATTATTCGCATAATTGTGTAACGTGTAAGCAATTTTTTGGTAACAGAGAAAAAATGTCGGGTGTATCACTACCGGTGCCGACTCCGAGTTCCGAGCCTGATCGGACCACAACCACCCCAGCTCCAAACTCCGCCAAACACCACCGGCAGCCGCCATCAGCTACCGGTGGCACTGTAATGGGATCCCTTCGTTTGATTGAGTTACAACTGGTGGCCTTCATTATGGTTTTTTCAGCCAGTGGCCTTGTTCCACTCCTCGACCTCATCTTCCCAGCCTTCACAACTGCGTATATTATCGTGCTTTCGCATTTAGCCTTTCCGGCACATGGAAAAACCTCAGAATCACTCGAAATATTCCAAGGCAGTCGATTTTTCCGATTCTATGTAATTGTCGGAACGGCAGTTGGCCTGTTTTTGCCATTGGCTTATATTTTGGGTGGATTTGCAAGAGGAGACGAACATGCTGTTCGATCAGCCACGCCTCATTTGTTCTTGCTATCTTTTCAAATACTTACAGAAAACATCATAAGTGGGCTGTCGTTGTTTTCGCCTCCGGTGAGAGCACTAGTCCCTTTGCTTTACACTGTTCGGAGGATTTTTGTGGATCTTGATTGGATTAAGGATGTCTGGATTAACAAAACCTTGCCTGCAAATGCTGCACTCCAGGTAATTTTGGACTTTAGGCTATAATTTTTTATTTTTTTCGATTTTGAGTATTAATTGTTTCATGTCCGAGCTTTTATTTTTGTTTTAAGCTGGTCGCTTTACCCACGAGAAAATATAGTTATTTGACCATGCAGCTCATTCATAGGCCAAACTAATGAACAGATGAAATGACTGGTGATGGATCTAGGGGGTTGGACTGGGCCCAGTCCATTAAAATTTTTAATGTATATGAAACAAATTATATGTAAATAAAGGAAAAATACATAACTATCCTACTTTCAAATTTAACAATTTTTATAAAATCATTCAAAAATCAAGTTGTCACATTTCATGACATTTGCTAAAATTTTGTCAACGATATTTAATCAAACAGATCACCGTCACAATAAAAACACAATTACACAAATAAGACACAAATTATTTACTAGTTACAAATTATTCGATTAACAGGTGACAGTCACTCTTCATTTGACCCAGGGACGAATCCAGGATTGGATTACAAATCGGGCTAATACCTATTAAAAAAATAAATGGGCTACAACTCGGTCCAGCCCCCCTGATTCGTCAATGATTTGACCCCAATCCCCACTCCTCATTCGTATCCACCATCCAAATCGCTGTTGTCATCTCAAATTCATAACTGCCGCCGCTACCTCTACCTTTACCTCCACCTCCAACTCACCACTTACAATTTCAAATCGACAACCATCACCTCCTTAGTTATGTCAACGAGCCGAAACTCAAAGTTCGGACTCGACTCAAACAAAACAGGTTCGAACTTTTGGGCCCAAGCGGCTCGGCCAAAATTTTAGGCTCGCCTTTACGAGCTGAGCCTAACTTTATTTTTTTATTATTTTAAAAAAAAAATCGTGACTGCTGCCTACGTTTGTAGGCAGCTAAATTAATTTTTTTCTAAAAGATGGGCCGGCCACTGCTTGAGTCGATGCCCCAAAATGGGGCTCGGTCCTAGCCTCGACTCGGTGGAACCGAGTCACGAGCCGGTCCGATTCGAACTTTTTCCTGACCGAGTTCAAGCTGGTGAACTTTTTTGTCATCCCTACCACCTCCACAGTAAACACATGGTTATCACCACCTTCACCTCAAAAAAAAAACCGACCACCACCTCCACAAAAGGCCACGTGTTACGATTTGTCTAAGTGAGCACTATAATATTTTTGGTGGTGTTAGTGATGGTAGGTTTTCTGAATCTTCTTCGGTTAATTGCCTTCTTGGGTTGGAGGATGATCTCGTGGGTAAGGCGACTATCGAAGGAAAATATTTAGAAGTCCAAATTAAGACGTCAAAAAATGGTGGAAATGGAAATGAAAATGGGAATTCTCTTAATTACGATGTGCATTCTGTCTCGGATTCCCCTGTGCTAGAAACCATCTCATCATTTAGTCTATCTAGAGTTCTCCGTCCACGGCGAACCTCCCACCAGCAAGAGTATATGTCGAGGAGAATCAGAAAGTCGAAGGGTTGGGAATTGAGGAGCAAATTCAGAAAATAAATTTTAGGGTTGGTGGAAATATTAATTTACCATAGAAGTAGGAGAAGGTTGGGGGTTTTGTAGCGGGTTCCGATGGTTGTTGGTGGGGGAGTATGTGAATCGGGTTTTTTTCCAATAATGAGAGATCAAACTGCGGTGGGAATAGGAAAACAGAACAAGCGCGGCAACAACGTATACAGATTTTGTCAATTTCAACGACAACAATAACTGCACGTTTGAAAAATTTCAGTTGAGTGGGACTACATTGGGCAGAGGAAGAATGTATGATCTTACTGTGGTTGGGTGATGGTGTTGGAAGGGGGTTGGTAGGAGGTAGATGGGGTTGGTTGAAGAAGAAAGACTTTTTTATTTTTATTTTTTTAATTGTTTTAATAGGGTCTGGTTTGCACTCTTTTGAAAATTTTGAGGTTACGAGTAAAATTAATTCTTTTTTCTTCTTTTCTTTTTATTTATTTAAAGACGAGGATAAATTCATCATTTTACAAATTGCTTTCCGTAAGGTTCGATCGATATGGAGGGGTATTGCATCACAATAAAAGGATAAAGGGTATTGCACAAAATCGATAAAGGTAAGGAAAGTATTTCGCCAATTACCCGAAAATAAATATAGTTATTTATGTATTAGGCCACCAAGAACTAATGAACGTAGATGAAATAACTATGCACAACTTGAAATTAAGTTTGAGCATGTTTAGCAATGTTTTAAATTCTAATTTAAGCTGGTTATTTAAACTGTGTAGGATCCACAACTTACTATCTAATTTTTGTAAATTTCGAAATACCCAAAAACAACAAGCACTACCAAATAAGAACTATGTTTAGTACCCAAACTTGAAGGGAAATAAATTGCCGGTTTCTGCAGGATGTGGCTTGGCATTGGTTCGGAAAGGTGCTGTCAATTGCAAATCTAACATATTTCTCGATCAATTTGTTTGGTTTTCTGCTTCCTCGTTTCCTCCCGAGAGCATTCGAGGGGTACTTTAAGGAGCGGGATGAGGTGCGGGCAAAGATGGCAGAAGACAAGCATTCAGCAGCAAGGAAGGACTCTCAAGACTCAGATAAGAAGGCTGATTAGCTGCTACTTTTTTGTGTGTGCATGTTTTTGTGGACCGATCTACATAACATTTCTAATTTGCAGCATGTTCTGGTTTTATTATTATTAATAGTTTGTTGTATTTCCTTAAATTCTTATCATAGTAGTTGAACAAAAACGTTGATTCGTGGTTACTTTGATTTTATCTTGAGTTTTTTCTTGGAGAACACAATATATATGATTCAATTTAAGCAATATGTTATGTTTTTTAATTAGATGTAACTTGTAAGTGCAGACCGGATCCCTCCGCCCTGTGTATGTGCATGCTAGATCCTAAAACGGCACGATAAACTCGATTTGTTCTTGACGTAAAGACTAGATTTAGCTTCTGGTCGGCCTACATTTATTAAAATTATTATTATTTTCAAATTCATTTTGAATTACATATTTTATGGGATCCACAACTTTTATCAACTTTTCAGTTATGCATTTCATCATTTTTTTTTATTAAAATTCACTAAAAATCTAATTTTTATCCGAATCGAAAAGGGGCTTAGTTTGACGGAATGTAATGGGCTTAATAAAATTCATCGTCAAGGACGGGATGTGTTAATTAATAAAAATGTTAAAGATAAAAATTTAAGGAAAAAAATTAGAGATGAGTAAAGGACGAGGATAATTAAAGTTTAGTGCAATGAATAAAAACTGACGTAATTACCCTTGATAATACACTGAAATTCAAGAAGAATGAAGAAAATTTTGTAGCTGCAGTCCTTAACCTTTACTCCATTTTGCACTTCTGCCTCCAACCTTCATTTCTTGGCAACATTGTCCTTAATCTTTCAATTTGTGGCAGCTGTGTCCCTACTGATGAATTCCGTCCAAATAATCCGTTAAGTAGGTGGAATTTTTTTTTTTTAATACATTCTCTAATTAAATATATAGAATAAAAAAGAAAATACAAAAAATCAATCTTATTGAATCTTCACCTCAGAAATGGCATGGGCATTCATAATTAAAGCAAATATCGTCGCACTACAACTATATTAATAGTACAATTTATTTATCTTGTTTCACATATTTAAATCGAGCATAACAAATTATAAGAAAGTTATCGTATTTAAAGTTGTAAATTGTACACTTCAGTTTTAAAGTATAGAAAGGAATAATATTATTTGTCATCATGATGATAAATCATCGATAATGTGACAGTCTGTGTGAATAATGTGTTTGTATAATTCAATTTATATTAAAGAGAGGGAGATGAAGAGAAATGTAAGGGATAATAAATTGTCATATCACCGATAATTTATCATCATGATGACAAATAACATTATTCTATAGAAATATACAATTTTTAATGAGATCAAAATTCCATTCAGCGTATGCATTATAAAGTCGCTCTTTATTGTAACATGACAACGTTGTTCGAAGTGGAGTTTGTGTTGAGTTCAAATTAGAACATTGGCATATTTGGAAGTTGGAACGTACTAAATAGGACCACGTCAAATGTTATTTGTGGCAAAGTAAAATAAGATTATCAAAAGAATCGTTAACAAGCATATAAAAGGCAAAAAATTAACATTTTTGGCATTTTATATCGATTGGTCATTGAGAATGATATAAAAGCGTTAAAAGTATTGTAAATAGGTTGGGGATAGGGGAGGAAGAGGTACTCGATGTCGGGGTTCACGAGTTGGGGATTAGGGAATAAAGCAAGTTAACAAGGGGTTTCTTTTTTTTTTTTTTTTCATTTAAATATGAGGGCAAATAAATCTTAGTGTGTGTGTATGTGTTTGTATTCCATTATTGTAGAAGAAATGAAGTAATGAATAGAATTTTTTAGAGAATGTTTGATTGTAATTTAAAGTAATTTTATTGATTTGTGTGTACAATATTTTATTTGATAAATGTGTGATGAAAAATCTTACTGTAGCAAACGGGAAAAAGCTGTGTTAATGGGGGTAAAAGTGCAATGAAAAAAGGTTGGTGACAAAAGTAAAAAATAAAGCAAGGATTGTTAACGTAAGACAGACATTGAGCAAAGATAAGCGCTTACATTTTATATATTTATACAACTTTATTATCAAAAACAATAATTGAATTCTACATTTTACTACTTCTAATCTAATTTATCTTATTTTGCTGCCCAATCTTGCTACATATATATTTTAGTTAACGTTCCGTTTTACATTTTACTATGTAGCACACAATTTTACCATTAATTTCTCCAACATTTGAAACAATCAATTGTCTCGATTTTGCTACATATTCAAATTGTATATAAATAATGTACAAATAGCATAATTATTTTTATGCCACATGTTGAAGTTGTGAATCAACAATTCAACCTTCATTTCAAGTCAATAGTAAATTCAATTATTTTTTTTTGACCAAAACAATTCCTCTTATTTAATTTCACGAATATTACGATGTTTCGCGCAAATCTTCAATTTGAACTTCTTCAATGAAATATTTGGAATCATTGAGTCCCATCAAATGATCCGTGATCTCCACCGCTTTTTTATGCGGAGTTTCACTTTTTTTTTTTTTTATTGAAGCGAGTTGAACCAGAATTAATAATACATATTTTATAAAATACATATTTGACGTAGATTAAAATTAAATTAAAGTTAATAATTAATTTTATTCATATATTTTACAAATTTTTGATTACATATTTTATTAAATTTTATTAAAATCTATTAAAAAACACGATTATCTACACCAAGATGGGACAAAAAAATCTTATTCAACCCCTGCTAAAAGACAAAAAAAGGATAAGATAGACAAGTAATAAAAGAAGTATTTAACACGCGCTTAACGACCGCGTGAAAATCCTTTGAGCTAGTCCTTGCCTATCAGGAAAATTATTTATTGCTCACCCAACAAATAAAATAAAATAAAACCCCAAAAAAATCCTCTTTATTATCAGGTTCTCAGCCTTCGTAATAGCTTTCTAATTTCCTTCGAAAACACCATGAAAATGAGAAACAAAGGTAAAGTACACCCCTTAATTGCTTCGTCTTCGTCTTCGTCTTCGTCGTACAGTGCTAGCAAGGAAGTTTTGTCTGTGTTAAAGCTATTGCCTGCTGTTATTTTGGCTTTAATATCGGTTCTTTCCTTTGAAGACCGTGAAGTTTTGGCTTATATGATAAGCCGGTCTTTGAAATTGACAAACACGCCAGTTTTTGCTGCCGATGAGAGGAAGATGAAGAAATCGCCGGCGAATGGTCACGGGCATAAGCCACCGGCTTCTTTTGACTGCGAGTGCTTTGATTGTTATACTAGCTTTTGGTCCCGGTGGGACTCTTCACCCAACCGTGAGTTGATTCATCAAGCTATTGAAGCGTTCGAGGAGCACTTGAACATTGGAGAGCAGTCCAGGAAGAGTAACAATGGTAAGAACCGGAAAAAGGAGAAATTGGGTCGCCGGAAAAGTGAGAAACTAGCCGATGGTACTGTTGGGGTTCATGATTTGTTTAAGACGGAGGGGAAAAGTGAAAGCCTTGTTTCTCTGTTACCGGTACAGGAGACTGAAGCGTCAGCACCGAAGGAAGATGACGAGGTGACGGAGTGTGAGGAAAGCGAAGTGAAAGACGTGGTGGTTCCAAAGGAAGAAGAGGAGGTGGTGGCTTCGCCGCCGGTGGACCACAGCCACAAGGGTTTGGCTAGAAAGGTATTGCCGGACGTCTTGGGGTTATTCAATTCCCGTTTATGGGGTCTTTGGAATCCAAATGTGTAGAAAAAAATAAAAAAAAGAGGAAAAATCCCCTTCTGTTTTTTAAAATTCTGATATGAATTAAAAGAAAAAGGTATTTCTTCTCGAATATATATTAGTTGCATTTGTTTATTATTATTGCATTTTTACTTATAATTTTGCTACCTGCGGGAAGTCATTTTCTATTTATCTCAAGAAATTGTGTAATATTTTCTTGATGCCGATTAGCTGTGAATGTTTGGTGGAAATTATAATTAGATTTTTAATTCGAAACAAACATGATCTAAATCTACGAAAGGGAATTTAATGCTTTCAAAACAGTGTAATTTTTTGCTTAGAGGCTAAGGTTTCTGAAGAGTAACCAATCAGAAAAAAGACACGTGGACGGTAATATTGAGAAATTGTGAGACTGACCTCACCATATAGCCTATAGGTGTCATTAAGGGTTTGTCTCCTTTTTGAATTATTCGGTTCTTTACTTTTGAATGTCAAATGAATGCGATTTTCTATGCTTTCTTTGGGATTCCTCTCGACATGGAATCACTTTTTGTTGCTTTAATACAACAATTATGGAGTGCCCTAATAATTTTAATAATTAGTTAACTATTTTCAACTTTCGACTCTTGGTGGAGTATTCAAAATCCCACGCCTTTCCACATAATGAAAAATAGCATTTTATAAGAATTAGAAAAACGGCTTTTAAGCATCATCAAACATTCTCTTAGAACATATCCAAAGTGATCGAAAATTTCTCAAATTTACATTTTTCAGTAGAAAATCTAAAATAAAAAATGTAAATTTACATCTTTTTTATAGAATATTAATATATAGCATCAGTGATTCCACTCTGTGCTCTTGAAGGCATAATCTGCGATTTACCATCCTTCACCAAAGTCCAGAGCAGGGCAGGTGGGGGTCGTCAAGGATGCGGCTATTCCTTTTTTTATATGATAGATTCAATTAAATGTGTAATTATGTGATTTACATTTTATTTAATGACATTTAATGTCAAATAAACTGGTGTTGTAACACTAATTATACTAAACAACATTATTCTTTTTTAGATCTACTTGTGGGACCCACAAGAGACAAAAAAAAAAAAAAAAAGCTATCGACCTACTTGTACCCAATTTTTTTAGATCTTTTCATTGGAACAAAATTCGTATTTAAGTTCGACGTAATGTAAATGAGAATATAAAAATGATTTTGAAAATATCAATTTATACTTAATATTATACAAAATAGAATGTGATAGTTATTTTTGAGAGTGGAGTTGTACACAGTGGTACAATTTTGTCACTGCAGGAAAAGATGAAGGGATTTTTGGCCAATAAAATTGCTTTATGTTTCAACAATGTGTGATGGTCCACTGTGTGGAGCTGCACAGAAGTGGTTGCAATTGGCTGATTGTGCTTGCAGTATTTGCAATAGTGGGGTCGATTGTATTATTTATTGTACGTTGTACTTTGTGAGGGGTCCATTAAAGTTCTAAATTTAATCACTAGTGCTCATTTATATCTGGTCGCCAGTTATTACCTGCACTGCAATTTGGCTATGCATAAGGTTCACTTGTTAATAATTGAGTGAATTTTAAAATAAATAATTTTTTATTAGGCGAATAGTGTAACACTTTGGAAAACATCGGAAAGTAATTAGAGCATCGTAACTAGTGTAACACTTCGGGGGACAATCGATAAACCATATAAACACTTTACGTATAATTAAAAACGAATGATGCCCCCACGAGCATGATGCAGTGAGAAAGTAGGAGAGTTCTTTACAGAGTATCGAATGTTCTAATCTTTGCGACAATTGGAAGGCAACATCTATGTTGGAAGACAACATTTAAAAGTTAGAAGGTAACATCTATGTTGGAAGGCAGATGTTCACGGGGAGAGGGGGGTGGCCGCCACTCCTCGGAATTAATCGGGCGAAGTTTGAACACATGAATTATAAAAAAAAAAAAACGAATGATGAATAAGTGAGTAGTATTTAAGAATTTAAAGAAGTATGTAAATAAAAAGTGATTTGACTTTTAGCAAATTTCGTTTATAAACATACTTCAAGGGTGTGTCTGGTGCAATACTTGTATTTTAATCCATGGACGAGAGAGCCCATATGGTTAAATGCTCTATGTTCTTAGGTGGACTGCTCGGCCAAAAAAAATAAAATTGTTGACTAAAATGTTATGGCTGCTCTTTCTTTGTGGGCTACATTGATAAAATACAAGCAAATTTCTTCTTTTCTTTATCTTTGATTTGAAGTAAGAGTGCCCGACACGTTTGGTTAATCGTATTGACAGAGAATTGACTTGCTTTAACACATTTAAGAGTTTGTTTGATAGAACTTAAAATTCAATTAAAATTAAAAATATAGTCGTTATTGGGTTTCACTCGTCTAATAAAAGTCAACAATAACGACTAATTTTTCAATTTTAATTCGATTTTAATTTATACCGAACATGTCCTAAATAAATAAATTTATCTCATTTAATAATAACGTATTTTACCCAACGCTTGGATAATAAGTGATTAATAATTATGAATTTACGTCTGAAATTAATATTAAATTTTAATTTTAATTCTCTCTTACTCTTTTCAAACCAACCATTTAGACGACAACACGTGTCATCGAGGATAAAATCTAATTTTTCACTCTTTTCTTATTTTTTATTCGAAAATTTATATCGACTCATTTAAACTTATCTAATTAATTTATTACGTATTATAAAAGAACAATTTACATGTCTGAGTAAATAAAATGTGTTTTAATTATTACAATTTACATATTACATTGAAGTCTGAACATATTCATATACTCTTCACCATTGCTTCCAAACCCATATTTACTAGTTCTATATATTAGTTCTATATATGCTTCAACAAATTTACATGCTATTTGGCTTCTATTGAAATAATAATTTATAAATATTTTTCTTATCTATAGAAGAACGAATTTTGGAAGCTTAAGTTTTATGATTTATTTGAGACAAATAAAATTAACATTGTAACATTTATGCATAGATGGTTTCATTTTAAATGTTATATTGAGAATTAGACCAATATGTTTATGTTTTTCACTTGTTTGAAAGATGTTATTTTTATATCATTAAAATCGTGGTTTAAAACCATATTGAATCGTAAAAAAATATTTGATTTGTTATGATTTAGAAAATAAAATGGTTTGATTTGGTATAAAATTTTACAAATCTTTTTAAATGATTAGTTTGAAAATAGATCAAAGTGGAAATTACAAAAATGCAGTTTTTTTAAGTCTCAACATCAAAAATCAAGTTTAAAGTTTGTTTATAAAAAATCAGGTGATAGTTTATTTTTTTAATATTAAATAATGATATTATAAAATTAAATTAATATTCCCACCCCGGCACCCAATCCCCAAACCAAGATAACACTCGGGCCCTGTTTGAGAGGCCATTAATTTCTTATAATGTATTATAAAATAGTAGATTGATGGAAAATGTGTGGTTAAAAAATAAGAAAACTTTATTGGGTTGTGTGTAGAATATTATATTGTGTGAATATGTGGTGGAGAATGATACTGTAAAAAATAATTTAAAATTTTAAAGGATGACAAATATGGGCTCAATCCCTTTCATCTCCATTCTCTCTCTCTCTAACTACTCTCTTCTCTCTCCACATCACGGTGGAGAGCATCGTCACGCAAAGCAACGATGAGTGTTGCTACGCACAGTGCGAGAGCCTATAGCGACGATGCCATCGTCGTTGCTCGTTGAGCAGCGTAGCGCTTATCGTCGTTTCTCTGTCATTGCCACTGCGCGTGAAGTGAGATCTTGTTGCGTTTATGCTGTCGTTGTTGCACACTGAGTGGTGCAGCGCTCATTGTTGCTATTCCATACATCCGGCAGCATTTGCCGCTCGTCATCGCAGTGCAAGGAGGAATTTGGTGGTGGTAATTCAGGGATTTCCACGGGGAGGAGGCTATTGTGCGATAAATGAGGCTTGTGGTGTGGGAATGGGTAGAGGTGGTGGCGGCGGCGAGTAGTTATGGTTGCTCATATTTCCTCCGGAAATGAGGATTCTTATGGTGGTACAACCTCTATCCTTCGATAATGACAATCACGAAATATCTTCTTTTGGAAACGTGACCTAATGAGCAGTATGTTGGCAACCCAACTGTGTTACTCATGGAAGGGTTCATTTTCGAGCATGGCGGATCGAGAACAACTTGCAGATCTGATATTCGATTCTTTTGATCTGTCTCACCAAGGCCGTGACATTGAGGTTGTGCTTCATAGTATCGTTACATATATTTTCTGTTTCTTTCTCCATTTTTATTTTTGTTGTTGTTGCTAGTGATGGTAGGTTTGGATTTGATGTAGAGGTCGTGGTGGAGGATTGTTCGGTGGTTGTGGATTGATGTATATGTGGTGGTGGTGGTGATGGTAGAGGTGGTGGTCGTGGTACACGTGGTACCTTGCAAGTGGTGGCGGTGGTGATGCATCTAAGGTTGTAATGATGCTAGTTTGTCGTACGGGCGATGGTTGTGGTGATGTGCTATAGGTGGTGAGGGGGGGGAGGGGGACGAATAGTGTTTGTGATCAATTATTTGGTTGTTTGTGACCAATAAATAATATTTGACCTAAAAAATGTGCAATTTTGGTTAAATTTGTAATGGTGACTCACAATTTGTTAAAGTTGTGATCAATTAATTTAATAATTTGTGATCAAGAAATAATTATGATCAATTAATTTGATAATTTGTGATCTTGAAATATGTTGTGACTTGTAAAATTTGTGATTTATGACAAAAAATAATACGTGACCCATTAATTAGATAATTTGTGACTGAAAAATAAGTCGTGACCTATAAAAATTGTGATTTGTGACCGTGACATTGTGGTACGTAACTGTGATCATAAATTGTATAATATTGTGAACTTAATATATTTAATTCATAAAATATATTTAATTAAGAACTAATTTTTGGAAATAATAAATCTAATTTCTTAATTTTGAAATAGTATTTTGCAACCACCTTATGTATGTGATGTTATCTAGATTAAAAAGCTTCCAAATCGAACTATGTTCACCTTTGATGAGTCACCATTACAAAATGTACGATAGTGCGAGTCACCATTACAAATTGGAAGATATTAAAAAGCGTCCAAATCGTACAAGTGTAAGCTCATATTTTTGGGAAGTTAATTTTAGTACTATTCACATTTTCATTTTTTGTACATGCCAACTGTCGAAAACTTGTCATGATCAAAGCATTGATTGCTTCTACTTGAGACGTTCTTCAATTACCTTGGCTCCTTAATATCGAGTTGGCATAGATATTTTCAAAATAGGGTAGCAAAAGGAGAAAATAAGTTGACCAATAACTTACTTCTTGTACACTGGAGCGCTCATACACAACAAATTTAAATTGTTTTATAAATGGCAAGAGTTTGAAATATAATAGAGATTGTTTTGATATTTAAGAAGAAAAAAGGTCCGCCCTAGAGCGCAATGACATATGTTTGTTTGTGTTGGATCACAAATATATGATATTGTAACAGGTAATATTATCCGCCCAATGAATTGACAAGATTTTCAATGACATATTATCCGCCCAGTGAAAATCTCTGCCTCAAACTTGCCACCATAGTTTTCTCACGTGCTCCAAGCGTCCATTTCCCCACTTCGTTCCTTTCTTTGCACTTGCGCCCCAAATGTGTTTCCTAAGTTCGATAGTATCCCTAACACATGAAAACAACTAAAATCAATAGATTTTCTAGTCAAATTAGTGACTAAGACAAGTTCAATAATTGTGTAGATTTACACTCGTCATTGTTCAGTTCCCTAAGGGCCTGTTTGATTTTGCATCCTTTCCATGGAACTTGGAAATTGATTTCCATCTTCTTGGTTTTGGCTTGTTTGATTGGTTTAATTTTCTTGGTTTTGGCTCACACGGTGCCAATTCATTGATTTTACAGTTTACTTTTTTTTTAAATGTTTTTTTAAATTTTTTTGGCAATAGAAACAAATTATATCCCCAATTGTAACGAATTCTATCAATTTAATGGACATTTTTCATGTAAAATAAAGCCAAACGAACATCAAAAGATCTAAAATTTCAATATTTTCCACGTGGAAAATTATACTAATTAAACACAATTAATTGACAATTTACAGGAGAACAATTCTAGGCAATTAAATTCCCTGAAATTTATTTTCTTTCCACCCAAATTTCACTATTGCAATCAAACGGACCCTAAATAAAAATTTATGGGAAGATAAGAAAAATAATGAAATATTATTTAACATGCATTGTTTGAGGTGAATAATTGAGATCATGTGCAAAAATAAAGTTCAATAATTGTGTATTTACACTCGTTATTGTCTAGTTCCCTAAGGGCCTGTTTGATTTGGCATAATTTCCATGGAACTTGGAAATTGATTTCCATCTTCTTGGTTTTGGCTTGTTTGATTGGTTTAATTTTCTTGGTTTTGGCTCACACGGTGCCAATTCATTGATTTTACAGTTTACTTTTTTTAAATATGTTTAAATTTTTTTTTTTTTTTGCAATAGAAACAAATTCTATCCCCAATTGTAACAAATTTTATCCCTTTAATGGACAATTTTCATGTAAAACAAAGCCAAACGAACATCAAAAGATCTAAAATTTCAATATTTTCCACGTGGAAAATTCTACTAATTAAACACAATTAATTGATAATTCACAGGAAAATAATTTTAGACAATTCAATTCCCTGAAATTTATTTTCTTTCCACCCAAATTCTACCATTGCAATCAAACGGACCCTAAATAAAAATTTATGGGAAGAGAAGGAAAATAATGAAATATTATTTAACATGCATTGTTTGAGGTGAATAATTGAGATCATGTGCAAAAATAAAGTTCTCACCAAAAACGGGCCTCACTCAATTGTCGCTAACTAAATACCATTTGTGTGTTTGTTGAACAATCTGCCTGCTTGCCTGTGGGACATATTCTATTTAGTGCAGAGCCTTTTTCAATGATCAAACCCATGTTTAAGAGTTTGTAAAATTGTATTTTTGCATCTTGTTTTGACCTTCTATTTATTGAGAATAAGAATGAAAAACTAGATGAAATTATCTATTTATACTGCGATTGTGTAGACGAGCGGACAACTTGTCCTCGTAGTTGTCATCGCCTTTGATTTCACGTCTATCAACTTCTACACGTGTTTCGTGATAATGGATAAACTTATTGAGAGTTGTGCACTTGATTGAATAAAAATGTTTCCGAGTCGAGTTTTGACACGATTGAGGACTTGGCCAATGAAGTCTAAGCAATCCTATCGTAGTTAGCTCTAGACAGGACACTACACAAGCCATAAAGTGGTTGAGCTTGGCACGACTTGGTCAACGATGTTTGAATAGTTGAGTCAGCTTTAATTGGTCCCATTTTGTTGTGTGTATGCCGTGTTAGATCTCATTAACCAGTTGCTTTACTCGATTCAGGATAATATCCATCGAACTATTCGACAAGTGTGTTACATAACTAACATTGAATTTTGCTTTAAAATAATGATGCCAGTTAGTTGTGTAGAATATTGAAAAGAAGGAGACAAGAAAGGGAGAAGGGCATTAAATCTTATGACACATAAAAAAAAGATAATAATTGAAAAATAAATAAATAAATTATGGTTTCCATTAATTGCATCAAATTTATAATAATTGGAAATGTCAACATTGCATGTAAAACTTGATGTAAATTCCTCAGCCCAAATGAAGTATCAATTAATTTCTACAGTTATAACAATTAGATTGTCTAGTAAATTAGGTACACCCCATTACCCTGCCAAGAAGTGGACCTGAGTTGTATGTACAGTTTTCATGTACCATGTAACATAAGATCTCCCTCCTTGTCACAATATATTTGAAGCATTAGCAGCTTAACATATTCTTAGTCCATGGAAGTGTCAAAATATGTTGGGTCACCCAAGTGATACGACATATTAAAAGTACATTCCAAGCACCGCCTGACCCACTAGTCGACCTGTGAAAAGCTTTATAGATGTTCATAGTCGATATAAATATACCTTTTACATGGATCAATCCATCCAAGATGTGCTTAATTCTAGGTCGGCATAATTCCCCAGCCGACCCGCGCCCATAGCCCCCACCTGAATAATGGTAAACGTGATGGGGATAGGAAACATGGCCCCCACCCCAATTCTCCGAACCTATCCTAAATCTTTTTATTCGCATTAAAAACTGAAAAATATATATTAAAAAATACAAGAAATGGAAATTATTTTAATTCCTACCCCGCCTCTCGAAAATCTCCTACACGACTAGCGTGATAGTTTGGTTCCCCACAAATGAGAAGTCACCAAGCTTGATCCCTCTCACAAAGGGACGACTAGCTAGGGAAAGAATCCAATAGCAATAATTGTAGTTTCGACATAACCTATTTCGAAATTGGTATGAAAGGGATCAAATATTTTGATTTCCATATAGTCTTTCAAGCATCTACTACATTCACACCTTTCAATCCCGATTCGAGACTTCTTCCTCGGGTTTCGACAAGAATAAGATAATCTGTTCATTTTTCAAGGATTGAGTGGTCCTGTCCCTTCCTATATCCCTACTCACTATGGATAATTATAGGTGTACCAGAATAGTAAAAAATGAGCTAATTAAACACTGCCCAATTGACACCTTTATTCATGCAACTAACAGTACGATGACAACCAGAGGAAATGTGAAGAGAGGTTTCTACATACATTGAAGACAAACCCAAAGAACTCTCATAATTAATTCAGAACAACTGCTGGAAAAAATGCATTTGGTGACACAATTGCCAGTCTAAATGTGTGAAAACATGCATGTAATAGCAAATATAGATTAACAAAACCCACAAATGAACGCAATGATTAATCATTAGCCTTTAGAGGCCAAGAAAATATATATTCATTCTCAACTCAACCATATCATTAAAAGACTTTACCCTCCAAGCAGAAAAGAACACAAGAAAAAGGCTATCTCATAGTTGTTACTTTCTCTATGTTCTTTCTTTAAACTCTCCCTGTAATATCAACCTTTAATTTAATGGCTTGCAACAGTAGAAGATAATAAAACATGCACTGTCTGTAATATAACACCTGAATAAATAACTATTAAAAGTTTCAGTATATAATATTTTCTCCTAGATAGCCACTCTGATAGGAAGAAGGAAAGATGAAGGTAAAGTTCATTAATTTGTATAAAATAATGTGTGCAAATCTTCTTTTCATTATTCGACTCAACGAGGCTAAATTTCTTAATCATTCGTATTCTTTGCAGCTACTGGGTTGGCTGCATCGTGAATTCCGGCAGAACAATGGTGAAACGGTACTAAAAGATTTTTCTAATGGTGAGTTTTGTATTAAGTTCAAATCAGATAGACTAAGAGATGATATATACGATAAATCATAGAACAAGAATTGAATGTACATTGGACATTTACCTGAATCCAAAAATAAAATAGCCAATTCTTGAATACAAGAGAGAGGCACTGTTAATTTGGTATGGGATAAGTGCCAAGATTAATTCAATGGAAACTTCCTATCATGCTTGAGCACACGTGGAAATTGTAATGACATCATCATTACAATCCCCACTGAAGGTTTGCTTCACTTCTCATATAGGGGGAGCTACCTTGATGGCAGTTTCTAAAAATTATAACCCCTTTTTTGCTAAACTCATTAGAAGAATGAGTCTATCTACCTGGCTGCCCTCAGACGCGACCGGCAAGGCAAACCAGGTTTAGGTTTACTTCTCATTTGGGGTGAGGGTGGGAGGTTCAGTTCCTAAAGAACGAGTCTTTCTGTCCATGGCAGCTCAGGGAAAACTTCCTCCATTTGATTCACACACTGAACACTGTTCTAGTTATTAAATCTATTACATCTTTCTCTTACAGGGAAGCCACCATCCAATAGCAAAGCACAAAGAGAAAACTGTTTCAGAAACTCATTTGCCAGTTTAGAGGCAGCAAGAGTGGAAGTAGAGGAGCTTGAAGAAGAATCATCTGCTGCTCTTACCGAACTTTTCCATGGATTCCTTGCTATTGGTACACTAGGTATCGTTAAACCACCTTGTATAAAAGTTTAAGCTGTTAGAGGTCTTCGACACACCACCTTATGTGCATACCAGATTCATTTCTTATCGAAAGCTTAACATGTGCATTTTCTTAAATTGGCCAAGGACACCTACCTGCTTTGATACCATGCTTAAACTATATTTTCAACAGGTACAGAACCAATGGACATTTCAACGCCAACATTTTTTGGCTCTGTGGATCACATAGCAGAAAAAGAAACTCAAGTGACAGAAACTGAACTGAAACTAATCAATGAAGAGTTGGAAAAAGTACTGCAGGGATCCCACAGAAGAAATGAGAGCTACAGTTTCTCATCAGGCAGAAACAGTCATGTAAGTGCTGGAAGGAGCAGTCATGGTAGCACCATTACACTTGGTGGAAAGCAAATTGAAAGTGTAGAAACAAATGGAAATGATGGAATTGTCTGTCCATTGCAAAATTATCTTTTTGGATCAGCGATTGGATTACCAGAAACGGTGCCTCAGCCAGCAAAGAAAGAACATAGAACATCACTTGGGGAACTTTTTCAGAAGACTAAATTTGCAGAGGAAAATTCTGGAGCAAAATCTGAAAAGGGGGAAAAGAAAACAGAAAAAGAAACTGCTAAATCTGCTGTTCATCTCATGAAAAAGAAGCTTAAAAAAAGAATGCTGCATGCTTCCTCCAAGAACACCACTGCAGCTTCTGGTGAAGCAATTGAATCTGCCTCAGCTGATCACAAAAAACTGCACAAGGTATTTTTTTTTATAGGACAACTTAGAAATCACAAGAAACAAAGCACAAATCCGTGTTTGCGAAGAACATATTGAAGATGAAAAAAAAAGCTAAAATCTAGTTTATTACACTGTTCAATCACGTCCAGTACTCCGTACTGAACAGTTCACTGCACTCGACTGAATTTACTCCATTAAGTTGCCCAATAATTTAAGAATCTATTGAGATTTCTAATTTGAAAGCGTGAGGAATGCAGATCCTACAAATGTTCCACAGGAAAGTTCATCCTGAGACCAGCTCAAGAGTAGCACAAGAGTCCAATAAGCCCAACAAAAATGAGATACTGAAGAGCAATATAACAAATGTGGGGGCATCAGATAATGGAGATGTTTTGCCAACTGCTGAATATATCACAATATATCCTCAACCGTCCATCTCAAAAGAAAGCCATTCTTATCCATCTGATCAGTTCATGATCAGCAGTGAGGACAGTGGCAATGGGGAGCACTGGGTCAAAACTGATGCAGACTGTAAGTATATGTACATTCATTAATCTCACAGAATCCTACGTCATAAAATCCTCGACCTGATTATAGAATATCCAATCATTGTTTTCTTTTTTTTTATATAAAACCAGTCAATTATAATCCAGAGTCCAGATAGCCCCATCATCAGTTACTGGTTACAATGAAGATTATTGAACCTTGTTAGTCTCTCCTACTTGATGGTGGTAAAGTTCCCTACTTTTTATAGATTTTGTTGACTTGAATTCGAGTCGTTGTACACCCTTTTATTATTAATAACAAAAACTCGGGATGATGAATAAATAGTGAAGTTCTAAGAACATGTCAGCCTAGTCGGAATGTCCTGATGCATCAAGTGATTCTTTTCTCCATAAAACCTCACGTAATTGAATAGCCTAACTTATTTTGCCCTTAATTGTAGATTTGGTGTTGGAGCTCTAGAAGATGGATCAAGTAATTAAGTCGAGAGGTTCTCACTTCTTGATAGCAAAAATATTAAGAGATACTTGCATTTTAAAGATTTTTAACGTCAGTGTGACTTTGTGTGTTTTTATCTTTTGAGTGGTTACATAGTGGATATGAATGTAAAATAAAAGAGGCAAAACCCCTCTTTGGGATTGTTATATCGCGCGTGACACACTGAACTATTACAGTAATTGTTTGTACCTAATATTTTTAAGCAGTATATCCGTAATATGGCATAATATTCAAAATAATTTTTTTTAGAGGAATCTAATATTTGAAATAAATATATTGAGTACTGTAATGTGCAAAGTATTAATTATTAAATATCTTTCCAACGTTCACCAAAAAAAAAAATGATAGAAAAAAACATAAATTAATAAGAAACAATAGAGGCACTAATATGAAGAATCCATGAAATCTACCAACAAATCTTCAACCATAACTCTATCAGGTATTTTTCCTGCAGCACCATATATTGGGGCGAGCCCTCCACTGATAGGACCTGGATTTGCTTTTACCTGGTGGAAAAAATGCCAATAAAGTTAACTACTTTTCAAATTTTTAACCAACAAATATAAAGAGACGAAACCAGTTAAGCAGCCGCTCGGAAGTGAAGCACGGATAACTCGGTTGAATCCGACCAGGGACAGACCCCATGGCATTCAACCCAGAATTTACTCGTAGGATAGGGCGCATTTTAAAACACTAAGATTTTAACCTTTTTTTTCTTAAACTGCCTAGTAATGTCCAATCCATCTTACCATGCACATATAGCACAAGTAAAAGCATCCGTAGCAATTCACATGCATGGCAATCCTTCAAAAATTATCAATAACTGGACTCAGAATATTAGTGTTCATATTATTAATGCACTTACAGTTTGCACAGAATCTTTCAGATCCTTCAGAAAGCCCTCAATGACAGGTACATGTTGCAGTGTAACGCAAATGTGAATGCTGTGAAGAAATATAAATGGAAAAAGATCTCAGAACAAATCTTTCTGTTGGAGCAGGATTGAAGAATTATATCCCAAAAACAAAAGGTCGAAAGAGAAATAAATGTAAATATAACAAATATTTGAAAACTCTATCATAGTATCATTAGTGATAATCCAACCACCACCAAAAAATATAGTCAGATAGCCCATGGATTATAAAATATTAGACCAAATTAATAACAGAAAGAAATTCAGATGCCATTATTAGATTGACTTTTATTAAGGCATTCACTATAATAGTTGCCAGCAGTATTCAATTAATTGGCATACCTCAAGTTCCTCAAATTTTCAGATAAGCACAGTTACCTGTTAGGTCTCTGCAATGCATTTAAATGCCAGCCTTTCGATGACATAATATCGTTGACTTCAAATATGTCTACAACATCAGAACCAAAAGCCACGATTGTCATGTCAGGCCTTCCGACAACGAATAACTCAGGAATCTCACGTACTCTACCATAAAAGCAAGAATGGCACGCTTTAGTCATAAAACGGAACACCATGAAAACTTTAAATAAGAGAATGATATATACCCCTTTTCTATTCTCTTTGAGGCATCCATGATTTCCCTTGTGTTTTCCAGATATCCTGTTCATTGAATTTCTACAAATCAGTTCATAAGCCACATATTTGACTAGAAATTTTGATCCAATTGGCAATAGGGAAATAAAAACAAATGTCAGAAAAAGTGGCACCTTCTAGTCCAAGAGACATCATTGCTGCCCAAGCACCTGCAATCAGACCTCCGGGCCTGCTGCCGGCAATGGTTGGAGATACATAAAGCCCACCAGTCCATTCCGTTACTGAAGTATCAACACAAGTAAATCAGATCAAAAGACTGCTCGAATTCGGTAAAAATCTGAATAGAGATAAGCAGAACAGCAGAGTAAAAAAGATGGCGTAGTGTGGTCACAGTATGATAACATTAACTACAGAAATGTCTATGAATCACATGCTTTTTTAAGCCCATTTCCTATCAATGGGAAACGGCTACCCACCTGACCTCAATAAAATAGCACTCAAGTAAAAGGCAGAGAAAAACTCTTCAGGGAAAAGTAACTCACCAGCAACAAATTGATGCTTTCATAAGTAATCCAAAAGGCAAGAAATCCAGCACCACAAGGAATCAGCCCACCATCAACAGTGCCACAACCAAATAGAAAAGGATAAGCCCTTAAAGAACTAGGAAGCAATAACAATGCAATTGAATCAATTAATAATATTTCTCATTCTAGCAGGACAAGTTAATTTCAAGTTTGATCTCATGTAACTGTTTCCTCTTTTGGCTACTTGTGGACTAATGTAATTTATATAATGAAATAAAGCTTCATTCATATCTTTTGTATGGCTATGACCCAGTTTACCTACTTCTCCAACATATATGTTTGTGCCAACATAATAGATGCCATAGTTCTGCTACTAGAGTAGCTTTTCTTAAACTGAGCTCACGCATAAAATTAACTTTTCCCTGATGTTAACAGTTAAAAATGAACTTCAGAGAAGATATAAAGAAAAAAATGGAGAATATGATGAATTAGAAATCATTCATAGACTTGTGGTGGTATTGCTTATTAATGCCATCTGCACAACCTGCCTGTGATTTGGGAATCAACTCAGAGACCAGAAAGGCCAATATAGAAGGCACAAAATAGTTTTACATTCACCTGGAGAAATAAATCTACAGTATAGTCAATCCCTTAAGTATATGATGCAAATGAGAATAGGGGTGGGCAAAAAACCGACCGACCCGACGAAACCGACCGAACCGACCCAAACCGACCGGTTTGGGTCGGTTTTTTGCATTTTTTGGGCGGTTTTCGGGTTTCGGGTTGGGTGGTCGGGTCGGGTTGGGTCGGGTCGCGGGTTGGCACCCCCAACCCGACCCGACCCAACCCAACCCGAAAAAAAAAAAAAAAAAAAAAAAAAAGTTAAATTGAAAAAACGACGAATAGTTTTCTCAATTATTTTCAGATTGTATTAAGAATTAGTTTTTGTTAGCAATTCTTTATTATTAAAACTGGAGCTTTCAAAATTGATCGAGGATTTCAATTAAAAATTTCTTGAAGATAAGGAATACCAGCGTGAGATTTAGGGATGAAGTAGAGAGGCTAAATTAAGTAATTATTTTACTAGTTTTTTTAAATTCAATAAAGTCAAAAAGTCACGTTGTATCATAAAATGAGTTTATGTTTATGTTGATTTATATTGCTCTTTTGGCTGATTAATGTTCTCAAGTGTTTTTGACATATTTCTGTGTGTAAATTAAAGGACTGAAGTTAAAGCTCTTATTCTTTTTTTTATTATTCCTTTAACTGAAATTCTCAATCCTACTAATTATAGTTGGATAAATGCATGAAGAGAAGTATATTAATTCTTACACGTATCTCTATACTTATGAAAAGAAATAAGCTTTTTCCATTTTGTGGTTTAGTAATCAGTGTCGTTATTTCCATATCTGTAAAATAAAGTTTCACTCTAATCTAAATCTGTGTTGCGTGTTGCTATGCTCATATGTGAGATATTGTGTTTTGATGCATCTGAATTTCAATTGAAAATGCTCGTGAGACCTCCCCCAACAAAAAAAAAAAAAAAATTAAAAATCTGGAGTTATAAAAAAAATCATATGGCTTAGGTACTGGGGACACAAATTATTGTCTGAAGACCATCTCATACGTTACTGTGTGGAGGTTCACATATCTGTAAGTGCCAAAAATTAGGACTTGTTGGTTGAACCAATAAAGTCAGCCTCGCACATTTTTTAAGGGATAAAATCTCAAATCGAATAAAGACGAAAACATAAACTAATTTATAAGGGTTTGGGCTACTCTTTATCATAAAAAAATTGAAATTTATGATTCAAACCGACCAACCCAACCCAACCCGACCGACACATAATTGGGTTGGGTTGGGTTGGGTTTCAACATTTACATGGGTTGGGTTGGGTTGGATTTCGAACAAACCGACAATGTTGGGTTGGGTTTGGGTTGGGGCAAAAACCGACCCAACCCAACCCACGCCCACCCCTAAATGAGAAAATAGGTTTCGCTTTCAAGTTGGATAAACAAAATAGGATGTTTTTGTCCATGTCAAGCTGTTTGTTCCAGTTTGAGGGTAGAGTGAGAGACAGACAAAAAATAATTTATGAATTACCTTCCGAATGTCATGATCCCTGTATAAAACTACACTTGTTCCTTTGGGGGCCAGCCCATACTTGTGTACATCCACAGATATTGAGGTTACTCCTTGAACAGAGAAATCGAACGGGGGTACAGGATACCTATGAGGCAAGAGTTAGTTATCAGTAGTAAAAAAAAATAGCAGCAGCAAATTCAGCTAAGGTGAGAACAAGAAAGATGAGTGGAGACAAAGCTTTTCAGATATTTTACACCAAGACCAACAAGATTTCTGCCCTGCTTGATAGCAAAATCAAAACAAAAAATATCAACAAAAAATTTCACATAAAGTGATGGTAGCATATAAAACAGGTATTAATTGTACCACCACCACAAAAAAAAGATTAATGCCATTTGTCAACTGAACTTTAAACAACATTCTAGGCTGTCCAGACAGAGATGTGCACTTGTTAAAATGGCATGCCTTGCAGTTTGTTAAAATGGCATGCTATAATTTTGGGCAGACAAATACCTGTCTGAACCCACCAAGTGCTAGCAGTGATGACATAAGTATTAATAGCCTTTTCTAGCACTAAAGAGTAATTACTTCAGAAAAATTTTGGGATTAGAAAGGATGTACCTCCAGAAACTACAAGATAGAAGCCTACCAATACACAATATTAAGTTTATAGCATCATATATCACTTATGACTTAAATGTGCCACCCTAAAAGGGTAAATTCCTTTCGCAGTAACTATACTTTCACTTAGGGTGCGTTTGATTGCAAGGGTGGAAAATGGGTGGAAAGAAAATGTTTTATAGGGAAAAGATTTGCCTAAAAAATGTTTTGCAGGGAAAATCAATTCAAGTGTGTTTGATTGGTATAATTTTCCACCCGGAAAATTTCTAAATTTTCTATTCGTTTGGCTTTATTTTACATGGAGATTGTCCTTTAAAGTGATATTTTTTTTCCACAATTGGTTATAAAATTTGTTTCCATTACCAAAAAGTTAAAAAAAAAAGGGAAAAAAAAATTGTTTCCTAAAAAATCATTTTTTTATCAAAATTTAGTGTTTGTTTGACTTTGTTTTACATGAAAATTGTTCATTAAAGTGAAATTTTTTTTTACCATTGGTTATGACATTTGTTTCCATTGCAAAAAATAAAAAAAAATAAAAAATTCCAGCCAGGCGGGAAAACATTTTCATCAAAAACCGGGAAAATGCACACGTGTGAGGAAAAGTAGGAAAATATTTTCCGTGGAAAATTTCGCCTATCAAACAGCCAAAAAAGTGGAAAGTGGAAAATATTTTCCTACTTCCCCCGGAAAACACGGCCTATCAAACACGGCCTTAGTGTCAATCAGGTAACTGTCCTTCAATTTTATTCAATTGGTAACTCCACTTTAATTTGATTTCAATGAAAAATACTTCGTCCAATTTTACTGACAAAAATTGATGATGTGGCAACCAAGAAATGATGATCATCACATATAACCATTAGTTATTAATGTGCAATAACTACAATCGATTCCCATCAGTCCAAGTGACGGAATTGAACAAAGTTACCCAGTTGAAATTAAATTATAGTTACCCAATTGAACAAAATTGAAGTGTAGTTACCTAAATGATATTGAGTAAAAGTAAAGTTACCGCAAATAGAATTACCCCCCTGAAACAATAACCACTGTATGAAGATCTTGGGTACGAACATCTTTGTCTTTATGAAAAGGTAGCAATAAAGCATAATTCTTTAAAGCAAAAGCATGCATTCGTATATATTAAGAAATGCTATAAGAGGATTGCCTGAAAACGAGATAAATTCTGCTCAAGATTATCTTGAAGCATAGAAGCACATCTAAGAGACGAAATCATAGACCAGCCAACACAATTAGAGTCAGACTCACCCAAGCTTCCGAGCGAAAGGCAATACGAAGCCACCAAGACAAAGATCAACATGAAAGCATATCCTTAATGTAGCTGCTAATTCACCAAGCTCCTACAAGAGAAATTCTCATAATTACATTTTGAAAAGAAAGAGATGAGTGGCTCCAGAATGGAAAAATAGAAAGTTAGTGTCACATGCCTCAATTGGGTCTATGATTCCATGTGGGAAGCCAGGTGCTGATCCAACAACCTGTAAAACATGGGCTTTAAGTTAATATTAGCCAACAGACAAACATAAATGTGATTTTGGTGAACATGTTCAAAAGGGAGTACTAGATTTATTTTGTTTTAAGGGTGTGATTCTCTAGATATTTTGTGAAGGGGAAAAGGCCTGGTTTGCCCTTGGACTCTCACTACTATATATCAGTGGAACCTAAAATGATAACTAAAAAATGAAAGGACAAAAGAATGACAAGAATGCTAAAACCTGAAAGTTCATTTGAATTGAGATGCACAATAGTTAAAGGAAATAGACGTTGCCATGGAAAATTCCATGCATCATAAAATGAAATCCAGCACTTCCGATGCAGCATTTGCTTCAAAAAAACCAAATGCCATAGGAAAAGAGAAAAAGATAAAAAGATCTTACCAATATGGTGTTCCTGTTGATATGCCGTTTAATGGCTTTGACATCAGCTCGAAAATCTTTGTTTACGGGAACCCGCCACAATTTAATGTTAAAGTAATGGGCAGCCTTGTCATATGCTGAGTGAGCGGAAGCTGGTATTATCCTAGTTTTGGGAAGATAAATGAGTTGTGTAAAGATAGACATTAGAATAAAATAAGAAAAAAAACTGGCAAATTTACATACATTTCCGGTCTAGTGATCCCCTTCTTAGCTTTCATATAGTCACGTGAGGCTTTTACAGCCAACACTATACTTTCTGTTCCTCCTGATGTCATATTTCCACAAATTTGTCCTCCAGAAGCCTTTTCCTTACTTCCAAGTAGTGCAGCTGTCATTGCAACAACTTCTGCTTCAAATTTCACTACACTCTGGAATACATCCAGATGCAGAGGATTGGTGTGTGCAAACCTGAAAAAGGATCATAATACTAGTAAGAAAACAGATGCAGAACGTGAAGCATGTTGAAGTTGTCACGTTATGATAAAGAAAAATATCTGTGAGGGCACTGAAAATAGAGCAATTGTCAGAAATAATGCATTAGCAGGGTTCAAAATTAATTAATTAAGAGTTTAACATTTGATCGAATCAGTTACACATAAAGGTAGTGAGTATATTACATAGTTTAGAATAAGATGTAGATATAATTTTCCACTAGTGTCAATCATCAACTTAATCATTACAGAGCAACTGAAATTGTTTGAAAAATAAAAATGACAGTTTTATCTTACTAACATTGAGCATGCCTCATTTATCAAAGAAAAGTGTCCTTCATATTCGTTTCCTCCAATGTAGCTGCACAGAACATATTAACTTAGTAAATTGAAGGATGAAACTTCGGCAGAATGAGGAAATTTATACGAGTACAAGAGTGGATTCCGGTGTCCTAACTGAAAACATACACTGTACCAGAACATTTGCCCTGCCATGCCGCATCTTTTTGTTTCTCATCTTTCATTTTCTCAATGATCATCCCTCCTAATCCAGCCCTGGGCAACTCAGTACTCCAACCCTCTCTTTTAGATTTACCAGAAGCTTGCAACTTAGTCACAACCTATGCGCACAGAAAATCAGCATAACAGCCGAAGAAGCTGATATTTATTAATTTGAATTTCGGAATCAGAAAACTGAACAAAAATGAAAGTCCAAGACGTGAAAGATATATTACAGTCAGTATAATTCTTGCAATCTGACATTTGGCATCTCCTTACTGGTCCATCACCGTTATATGAGGTCACACATTTATCGCAATATCACAATTTTTAATTTCAGTCAAAATCAAACTAGCTCACAAGCAAGACCACAACTTCAAGAAGACAGGCCGAATATACTCCACACTAATGAGCACGGAACAGAAGCATCCTTTGTAAATAAACACACACATTAAACTGCTTCAGGACATTATTGCAGGACAACATTTATAAATGTAAAATGGAATTTACTAGAAAAATAAGACCAGAAAACGGAAACTCATAAATGTAAAATGCCGCATATTTTAAATCATAAAGCAAATTGCATTAATTGCACTTTCTTCAGAGTATCCCATTAATACGATTGTTCCACCTGCTATCACATCCAAGACTTTCTACAATCTATTTTTGACTTCAAATCCCTACCAAATCAAACAAAAAAAGCACACGCGCAATAGCTCATTTAATAAAATAGAGTAGAAAGTATACTAAATGGAACGCAAGACTGAATAATTAATAAAATAGAGTAGAAAGTATACTAACCTTTTCCTTTTCGCGGTCCATGTAATTTTTCACACCAGGCACCAACCTATCTCAAAATGTCAAAAACAATTAAAACATTATTAGTCACCAATTTTTGAAAAATATAAAAACTTGAGAGGTTAAACGAGTAATTACTTGACGAAGGTAAAAAAGAACCCTAAAATCGAAGCTTTGAATCCTTTCTCGTAAAAAACACGAAGAATGGACTGAATACTCCGCGCGACGAGAAGTGTTAGGATAGGAAGAAAAATAAGCGCCAGAGGTTCGAATTGAGCTAGATACGAATTTGCAGAGGCTCGAAATCGCTGCAGCCAGGTGAAAAACTCAGAAAAATCCATCTTCTTGTTTGATTGATGAGAACTATGAATCACACTTGTTAAACAGTATATGTAGTTGATAGAACTTCAGACAGAATTTACGTTTTTATATATAGGGCTGCGTTCGGATCTTGAATCTGGATCAAGTGAATTGCTACAATACTTCAAATTTTCTTTTTAAGAAGCCTGTTTGGTAGAGATTTTTAATAATTGATTTTTGAATAAAGTGATATGATGGGAAATGTGTGGTTGAAAAAGAAGAAAAAATTATTGATGTGATGGAAAATATTATTTTATTGAAGAATGTGTGGTTAAAAATGAGAATTGATTTACTGTAGAAAATCAAAATCCATACCAAACAGGCCCTAAAAATAATAAATTTTAAAGTACAACTAATCATGTTCGATTTGGATGAACACGGTTCGATTTGGACGAACAAACCACTTAAAAGCAATTTGAAGTTTTTCCAAACTAAAAAATCAGCTTTTTCGATTTAATTCAGTGTAAAACAAGGACTTAGCAACCGAAATAACATATATTAAACAAATTAAATTATAAATATTAATTTAAAATCTCGCGCTATAACATAAATATTAGTATCTATACAAATATTACAAACCAAAGATCTACATTTTAAGTCATTGCAATGCAACAACATGATATAAACAGTTTAGGTCTAACCTTTTAGACGATATCAATATGCACAACATCGTCATTCAAAACTGTTAGAGTTTTGATGTGACCAGAATTCTTATTAAATATTTGATTGAAAATACTTTTGGAGGTATATTTGGAGTTGATTGTTTGTTTTGAAAAAGTTTTGAAGCAATGAAAGACTACAAAGAGTCATAGAAGATAAAAATGGGACCAATGATTGTTAGGACGAAGACTAGGCGCCCAAGCGTGGGGATCCAGGCGCCATTCGGAGCATTATAGAGTTTATTATCTATAGATAGAGCGTTGCCTCCATCACTCGCTAGTTGAGAGGAGTCTTGCTCGTGCGCTGACGCTCGCTTTTCTGTTTGAGCGGTAGTTTTATTCGGGAGAATTGGATTTCACGATTTGGATGGTTTTAGACTCTTATTCAACTTCAAATATTCAATTATTGATTTTATGTATTGTATTTGGACTTCATCTTATATGATAACTCATCACCTATTAATTTTCCTAGTATGTTAGTAATTGTTACATTGTGAATATGCGGTGTATTACATATATTTGTTGAGAGTGTGAGAACATAACAAAAGAGAGAATCTTGTTTATAGAGAAAGACTTACATATAGAGATATCCAGGAAAGAGTTTTGTAATTCCTTACTTTTGATATAGAGCTTGTTTGGTAGAGATTAAAATTGTAAAACTAGCCTTTATTGTTGACTTTTATTAGACGAGTGGGACCCAATAACGGCTATATTTTTAATTTTAATTGGATTAAAATCCCTACAAAACAAGCTCATAGTGAATTCTCCGTCTCTACCCTAGTTTTCCATGTAAACCTTGTGTTTTTGTGATTATTGTTATTTTCATCTTATTCATTATCTTGTCTTTAAATTGGCTCAATTTCTAACAAGTCATATCAACATGTGTACCATTCGAGTTAGATTGTTAACTAGTGGTATCAGAGCACATATCAGTCGGCTTAGATTGTTAACAAGTGGTATCAGAGCCAAGGATAAAAATTCTTGACAGAGCCAATTTGGTTTTTGTATTAGAGCGAGATTTGATCAACTGCAAACGATGTCTGATTGTTTCGGGATGGCAAGTATGAAGTTTGAAATTTCGGTTTTAGATAGCAACGCCAGATTTTATTTGTGACAAATTAAGGTGCAACCAGTTTTCGCCTAATTGGATTTGGATGATACTCTGCTTGGGTTGGATAAGATGCCCTCGACTTTGACACTGGAGGATAAGCAATTTAAGGATCGAAAAAACCTATCACAGATATATCTTCATATTTCGAATCAAATTCTTCAAGACGTGTTAGAATGAGAAAAGTGTCGCTGCACTATGGTTGATATTGGAGCAGTTATACATGACTCTAAGTCTAACCAGCAAACAGTATGTGAATCAGCGTTTATATTCTCATCGCTTGACAGAAGGTGGATCTTTGGAATATCATCTATTTGTATTCAAGAAAATTGTCGTTGATTTGGAGATCATGGAGGTCAGTAAGATAAAGAGAACTTAGGATTGATTTTATTATTTTGTTGTCCGTTTCATATATGACATTCATGGGTACCATATTGTATAGTCAAGATACACTCACCATTGATGAATTTTATGATGAGCTTTATTTTAAGGAAAAGATGAAACAGCTAGTCGTCGGATCTGAGGCTCAAGTAGAGGGTCATGTTGTTCGTGAGAGAAATTTGGATGGCCATGGAAGGGGCAGATTTAAATCTAATAACAATGATAAAGTATGTTATTATTGCAAGAAAAAAGGGGCACATAAAGAATTATTGCTATAAGTGAAAAACGGGGATAAATCAGTTGTTACGGATCAGAAGAAAGAACTAGGTCATTCCTGTAAAACTAGTTTTGTACGACATAACTGTAGTAATGGAGATCTCTTGGTTATTTCTAACGACGACTCCAAACCTAACGAGTATTGGATTCTTGATATGGATGTACTTATTATATGTGCCCTAATCGGAATTGGCTTATAACATATGAAACAATTGAGAAATGTGTTGCAGTAATGGAAAATAATGCACCTTGTAATATAGTTGGTATGGTAAAGTCATAGTTAGGATGTTTGATGGGAATATCAAGACATTTGATGATGTGAGACATGTTTCAGATTTGAAAAGAAATATTATGTCACCGAGTACTCTTGATTTAAAAGGGTTATACCGATGAAGGTGGAGTTCTGAAATTCGACAAGGGTGTCGAATTGTGATGAAGGGGCAGAAAAGGTCCCAGTTATGTCTTGTAAGGTTCTACAATCACGGTTGGTGCAACTGTCACTAAATTAAGGAAAATAGATATTAGACCAAATTAGAGATTTGTTAAGGTTGATTTGGTTGCTTATGCGTTGACTTAGGTGGAGTTAGTTGTGATCGGGGTTGTATATGGTAATAATTCGAGCAAATTTGGTAACTTCGTTGAAGTTGGTTGTGAATTTGATGATTTTGTTGTTTGTAGTGATTCGGGGCAAATTTGGTGCCCAAAGTAATTCTGCTGGTAAACAATGCTAAGATTTAATTCACGGTTGCTAAGTTTGCCCTTAGGGGCTTTATGAAAGAGGTGGAGTGTGTTTCTTAGGAGTGTTCTATTTGGAGAGTTTTTTGGAGTTAGTTGAAGAGTTAAATTTTAATCGTTCCATTTGAGTTAAATTTTAATCGTTCCATTGAAATTCATATCAAGGTGGAATTTGTTAGAGTTTCATTGTGATCCAAATTCTTGTTAAGTATTTGATTGGAAATACTTTTGGAGGTATATGTGGATTTGGTTGTTTGTTTTGGAGAAGTCTTGAAGAAGTGAAAACTTTTGGAGAAGTCTTGAAGAAATAGAAAACTACAAGGAGTCAAAGAAAACAAAAAATTGGACAAAGAATTTGTTTGGACAGAGATATGACACCCAAGCATAGGTGCCATTCGGAGCATTATAGAGTTTTTTGTCCCGAGATGAAGCGCCTGAGCTCTAGGCCTGCATCACCTAAATGTTGCCTCCACCGTTCGCTAGCTGCGAGGATTCTCACTTGAGCACTTGTCACTTACTGGGCACTAGCTTTTTCGCTTAAGTGGCAATGTTATTCAGAGAAATTAGGGTTTCGCAATTTTGACAGTTTTTTGGACTCCTATTCAACTTCAAATATTCAATTATTGGGTTTACCCATTATATTGAGACTTCATCTCACATTAAATTCTTCATGTATTAATTCTCCTAATATGTTAGGGATTGTTATATTAGAATATATGGTGTATTACACATATTTGTTGCGAGAGTGAGAAGATAATAAAAGAGATGATCTTGTTTATAGAGAGAGACTCGGAAATAGTGATATCCAGGAGAGAGTTTTGTGAGATCAAGTCTAACATATTGTAACTCCTTATTTTTGATATAGTAAATTTTCCATCCCAGTTCATGATTTTTCACGCAAGTCTTGTGTTCTTGTAATTGTTGTTATTTTCATCTTATCCATTATCTAGTCTTTAAATTGACTCAATTTTTAACAAGTGATATTAGCGCACGTACCATCCAGTTAGATTGTTAACAAGTGATATCAGAGAGCGTAGCATTGATTAGATTGTTAATGGTAACATATGATTCATTATCTGCATACAGATAATAATATTAAAAAAATGTATTTATTCATTATAATGAAATGATATAAAACAACTAATAAAATAAAATGAATACAAAAATCAAATACGATAATATCTTTTATAACTTTCTCTAAATTAGTCAATATTTCTATCTCATTCAAATATTGATAAATTATTGTAAGTTCCTTGTTACTTTGTAACTAACTCTTACTGCATATCACTGCATCGACCATTTTTGCATGCAACGAACACATAATGGAATCAAGAATTCGACTACTATTTGAACTGTAGACTCAAAAGCAACTGTGGAAATTTGAATAACTAATAGGTTTTCAGCAATTTGGGACACAAATTTGTACTTCTTTGCATTCAATTTTCACCGAAGTAATATGTCGAAAGGTTCGTTGGTCAAATATTCGCAACAATCATTTATGTAATCCACCAAACCATTCTAGTGATTAATAGTAGATTCTAGGAACTAAATTAAAAAAATAAATAGTAAATTGAGTGACATGATCAGGTAATTGAGTGACGTGATCAAGAAATTGAGACTCAAATAAACAAAAAATATTATTTAGTTAAAAATCTAAGGGAGCCCAACATAAATTAGAACAAACAACACAGCTATAATAAAAATATAACAAATAATTACAAAAAATGTCAAAAAAAAAAAAAAAGGGTAAACTAACCTAAATTTTGAGCCAAAACTCGAGAAAATTATTAGTAGAAGGAAAAAAATGGCGTGGACCCAAATCAACGATTTGAAAAAGCGTTTTCGATTTGATTTTATGGTTTGCCGATTTCGTTGTTCTATCCTAGTATAAATACCAGCTAAAGTCAAAATACTATCAACATATTTCATAAGATCACAATGCTATTAATTTACCAATCATTTTTTTATTTATAAAATACTTACCAAATATATGATAAGTCAATGCCTAAGCAAAGTCAACATCAAATTTTTAGGAACGCTGACTTTGTAATGGAGAATTGCTCATTAATTAAACAAATTGAATCTAATTTTTAATTAAGAGTAATTATTAGTTATCCTAAGCTTTTAATTTAGAAGCTCTTTAATATTGTTTCGGTACAATATAAGACGTTCGAAAATTTAATTTTCATTTTCACTTTCCATTTTCTTGCCGACATTCGAGATTTAAAATTATATAATGAATAAAAAGAATGTGATTAAATATAGATAACATGTTTACTTATTTTTGTGTAATTTTGTTTAAGTGCATTAATACCAAAAATTGACAGTCCAAACAGGATCTTTACTTATTCAGTAGGAATTGCGTACACGTTATCGCTTGTTGGGATCGTATCTTCTGCAGTAGATTTTGCTGTTAATCACTTCAATTTCTGACTTTAGCTTGTGTTTGAATATAATTTTGAAGAAATTTTGGTATAGTAATTGATGTGAGAATGTGAGGTGGAAAAGTGATGAAAAGTTTTTGATTTGTGTGTAATATTATTTTATTTGGAGAATGTGTGGTTGAAATGAAGAATGAGAATGAGAAATTAATGGGTGCCAAACGGGGGCTTGGCGATAAGAATAAAGCATGTATCGATAAAATCATATCACAGACGTTTTCATTTTGGCCAGGATCAGGAAAAAATTTAGGCTAAAGTTGCAAAATTGCACATTTTGTCCCCAACTGTTGCTTAAAGCAGCAATTATTGTTGAAACAAATATAATATTGCAGAAGATAATAATTTTATTTATACTGAAAAGAATGAACTGGTAATAAATTGCAATAAAATAATTTTACTTATTCTGGAAAAAAAACTGCGATAATAATCAAATCGATAAAGGGTAAATAATTAGCAAATCGATACCTATGTATTACACAGTATCATTAAAATAGATTCGTCTTCTTACCATAAGTGCTTGAGGATTCTTATAAGCACCTGTCTCTCAATATACAACGGTAAATCAGTAAAATCGAGCACTTCATTTTTACTCCGGTGAACTGAATTTTTATCAGAACACTATCACCCAGACTTAGATGAAATTGAAAAATTTCAAGCAAATGGTAATGGGAACAGGAGATATTTTCGAGCAGACAATAAAATGAAAACAATATGGAATTCCATGTGTTTGGAATAAGGGAAAACTAGCTATATAAGTAGGCTCCAATGAAGAATTAACAGGTTGAGAGTTATTGGTGTTATAACCTTTAATACCACCATAAAGCCATAATAAATCTCTCCATTAACAAAAATATTATCATATGAGTTTCAGGAGTTGAGGGAATTTGGAAAGTTTTATTTGAAGAAAATAATAAAAATTTATAGGAAATAAAAGCAAAACGTGGACCATTCAAGGGGACCAAATTTTGGTCGTCGTGTACGTAGTTCGCGCTCACACAGAAGTTCAAGGTCCGAAACTCAATTTCGATCTTTGATTTGCACCACCTATGCGTGCGTACTTAGAGAGAGTTTCTATGTCACACATGATTACTTATTTCTAAAGTGTAATCATAGATAAAGTGGTCATGAACTTCATCATTTTTCTGTGTTGGACAACTTAAATTAGTTTTCCTCCAACACAACAAAATATCTTCCAATTCATCACTTTGAATTTCAATTTCTCATTCACCCGTTTATCCTTTTTGGCAAATAAATGTATGATTTCTATGTCCTTACGGAGGAGAATGCAAATCAACCTTAATCTTCCAAAATGAACGAACTGATCCCACTCAAAATTATGCCATAAGTAGCCCACTAAGTCAATTTTTCCAACAATCCCCCACATGAATGAAAATTGGGAGTGTCAAGGAAATAAAAGACATAAGGATTTTGTGAGAACGGTTGAAACCTGCATAAGATATGTAAGTATTACCCTTTGAACCTTCACTTGTGAAAGTATATTTACTTTACTAACTGATTAGTAGACACGATGTCTTTGAATTGTTCTGTATTTTATATAAATGATAATATACTCCACACATGCTTCTTCCTAACACAATTCTTTTATCATTATTATGTTCATTTATGGCCTTGAACATACGCCTGATTTTGCGAGAGTTTCTAAGAATTGAGCCACACACAATTCTCTTAGAAGTAGTCCCACTTATCTCTCACATAAGTGATTTCTAATTACAAGTAACCCGTATTACTTCCCTTGATTTTCGACACATAAGAATCATTAAAAACCTATTGTTTATCCTTCATCCTTACTGGTATCAATGTTACATCATAGGAATTGACATGAAATAATATCTCCCACAATAATTCAATTAAGTCTTTACAATTAGATTATCCCTTTGAATCTAGATCTCGGGATTTCCAGTCAACTAAGGTGGGTTTCCTTTGTATTAACTCATTTGTTCAAGGGCTTAAGTCCCATTTATTTCGATGCTTTTCTAACTCACTCTTTATTTAACCATTTGGTTAGCAGATCCGTAGTGTTATCCTTTGACCTTATATAATCAATAAAGATAACTCCAGCTAAGAGTAGCTGTCTTATGGTATTATGTCTGTGACGTATATGTTTAGAATTTCCATTTTTATACATGTTATTCTGTTCCCTTCCAATCGCTGATTGATTATTACAATATATGTAAATTTTTGACATGGGTTTTGACCATCTCGGGATATACTCTAAGAAATTTCATAACCACTCAATCTCTTCACCACATTTATCTAGAGCTACAAACTCAGATTTCATGGTAGATTTGACTATACCTGTTTGTTTAGAGAAATTTTAGGATATAGCTGAACCTCCCAATGTGAATACATATCTATTAGTAGACTTTGAGTCTTTTATATCATATATCCAATTAGCATCACTATATTCTCCAATGACCGCTGGATATTTGGTATAGTGCAGTCCATAGCTACGAGTATATTTTAAGTACCTTAGTACTTTTACTATTCCTCTCTAGTAGTCAGCTCCTGGATTACTCGTGTATCTATTCAGTTTACTGATTGTGTAGGTTATGTTTGGTCTCGTACAACTTATCAAGTATATCAGATTTTCAATAATTCTCGAATACTTTACTTGAGAGACATTTTCACCTTCGTTTTTAGATAGACGCCGATTTATATCTATCGGTGTTCTAGTCATGCTAGAATCATACTTGTTGAACTTTTTCATAATTTTGTTCACATAATGTGACAAACTTAGAACGAGTCCATCTAATATTCTTGTGGTTTTAACTCCAACTGTCACATCAGCTAAACTAATGCTTTTCAAACAAATCTTGAATTTAACATATTTTTAGTAGATTTAATCATCTTATCGTTACTATCAACGTAAAGACATAAAATGACATAAATACATAAAATGACATAACCAATTTCGATGTCTTTGACGTAAACACATTTACCACACTTGTGATCTTAAATCCACATTCCATCATGACATTATCGAACTTTTTATGCCACTGTATCTGTGCTTATTTTAAGCCATATAATTACTTCACCAATTTACAGACTTTCTTTTCCCATCTTGGTGATGAAAAACCCTCAAATTGCTCTATGTAGATTTCTTCTTCTAAATTTCCATTTAGGAAGGCAGTTTTAACTTCTATTTGATGTACTTCAAGATTTCACAAAGCTAGTGTCGCAAGTATCATCCTAATAAATATTATTCTCATCATTCGAGAATATGTATCGAAGTAATTAAGGCTTTCATGTTGTCGTAACATTTTATCACCAATCTAGCCTTATACTTCTCGGTAGTTTCATCTGCTTTCATTCTCCTTTTGAAAATTCATTTGTAATCTAGTGTTTACTTCTTGAAGGAAGATCTACATGATTTTGCAAAATGCAATCTATTTCATTTTTAATAGCCTCTTTCCATTGAGGTCCTCAGAAGAGTTCACGACTTCTTGAAACCTTTGAGATTCACTTTCTAGAATATATGTTAGAAAATTAGGACCATAAAATTTTTCTGTCCTTTCTCTTTTGTTTCGTTTTGATTCAACCTCAACCTCTTCTTTTAATTTTTGGTCCTAAATATTTCCAATCATAAGAGAATGTGTCCTTTTAGAAGTGTTTGCTTCTTCTTTGAATCTGTATTAAAATACATGTTCAAAAAATAAAACATTTCTCGATTTCATTATCGTATTTTTGTGTATGTCTGAGATTTTAGACCCATGTACAAGAAATTGATTAGCACTACTATTATGTGCATAACCATTGAAGATACAATCTACAGTTTTCGGACATATCTTGACCTCTTTTGATATTGGTACACCACTTTAGCAAGACACCCCACACTTGTAAGTATTTATATGAAGACTTTTTTGCCTTTCTATAACTCTAAGGGATTTTTTCCTTTTTTTTTTTTTTCAGGGCATCTTAGTTTAAAAGGTAATTTGCTGGTAACACAACTTTCCCTGACATCTTCTGAGGTAACCTAGAATTTTCTAATATTGCATTCATCATTTTTTAAGGTATGATTTTTCCGTTCAGTAACACCATTTTGCTGAGGCTAATAAGGTGACATGGTTTCATGTATGATTCCATGTTGTGCACATAATTCAGCAAATGTTGCTTCATATTCACCACCTCAATTACTTATCAACACCTTACCATCTGGATTACTTTTCAACACTTTAATTTTCTTATTAAGGTCTTGTTTGAGCCACCTTTTTGTAGAATGAGAATGAAAAATATAGCCGTTATTAGGGCCCATACAAGAGATAGAAAATTTGAATTTAAATGTTGTTGTGATGGATAACGGTCATAGTTTTCATTTTAATGAGAAAATAAGGTGGCCCAAACAGGGGCTAAGTTGAATTTTAACTTCATTCTTATAGTGAATAAATTTTTCTATAGCTTTGTCCTTACATTTAAATAAATACACATAACAATATTTTGTACTATCGTCGACAAAAGTAATGAAGTACTTGTTGCTACCTCTTGTTTGTAAAAAATTAAATCGCATATATCACTATGAATTAAATCAAGTGATTCTGTATTTCGTTCTATTGAATTAAAGGATGACCTTGTCAATTTTACCTCAACACAAGTTTTGCACTTATGTTTGGAATCAATATGGATCGGACGTGTGTGAAATTTTAGTTAACTAATCTACATAAATTATCATAGTTAACATGTTAGTCTACCATGCCAAAAAATGGAAAACTCTAACAAGTAAGCAAAAGAGTTTGCTTTATTCATTTTTGGCTTAACAACTATTACATTTAACGTAAACATACCATTGATAACATAACCATTTTTTGACAAACATTCCACTTTTTTACAAAATAACTTTATCTAACTCAAATATAATACGAAAAACCATGCTTATTCAGAAGTGACCCAGACACCAGGTTCTTACAGATTTTCAACACATACAACAAATTGTTAAGAGTCGACTCTTTTCCGAAGTCATCTTCAGAATAACATTTCTTTGACAATTAATTTCAGAAGTTGTTGAATTTTTCATGAACAATTTTTCTGCATTCTCAATTGTTTCGAACGCAATCTACAACTCTTTATCGAAGCAAACATTCCTCGTAACACCGAAGTTAGTCCACCATTCATTTGGATTTGAGCCTACTATATGCACTTCAGAAATGGCGGCTACGATATTTATCTCCGACACATCATGTGCCATCTAGTCAACCACATTTACTTCTTTATTATTCTTTGGCAATCTATACTCCGAAAACTTATAACTTACTGTGTTACAGTTGAAGCATTTTCCTTGAAACTTATTAGAAATGCCACCTTTCGGTCCCAGCTTAGCCCCTTTGCCACCGGATGGCCAAGATTGTTTTTGTAGGATTTAGAACTTTGATCATGCTCTACAACATTGGCTTTAGCCACACCAGAATTGAACCACTTCTTTTCTGAACTCTTATTGTCTTTTTCGATTTGAAGTATATTTCGACATTCATTTCCTTTTCTTATGCTTAAGATAATTCTTGAAATCTTTCTATGCTGGAGACGACTTTTCAATAATTGCAGCCGCTTGGAAAGTTTCGAAGATCATCCCCTCGATATGAATCTCATGACAAATCACTTGTAGTTTTTACACTTGATGGATTATAGTTTTTAAGTCCACAATTTTATAATCAAAGAATCTGCCAACAATGAATTTTTATCCCCAACATCCCCAATTTTATATTTTCGGCCCAAAGATTCCCACAATTCTTTAGCAGTTTTCATCGACTATGGACGTTGTATATCGAATCTGTCAAGCTATTCATTATATAGTTTCGTCACAGAAAATCGAATGGTTCAAGCATTAAGTGCGTTGATTGCTTGAACATCTCCTTCACCCTTATTAAGTTTTGAAGTAGTCTCAGTCAAGAATCTTGCAAGATTTAATATGGTCAGGTGAAATAACATTTTCTGTTGCATCTCTTGAAATTCAAGCCATTGAATTTCTCTGTTTTTCCTCCATGATAAAGTGGAACAGTAACTATATGGCCAGTTGTTGGAGCCACAATTTGATTTAAAGCATGGCTGGCAATTTAGCCACAGTCTGAGCCACAACAGAGCTTGGCCCTTGAGCCACAGCGAGCCCACAACCTAATTTCCAGTAGCTATAATTTGGGTCATATCCATGTTAGTTGAAAAATCAAATAAATATCTACAACAGAGCTTGGGTCATTTTTGAAAAATCAAATAAATATTAGTTTCTGAACAACAATATATGAATCTGTTTGTTTTTACTTTTCATTCAGTTTTAAGTTTTTTGAAACAAATATAATATTGCAGAATATAATAATTTTATTTATACTGGAAAGATCAAACTGGTAATAAATTGCATTAAAATAAATTTACTTATACTAAAAAACAAACTGCAATAATATTCAAATCGATAAAGGAAAAAGAATTAGCAAATCGAGATCTATGTATTACAGAGTGTCCTTATAACAGATTTGCCCTCACACCGTAGGTGTTTGAGGATTCTCACAAGCATTTGTAACCTAAGATACAATGGTAAACCAATAAAACTAAGCACTTTGTTTTTACTCCAACGAACTGAATTTTTGTTAGAAGACTACCACCAAGACTTACATGAAATTGAAAGTTTCGAGCGAACAGTAACATGCAAGAAAATGAAAATAATATGGAATTTCGTGTGTTTAGAATGAGGGAAAACTGACTGTATAAGTAAGCTCTAATGGAGAATTAACAGGTTGGGAGTTACTGGTGTTACAACCTTTAATACCACCATAAAGCCATGCTAAATCTCTCCATAAATAAAAACATTATCATATGAGTTTCAGGAGTTGAGGGAATTTGGAAGGTTTTATTTGGAGAAAATAATAAAAATTTATAGGAAATAAAGATAAAAGGTGGACCATCCAAGGGGACAATTTTTGGTCCGTTCAGTCCGACATTCGTGTCCGTAGGTCGCGCCAACATACAAATTCAAGGTCCGAAACTCAATTCCGGTCTTTGATTTACACCCCTTGCGTACGTGTTCACGAAAATATCTTATGAATTAAAATCATTACAAGCGTACTGTTCGTTAATAATTAATAAATTGAATTTTGAGTCCATTTATCGTCTCGTAGAGATTGATTAGTTCAATTTTAATCATCACGACCTTAACCGAAACAAGAATAATTTGATATGCTTGTTTGAGATAAAATTACAACTAAGATAATCTACATATGCAATTATGAGTAATTTAACTAAACTAAATGCAAAATGACGTGTTTAATAAATGACAAACATACTAGGATCCCCAATTTTCATACAATAATCATTTTTAACCTTTATTCTACATTTTAACAACACGTATGAATTTTGAAGAATCAATGTTCCTGTTTTATTTAACAGTCTCTCTCGAGTAATGTTAAATCTATTATCATATATGACCCGACTATATTTCTATAACATATGCGAATGTAGAATAATGCACGGATTTTTATGAACACTTTAAAATTCACATGGAGTATAGCGGTACATTTCTATCCCCTATCGGACCTTATGACAATATATATACGTCGAACATATTTTCCTTCTTTTGAATACATAATATAGGCCATCACATTCACACAACTACCGTGCACAATAATTATGGAGAAAAGAAAATTACATAAATTATTCAATATCCAAAAACTTGTTTTTCAATGTCAAGTATGTAAAACTAAAGATTAAAAATTCATATTACATGGTTTATCGTTCTCCTAATACAAATAAATTTAGCCTAACATGTTATGAGAAAGAAAATAAAAGAAATATTGAAGAATCAATATCACTTAAATAAAGTTTGAATTGAATTTTCAAGTCTTGGAATCGATCTTCATATTTCTTGCCTCTTTCTTGCTCCTAAAATTTCTTAGAATGTATTATAATGCATGGTAACTACTTTTGGACGAGCTTGTGTCTTTAAAAGACGTCCCAAGATTTGTTTCCATAAGAGTTAAAATCATATTAGAAAATTCAAAATTTTTTCCCCAACTTAACTTGGGAGAATGCCCAGTAAGGAATGGGGCGGCCACCCAGGCATAGCAAATGATCCCTGTATTTTAAGTTTAAGGCCGGGCGACCGTCAGACCAATGTAATTGGGCGGCTGCCCAGTTATTAAAACTTCAAGAAATTTCCTTTCAGCCATTTTCTTTATCCCTTCTTCCATCTTGATTCTCCATATCAAATTACTTCAACTTTTACTCAAAATGCATATTAGTCCCCAAACTTTCATCCATTGGCCAATTGATCATTCTTCTTTTTTTTTTCCCAATTACTTAGAAACTGGTCCAAAACTGAAATAAGATAAAATTAACCTAAGTAAAATCCAATACTAAAACGATACAAAAACTTAGTAATATGACCCTAATAAGAGCAAAACAATACACTTATTAAACATCCCCAAACTAAAATATTTGTTTGTTCTCAAACAAAACAAAACACAATAAAACTCAGGAAATAAATCATATCACTAACCTAAACAAATCTGCAATGACAACTTCAACGTTAAACGACTTATCATATGCCTCAAGTTTGAATTTAAGCAACACTTTAGAAAGATCCAAACAATATCAAAAATAAATTTTTACTTTTCTGATGCTCGACTTAGTGTGTGTGTGGTTAGCCAACATTGAATTCGCATCCATATTAGAACACAACCAATTTGGTCTTGTTGATTTAATCATAATCCCAATCCTTTTGTGGTCAATTTTTCCTCATACCTCTCGTGCAAAATCACTTCTTATGTTATTCTCTCCAATCTCGAGGTATTTTTTGCACATATAGGTTCATAATAATCATTCAAATGCATTTTTCTACACAAAGTGATCATAATTAGATACTTGTAAATTTAGAAGAGAGATGGTAAGAATTTCTCAAAGTCACACTGTCAATCTCTAGAGTTCAAATCTCAAAATCTTTACCGATCACCTCTCAGTTTTGATAATCTAAATCCCTTTTTCTTTCTTTCGCTATGAATATATATTTTGGTATTTACCCTTTTTTTATAACTTATGTGCAAGACTTCTCTCCATTAAACTTTTTAAATGACCCATATGGAGAGTTTTAGGTCGATGACTCCCAAATCAGATAATAATAGGGCACCAGATTTTAAATACTCCAACATGCTTAATAACTTAAGTCATAAATGCTACGAATAGAAGTATAAGATGTATCACATTTTCTTTTGATATAAGATTCAAATTTTAACTTTGGTCAGTGCCTTCTCTAGACCCCTCAACCTAAACTCTTTCAACCAAAGATCTGATCCAAGAACTTCAAACCATCAAACTTCTATAAACACAAGCACTAACATTCTCACCTCGAGACTACTTTTTAACAATTTGGTTTCTATATAAAGGATTTGAATATCTTATTCAAACATAGGTCTGCACATCAACAATTAAATCCACATAATCAAGTCATGCTCCAATATAAGTGATAATTCAATGATGGCTATGTGCTTAAGTAAACAGGTCTAACATGAATAAATACTCAAGTGAAAGCATAAGATACAATATTGTCCAGCTCTACCTAAAGCTATACTCAATTCAAACAAATATCATCATAGACGGCAAGTCGTTCAACGTTATACTAGACACTATTTTTTAAAATTAAATTAGTTATACAAACCCGATAAGCAGTTGAAAGTAAGCAACAAAGATCCCAATTCTCCAAATACTTACCCCAAACAAAAATATTACATTGTCTCCAATGTAAAAACAAACATAAACAAAATAAAGGAGTAAAAGATCAGAAACTTCCCGGGGTAGATGTGGATTAGTCAAAAGATCGGGTTGGTATGACTGGTAAACGTCATGACGACCGCTACTTTTCCTTATTGCTAGATTTTAATTTTATGTTCCAAGAATTTAAAATAAATATTAGCGATAGCATATAAGATTTAAATATTTGCAATGAATTCACACCAAGAAGAATTTTAATTTCTTAACTTTTAGAAAAACTATCTAACAGAGCGAATATCCCTACAAAAATCCTATAGCTAGGAAAAGATAAGTTTTCAAATTCGTTTAGAGATTGAAATCTAGGTGCAACCTTAATAATGCATATAATATCAATGTAAGTTCAATATGATGTTAGGATGTTATTAATGAGCCTAAGTAAATTGAACTCAATAAGTAAACATGACTAAGTTACTAATGCAAATCTTGAAATACTACCTAAAATGTGTTCAAAACACACTATTTAAATGCATAAGTTCCTAAATATGGCTCTAAAATACTAATGCAATCCCTAAAAATCTACTTTTTTTTTTTCATAAAGGAGAATTCGCTCTTATTTATAGCACCTCACTTGTGGCGGAGAAATACCATGGTTACAAATCAAATAAAACCAGCTAACTTTTTTTGTTACTCTTCTCCAAAACTCCTAGTAATCTAAAACAACATTGGAAAATTTAAAAGTCAGACTGTGGGGAAAAGAACCTCTTAAATTAGGAATATCTAGTTTATCCATTCGTAAAGCTCCTCTAACTGATGGGATTGCAATAGAATCCATCCAGATATGTGAAACACTAGACGCTCCCAGTTTTGACAGGATATTAGCTACTGAATTACCCTCGCAATGTATGTGCTGAACTCTACATGAGATAATAGACAGTAGGTATTGTATTTCTTCCCAATAATCCTCTAAGTACCGAATACCACAAACCTTCCTCTTTAGCCAATTAACGATAATCAATGAGTCGAGCTCCACTTCAAGTCGGTTAAGTCCCATCCTTTTAGCACGTCGGAGTCCATATAATAATACAAGTAGTTCAGCACCATTATTGGTACCCTCACCAAGATACTTAGTAAAGGCTATAACAATATCACCCTTTTCATTTCGAATAATACATCCTGCACCACAAATGCCAGGATTTCCCAGACAACATCCATCAGTATTGAGTTTATACCATCCTTGCATAGGTCGTTGCCATCTCACTACTTTAATTCCTTTTTCCTTAATCGGCTTGACTGGTATGTTAAGTTCCTTCAACACCCAAACATCTCTTCTACTTAATGTTCTCACTTCTTTTAGTTTTAATCCCACCCAAGAGATCCAATCTTTTATCTTTCTCCAAGTAGCTTCTATAGATTCCAACTTACCTTCCATCTTGGCTGAACATCGCCACATCCATAAATGCCAGCAAATAATACTAGGAATAATACCTACCAGAGTACCTTTATGTGATGGTTATTTTGCTCTTCGAAACCAAATATCTACACGCTCTCTCCATTCTTGAGTTTGCATGCATCGAACACCTAGTAAGGGTGAACATTTCTGCCAAATTTGTTGAGCCACATTTCCCAAGGCCAAGACGTGATTTTGATCCTCATATCCCCCCTGCAAGTAACACATACACTTTGATACAATGGGGATACCAGCCTTTCGAATTTTGTCATCTACCGATAGACCTCATTTCATAGCCAACTACATATTTAACGAAATCTTCTTTGGTAGAGTAAGGTGTCAAATCTATTCATGCCAGTGTGATATTTGCCCCTGACATCTTGTAGCTTTCCAAGCACTTTTTATAGAAAATTTTCCATCCAAGCTTTCAGTCCAAATAAGTCTATCTTTGCCCGTCTCGATATTTTCGAGTTTACCAAGAACCTCTCCCACTTGATCACTCCCAACTAGCTCCTCTATTAGATTTTCACTCCACCCATTATCATTTTTTAGATCCTTGATCAAGATATTAGGCTGTTCAACCAATAGCCTCCGGTCTCCCAAAGGATCCATATTTGACCATCTATCCCACCAAAATGATACACCACCATCCTTCACTCACCATCTAGATCAATTAAGAACATCTGGCATGCAACTCATAACCATCTTCCAGAATCTTAACCCCTTAGTAGCATCCACCTGAGATATGTGTTTGTCCTTAATATATTTTGGCCTAAAATATTTTGACCAAAGAGATGTTTCAGTTAAAATTTTCCAGGCAAATTTCATGTGTAAGGATAATCGCACTTCATGTAGATTACGAAGCCCAGCTCCTCCTTCTTTAACAGGCACACAAACTTTATCCCATACTACCCATTTCCTCTTAGGCTTGCCATCAGCGTAGCCTCAAAAGAAGTCACTAAATATTCTATTGATAACTTTTTAACCGAAGCTGGTGCTTTAATGCAAGAAAATAAATGTAAAGGCATGCTAGTAAGGACATGTCTCAAAAGCAGAAGCCTAGCCCCCTTAGATAATATCCTACTTTGCCAGCCTGCCAATCTCGTACGGATTTTCCCAATCACTTCCTCAAGATCTTGAGCTCTCAACTTTCTATGATTATAGGAACCTCTAAGTATTTGAAGGGGAATTTACCTTCTGTAAATCCAGTGAGTAGTAAGAGCATCTGTCTTCTTGACAAGGTGATCCGTTTAGATAAAATAATGGAGGTTTTATCAACGCTAACAACGTGTCCCGACCATTCTTCATACTGTTGGAAGACCTCCTTTATAGTTCTTAGAGATTTTTTCCACCATTAGCGAAGATAACAATGTCATCAGCATACAACAGATGAGAAATTAAGGGAGCCCCATTTGGTAAAGAGAAAGATCATATGCTGCCATATTCATATTTAGCTCTCAACATTTTGGATAAAACTTGTTTAAGAACCATAAAAAGATATGGAGACAGGGGATCCCCTTGCCTTAAACCCCTTCCACCTTTGAAGAAACCATTCATAGTTCCATTCATCACCACAGAATACCAAGGAGTAGTAACACACTGTCTTACCAGATCATAGGTCTTGGAGGAAAAACCAAAAGACTTCAAATAGTGCAAAAGAAAGTCCCAATCAATACTATTATATGCTTTAGCGATATCCACTTTCAAGACTACATTTCTACCCCTTGTCGGCTTATGAAGGTTTTGAATTATCTCTTAAGATAGAGTGATATTATCAAAGATACTTCTCCCTGGAATAAAAGCACCTTGCTCCATAGAAATAATTCTTGGTAATATTAAAGCTATTCTTCTTACCAGAATTTTCGACCAGACCTTATATATTACTGAACATAAACTTATTGGCCTGAACTTGTCAAAACTTGAAGGGGAGTCTGTCTTAGGAATAAGGACCACATAGGAGGAGGAGTAGAATCTCAAGATATCCGTACCTCGAAAAAAATAGCACATTGCCTCCACGACATCCTCACCCACTATATCCCAATAAGATTTATAGAATCTCGAGCCAAATCGACCAGGACCAGGGCTACTATCCGTTGGGATAGAAAAAACTGCATCTTTGACCTCTTGGAGAGTAGGTAACCTCCCAATTTCCTCGTTCTCTACCTCTGAAATAGTGTGTTGAATCCAGGCTGATAGGTCTGGTTGGTCTCTTCTGGGTCTAGCTCCTAAGAAATTTTGAAAATAATCAACCACTGCGTGATGGATTGCCTCATGATTATCAAGCACAGTACCATCCCTTAGTCTCATCTCCTTGACCTGTAAGAGGTCTTGCCATTAAACTACTTAAAAAACTGATGAACAACTTCACCTTTCTCAATCCATCTCTACTTTGCTATTTGTTCTAGGTGCATTCCTTCCCTCTTTTCCCAAGTGTCAAGTTCTACTTTTGTAGCTAAGTAGGTATATTCAATCTCCTCTGAGTGAGCCACTTATAGGATAGTATACAACTCTTCTAACTCTTTTTCGAGCCCCTGAATGTGTTCCTGCATCTACCCAAACACCTCTTTGTTCCATATACGTAGTGCAGTCCTCAACCTTTTTAGTTTTCCAGCTAGGTGCCATAAACTACTTTTATCTGAGTTCCCTTCCCATATATTTAACACAAAATCCTTAAAACTCGTATGTGTGGTCCACATTTGTGGAATTTAAATGGTGTACGGCCATAACGAGCCATATGAGTCTGTAGCCAAACCAGCATTGGTGTATGGTCCAACGTGGTACAAGCTAAATACATCATATGAAGATTTGGAAATTTCTCCAAGCAATTAGGATCAATCAATAATCTATCCAATTTTGCCCAACTCCTACTCTAGCTTGTTTGACCATTACACCAGGAATAAGGTTCTCCACCATCTGGCTATTTCAATCAACTGACAATTGTCAATAAATTGATTAAAGTTCTCCATAGCACCCATTGGTAAAGGACGGCCTCCACACCTCTCTAAATTATTTCTGATACTATTAAAATCTCCAACAAATACCCAGGGAATTTGTGAATGATTCACCCCTTCTAATTCTGACTAGAGCAATCTTCTTTCTACAGTAGTGCATTTCGCATAAATAAAAGAAACCAGCATCCGGTAAGTACCTTCTATCACCATACAAGTGATTTGTTGGTTACTTTTACTCATCAAATTAACATGTACTTCATGATCCTACATGATCCAAAGTTTTCCTTCCACGTTACAGTTTGATAAGCCAAAATTAAAGTTTAGTTTCCTCTGTAAAACGCCCATTCCATTCGCCGTTTTCCAAGGCTCCGCTATCGCTACTATTTCGATTTATGCCTTCTCACCAACTTCTGTAACCTGCATGTCGAGGTCCCTATACCTCGCACGTTCCAAAAGAGATAGTTGTAACTCATAGATTAAGTCTAGATGTCTGCTTGGAACCCTGGAAGAGCTTCTAACCTTCTGTACTGTTTTCCTTTGGTGTCCTTTGGCCCTCTGTTCAAAATTTGAAACATAATCACGAATATTTCCCAATTCCTCCACCATTCCTTCCACCTCTTTATCGGTCAATTTCATAACCTCATCTGCACTGCTATGATCCCTAGAGTCCTCTTGTAGTTCCTCAGCATTTTCTTTGACCCCTTGATCTTCTTCCATCCTTACCATAATATGCGTGGCCATTACATTTGTTTGTTCTTTATCCTCGATCATGCCCATAGTATCTCCATTTAAGATCTTCTCTCTGTCCTGTATTTCTCCTTCTTCCCTTTCTTGCTCCCCATCCACAAAATAAACCCCACCTAAAGGTTCCACGTGAGTGCCTCCTCCAAGCTCAGCAATTTTGATCCCACTAGTCTTCGAAGCTACAGTTCCATCCTCATCCATATTTCTATCCCTCCCCATCCATATTTCTATCCCTCCCCAATTCAGTCTCCATTTTCTCCTTATCATTATCCACAATCAGCTTTATTCCTCTACTACTTTTACCAACCTTTTCTATTTTATCACTTCTTTGCTCATGGATTGTACCAGTAAAGACACTAGCATCCAACTTTGTTAAAACTCCACCCACATGCACATATCGTTTTTCTATTTTCTTACCACTACCCACGTCTCCATATTTTTTCCTCCACTCTTGTTTTTCCGGGCCAATAGGTTCGATTTTCTTCATTTTCTGCTTCTCATGAAATTGTTGACCCACTCTACAAATAGCTTCTGTGTGACCCTGCCTCCAGCATTTCTTACAATAAAAGCCAAATTTTTCATACTTAACACGCTGCCAAAGGGTACAACCCCCAAGTTTTGGCTATGGCCACCCGAACCAGATCAATGTTCTGTCTAAAGGATAGGAATTTAAGAACTAAGGAAAATCTGAAATCTTTTGCCAAACACTTAACCTCTACATCCGTGAAGATAAAGCCCCAGTTCTCCTTCAATCAACTCTGGTCTCCTCAGCTGTAGCAGCGGACTCGCCAGAATCTCCCCATCCACAGAGTGTTTTACGACCTCCAAGAAAGATCATCCTTGTTTAAACACGATTGCCAGTGCTACAGGTCCCGTCGACGTCTCTTCCATTGTACCCGTCGTTACCGAAAGGCCCGTCTGTGGAGACGTCGTCACTCCGACGGCAGCAAGAAAAAAACCCTGACTCAATTGCCTAAATCACCCAAATCGCCCAAAATTGCCTCCGTGATTTTATATATTCTTAGATTTCTAGCGTATACTCGTATTTGTTATCGTTGTAATACATCCCTAAAAATCTACTTGTAAAGCAATACTTAATCAAAAAAAGAGGTAAGTGATAGGAAAATGGGTTGCCTCCCATTAAGCGCTCAATATAAAGTATAGAGCTCGACTTTTTCACTAGTGTTTCATGGCACTTTGAATATGACTTTGGAGGTCCTGCTTAACTTACTTAATTTGACTTTGTTCCATATTGCAACTTTCTTCCAAATTTTAATTTTGTCATTCTCCAAGTAGTATGACTTCCCTTTATCATCCGTTTCAAACTGAACAACGTACACCTCAATCTCCTCATAAAGTTTAATCACAAACTCCATTTTTCAGTAAACAACGAAGTTGAGGATTTCCTCTTCTTTGAATGCTACAAGTTCTTTTAGCCAGTTATGATTAATTTCTCGATCTTTTCATGCTCCCTTCTTTAATTGAAGTTTTCGCGAGTTCAGCGTTCGTGTTCTAAACTTTTGACAAAGATACAATGACATTTTCATGGAGATTCTTCTTCTCTTGTTGTATATGTAAAATGTCTGATTGACGTGATTTTCTTAATTGATGTCCATTAATAACAGGTGGAAGAAATAATCCCATGGGCAAATCATTGTGTCAGGACGGACGGGCTGGCCAGATCAGTGAAAATCGGCTCGAATCGACCTTGGACCGCGGGCCGACCCGTGACCCGAGCGGACGGTTCACGGGTCAAGGATGTATGACCTGTGGGCTTCACGGGTTGGACCTTCACGGGCCGCGGTTAACCCGCTGGCCCGTGAAAAAAAATTAAAAAATTTTGAAAAAAAAGAGGGAACTGCTCTCTCCTCAGCTAGCCTGCCGCAAGCTAGCAGGCAGGCTACACCTGCATGTTATGAATATTTTTCTAACAGTAATATTTATCATCTATAAATTTCAATTAATTGGTAATATTTATCTCACTTGTAGCATTCCAAAAAATTATACTTGTTACTGTCTTGCAAAAAAATTAATCTTGTTACAGCAATTGCAATTATTTAATTGCAAAAATCATCATGATCTCTATTATATTTCTTTCTTTTCACTACTAAACTGTTTAATGCTACTAATTATGGATTCTTGCAATTTTCTTCTAAAAATCTTATTTTTAATGATAGTTGCTCCCCAATAAATTTAGAATATGATAATGTTGTAGAAATTGGATCATCTCAAAATTCAAGGAAAAAATATCAGAGGTGTGGAAAATTTTTACAGTAAATGAAAAGGATGGAAAAACATTATGCAATATCTGCAAAAAGGATTATGTCAGGAGATACGGTTAAGGCACCGGCACACTACGGAGATACAAAGAGAAACATCTAAATGAAACAGGACATTTGGATCCTAGACAAACTCAAATAACTGGTTTTACTAATGCTAGTGGATCAGTTACTTTTACTAATTTTGTTTATTCGCAAGAACGAATGCGAGTTGGGATGTCGAAATTTTTAGCAGCTCATGAGATGACATTCACATTTGCAGAAAATCAGTATTTTGAAGAGTTCCTGCAAAAGTATATTCAACCTTCTTACAGGAGCGTAAGTATAAATGCTGCTCGTTCTGATTCTATGAAATTATTTTATACAATGGCTGAGAATTTAAAAAATGAATTTAAAAAAATTGATGAAATTATGTGTTTCATGTCTGATAGTTGGCCTGGACGAAATCATAATGGTTATGCTTATGTTATAGCACCTTTCATTTATAATAATTGGTTATTGCATAAGAGAATTATTGCTTTTCGTTTACTTGAATATCCACATAATGGTGTTAATTTGTGTGAAAATTTATTACAAGTTTTTAATGAATTTGGTGTGTTAAATAAACTATTTAGTGTTACCTTTGATAATGCAAGTGCTAATAATGCATGCATTGAGCTTTTAATTAGAATAGTTACACCCCTATATGATTCTAAATTATTTCACGTGCATTGTGTTTGTCATATATATAATTTAGTTGTGCAAGATGATTTGAAATTAATAACATCACAAATAAGTATAATTAGAGAATTTATTAATTATATTTCTTGTTCATATTCTAGACAACAAGAATTTGTAAAAATCTTGGATTGAGAATAAGAAAATTTGTTGATGATGTTTCTAATAGATAGAATTCAACTTTTTTAATGTTAAAATCGTGTATTGGCTATACTAATTCTATTAATGCTTTTATTAATTCAAAGCAAAATCAATTTTATATAACTGATTCGGACTGAGAAAAAACATTTAAAGTTATGAAATTTTTAAAACCTTTCTATAAGGCAACAAAAGTTAGTTCTGGAGTTTATTATCCAACTAGTAATCTTGTACTTTTACAATTAGTAGAAATTGTTGGACAATTTTCATCATTTGGAGACGATCCATTTTTCTTTCAAATTATTCACTCAACGGAGGAAAAGTTTAAAAAATATTATGAAAACATGCCACTAATTTTTCTAGTAGCAGCTGTAATGGATCTCCGCATTACGTTGTTTGGAGTTCATTGTATTTTAGAATCACTTTTTGAAACATTAGCTTTTAACATAAATATTAAAAATAGACAATTGAATATTTTTATTAATGAAATGTATAACAACTATTTTATTAAATATGGTAACAATGAAAATATTTCTTCTTCTACAAACTCTAGTACAACTTCTGAAGGCAAATCTTTCCTTTTCTCCATAATAGCTAAGAAACGTAATGTTCTTGGTTCTTCATCTACAACTTCAACTACAAATCCAAATATAACACCTGCTGAATTAGAAAGATATTATCAATTTGATCATTATAGTTTAATACTTGAAGATGAAGTGGATAATTTAGATATTTTACGATGGTGAAAATTAAATGAGCGGACATACCCTGTATTATCTAAAATGACATGAGATATACTAACAGTTTTAGTCTCAACAGTGGCATCCAAGTATGCTTTTAGTGCAGGTAATAGGGTATTGGACAAAATAAGATCTAGATTTAAAAAAAATATTTTGGAAGCTCTCATATGCTTGAAAGATTGGATATTCGCGGATCGAAAGATGTAAGATAAAATTATTGATGATGTTACTGAAGACTTCAAAAATCTTGCAGTTCCTGAAGATTGATTGGAAAACAAATATTAAAATATATAATTTTTGAACAACTAAATTATAGTTAAGACTTAAGCAGGTCTCAATCTAGTTGGGATATACTTAAATTATAAATTATAATAAAAGTAGGTGCAAACCTAATTCGGATGTACTTATATTATAAATATTTGATAATAGTAATTAAAAATGCATTTAGTTGTTATTTGTTTAAATTAAATTTAATTTTACAAAGTTATAAATAATTCATGTAATATTAAATTTGAATTCTATGTAAACATTTCTTAATATAAATATGAATTAATCATTTTATTCAATTCTTAATTTGCATTTAACAAAAAAAATATTTTTTGTTATAAATATGAAAAATTCTATATTTTTATAATTTTATTTATACAATAATACGGGCAGAATCGGAACAAACCGCGACCCGCGCTACCCGTGACCCGCATGGGCTCAACTTGGATGGGTCAACTGGCGAGTCGGGTTGTAGTCCAAAATTTGAGGGTCGATCCGGAACCGGCCCGAAACCTATAATGGGCGGGCTTTTTCACGGGGCCATTACCGAACTCATATGTTGGCAGACCGACCCGGCTCGGACCACCCAAATTAACACCTTTAGGCAAATCACACACATCTAATTGTGGCGAGAGAAATAATGCAACAGGTGAGTCACCTACTACAGTTTTATCAAGTTTATATTCTGCTTTTATATCTCGTAGTTGTTATCCTATAATGAAATCTCCCACAAGCATATCTCCCTCATCAATTTCTTGAGTTGTCAATTGTTGTTGCCTTATGATGAAGTCATATACAAGCATTTTGTTGAAATCAATTACAGTTATCTTTTATCCTGTTATTTTTTTTATCTTTTTTTTTTATATCCTGAAAAATAGAAAAAACAATAAAAATATAAGAATACAAGTAAAAGTTCGAATTAATGCCACAATAAATGAAATTAAACTCAAATACAATCCCTGACAACTGCGTCAAAAACTTGTTCACAAAATATCTTTGGAATTAAAATTACCGCAAGTGTACGGTTCGTTAACAATTAAAAAATTTCATTTTGAGTCCAAATATTGTCCCACAGAAATTGATTAGTTCAATTTTAATTATCACGATCTTAATCGAAACAAGAATAATTTGACATGCTTGTTTGAGATAAAATTATAACTAAGATAATCTACTTATCCAATTATGAGTAATTTAACTAAACTAAATGCAATATGTAAATTGATGTATTTAATAAATGACAAACGTACTAGGATCCCGAATCCTCATGCAATTATCGTTTTTAACCTTAGTTTTACACTTTAACAACACTTATGAATTTTGGCGAATCAAGGTTTTTGTTTTATTTAATAATCTCTCTCGAGTAATGTTAAACCTACCCTCATATATGATCCAACTATATTTCTATAACGGATGCAAATGTAAAATAATGCACGAATTTTTATGAACACTTTAAAATTCACATAGAGTATAGTGGTATATTTATATCCCCTATTGGACCCTATGACAATTTATATACGTCGAACATATTTCACTTCTTTCGAATACATAAAATATGTTACCACATTCACACAACTAGCGTGCACAATAATTGTGGAGAAAAGAAAATCACAAAATTTTTCAATATCCAAAAACGTTTTTTTCAATGTCAAGTATGTAAAATTAAAGATTAAAAATTCATATTACATGGTTCATCGTTCTCCTAACACAAATAAATTTGGCTTAACATGTTATGAGAAATAAAACAAAAGAAATATTGAAGAATCGACATCACCCAAATAAATTTTGAATTGAATTTTCGAGTCTTGGAATCGATCTTAGTGTTTTTTGCCTCCTTCTATGCTCCCAAAATATCTTAGAATGTGTTATAATGCATGGTAACTACTACTGGATGACCCTAGGTTTTTAAAAGACATCCCAAGATTTGTTTCCATAAGAGTTAGAATCATATTAGGAAATCCACCTCCATCCACTACAGCGGAAGCTCCAACTCCCTCCACTGTCAATGACTCCAACTCCGTCCTACACGGCTAGTGTCTTAAACCCTTGGTCCGGCCAATCGTCCAGCCTATTTCTCCCTCTTTAGGGGAATAGTGTAGAAATCCACACATGTTAAAATAAAAAAAAAAAACCTAATTTCGGAATTTTATTTCCCCCAAAATTTTGCCCGGTCTCTTGCTCTCTTGGCCCTCCTCTAGTGGAAATTCCAATTTCGCTTGGAAGTCATTCCGGCTCTAGTGGGCAAGTAGTCTTCCATTTTTGTTCATTATTTAAGAAAAAAATTTCGCACGTTGAATTATTATTTCCTTCTCACGTATTTTTCGATAATCCTCATAATGAATTCCAATGTTCCCCTCATCCACATAATACTTCAATTATCGCCATAATAGAAATAATAGTATTTGACATCCTTTATTTAATTTAATTTATTTCTCGTACTTATTTTCAATAACACATTCAAACAATAATATATTTTATACGTAAATTTAAAACTCTCCCTTAATTTTTAATCACACATTCTTTAAAATACTATTCAAAACAAATTTTTTAAATTTTAAGGATGTCAAAGAGTGACTAAATTCTCACCTTCAGTAATTCAATTTCTAGTAGATTTGAATGGAATGGTCTTCGGAGAAACTTGAATTCCAATTGTCAATTTATATGAATCATAACAATGAAAAATAATAGTAACTAAACCATTTTGAACTATGCATTGACTCATCCACATTCATGCACGTCCACCACGAAAAATCAACCCAAACTTTCAAATTGAAACAAGGAGACGTGTCTTGTTTGTATTTAGGGTGTGTTTGAGTCACATTATTTTGGAAGAATATATTCTGGAATAGTAGATTGATGGAGAATTTGTGGTTGAAAAAGAAGAAAAAGTTATTGATGTGATGAAAATATTATTTTATTGAAAAATGTATGGTTGAAAATGAGTAGAAGAATGAGAATGAAAATTTTAATGTGTACCAAACAGGGCCTTAGATAAAGCAATACACCTAGATATCACCATGCATAACTATTATGGCCCATTTTTGCTAGGTCATACTGAGCTAAGCACGATATTTTCTTTAAGGTATGTCGAATTTAGCTCGATATATCTAAAATTAGATAATGCTCAACAGTGCCGAGATTAATAGATTTCTTTTCTAATTTTTTTTTTAAGAAAATATATTTTAAAGTTCTTTTTCAACATATTAATGACAGAACTTTGATCCCATATCATGTATGGGCAAATATTTTGTGCGTCAAGCTCCCTAGCTCATTCACAACGGGGCTAATATTTTGATAGCTCCTCGAGAATTAGTGCTTGTTTGGTTGAGATTTTTGGGGGAAGAATTGATTTTTGAATAGTGATATATGATGGGAAATGTGTGGTTGAAAAAGAAGAAAAAAATATTGATGTGATGAAAAATATTATTTTATTGAAGAATGTGTGGTTGAAAATGAGAATTGATTTACTGTAGAATTTGAGAATAAAAAACAAACAGGCCCTTAATATTAAGATAGAAATTCTTAAGCTAATAGACCACTATGTGTTCGAACCTCATTTTTTGTCCAAAAATACATTTTGAAATGGTATTTTGATGGAAAATGTGGGGTTAAAAAATAAAGAAAAGTTTTGAGTTTGCGTTTAATATTATTTTATTGAAAAATGTGTCAGAATTTGAGTATGACCCGAATTCCTTGTTTAAAGTATTGAAAAATTTTAATTGAAGTGTATGTCATAAAAAATTCAAATTTGGAATACTATTGGAGTCCCATGTCAAGTTGAAGTTCTATTTTGAATGTCCATTGAAAGTTGTAAATTGGTATTGGACTTAAAGAAGAGTTCGGAATGGAGAAAAACACTTTGGAACACTTTTGAAAGAAATTTGTCCGAGACGCAGCGCCAGCTTGAAGCGCCTAGGCGCCGGGGTGTAGAGCCTAGGTGCTATCGTGCTGTTTCTGTTTTTCCAATTTTTTCTCTCCTATTTCGTTTAATACTAGATTTTTTTTTTTTTTGGCATTCTATTTCATCAACAACTCTACCAAGAGAGTTTGGACTTCCTCTACATATTTCCTATAAATATTAGACTTTTCTATACATACAATTTAATAAGTGTAAGATATATAGTTACTAGAATTATAGGATACATTGTAATCTTCTCATTTTTCTCCATTATTATTGAGTTAATAAAATCTCTTAATTCCTCTATCATATTCTTGTCTTTATTATTATTTTGCTCGATCATATAATTCATTATTATTTGTTATATAACTTCAACATCTCAATACGATGGTTTGCTTCACAACAATTGGTATTAGAGTTATTCTGGTATCTTGTTTGGTTTACAACAGAATGTGTGATTGAAAATAAGAAAGAAAAAATGTATTTTACAAATAATGAGAACCAAACAAGCGCTAAATATCAAAAATATTATTATCTTTGATAGAAAACTTTAGATTGTTCTGCCCTTATCTTGCATTCCAAGTCAAATATTGGCTGGATCATTTGTTCACTTTGAATATGTGCATCGTGCCGTGTATGAAAGAAGTGATAGTTAAGTAAGAAGAAGAAAATAAATGAATTGACTTAACTATATTGAGCTAATGAAATTAATTTGCAAGAAAAGAAACTTAATATTTTTATAAAAAAAATTATTACAATTGGAACGTGTTAAAAATCTAGAACACGTTTCGTTCCATTTTTTCAAAACTCATATTTCCTCCAATTCATTTTTAATTACACATTTTATGGAATTTACAACTTTTATCAACTTTTCAACTACACATTAGCAAAAACTGCAAAACTAAACATGGGCTCAATATGAAATACCGGCTTAATATACTGTCTATTGTGGGCATGAGATCAATTATATATGAAATACATTATTTTCTTCTCTTTTGTTATACAATCAGGCTTCCTCTCAAACTTGTAGCTTTGAGTAGAAGTAAATAATTTGGTATTCGTTTTGCTTTCATATTATCTTACACAAGTATGTGTTTGTACAATAGTCACGTGTTAAATACAGCAAAATAGCGAGAGTAAAAAAACACGCTTAGATACATGTTGATTGTACGTTAGAAACACACAAATTTAGAAAAGAAAAATTAATTGATTAATCAAGAAATCCAAACAATGTGACCTAATGCAAATGCTAATAAAAATTGCAAGGTTATCTAAATCGTCTAAATTAATTAACTAACGATATTAATTAAATAAAAAAGATTTTTGAAGTCGTGTTTTTGTCTTCTTCTACCTAAATCCCTTTTGGCATACAGAGGAAAACGACTTCTTCTAGAATTATAGCATTACTTACATCCAAACAAACAAAGAACCAAAAATTTAAATCATTTTTTCATTCCCTCTTTATCAGATAATTTACAGTCACATAATTATCGTTTTACTCGACCACAGAAAGTTCGAAACAGATTTAGGTGTTTGGTGGAGATTAAAATTAGATTTTTAGTAGATTTTGATAGAAAGTTTTAAAATGTGTGGTTGAAAAACTGTGAGACTCATGAAAGATGTGGTTAATATTAATTGTTTGATTTTGATTTAGATTAAAAATTGATTTTAATCTGAAAGAAACATGGCCTAAATAAAATTCAGCCCGCATGGTGCTTTTTATTTTTGTTATAAAACTAAAGACTACTCGATCCGATATTGGTCCACCAATGTGGACCAAGAATAGTAGCTCTTGTATTTTTCCACATCCGTTGAATTCTTGGTATCTCAAAACATTGGATTACCACTAAAATATTTCTCTGTTCTAAATGCGTGTTTGAATTATGGTAATTTCGTGGTAGGTGGAGGTTAATTTCTTTGCTTGACTAAGCGGATTCACTTTTACTTTTGTTTTTACTTTTGACTTCTGGAAAACAGGTTTTGGAGGAAGTTACATTAATTTTTGATTAAAAATTAAATTTTAAAAGGAATTTTTTATTTTAAAAGTGTTTTTGAAAGAAACCACAGTTGAATAACTTCCTCTAAAAACTCTTATAGCCAATGGGTCCAAAAGTTGCTTTTGAATTTCAAAAAGTCTTTTTAACTTTTCAAATGTCATGTCAAACGGACCCTAAATCTGGCTCACATTCTTTAAAATTAATTTTTTTCTCAAATTCGTTTTTTACTTTATATTTTATACGTCCCTGTTTGATTTTTTATAAAAAAATGGGTAATTATTCATAAAAATGATGAAATGTGTGGTTGAAAAATTAATAAAAATTGTGGTATCCATAAAATGTTTGATTGAAAACGAATTAAAAAAAAAAACGAATTTTAAGAAATAGGGGTCAAACATGGATTTTATGAGACTTCATATTTTTTATTAACTTCTCAATCATACATTTTATCAATTTCTATCAAAATTTACTTAAAAATTTAAATTGGGACTAAATTAGTTGCCAATTCTTGTCCTGTTTCCCATGTGTGAGGCAGTCTTTGGACTGACCCACCCCAAGATTCCACATAATCCATTTAAATGGTCGAACACGTGTGCGTTTACTGCACCCGTTATTTGACTGTGGTTTGTAGCACATTGACCACGCACCTGCTTCGTGGCTGCATCCAGTCTCTTTTCAAATGCATGGGATTTTCTCTCTCTCTTTCCCCTTTTTTTTTGGCCGTTTTCCTTTTGCCCTTTTCCTTTTCCTTTTTCTTTTTTTTTCCTTCTTTTTGGTAAGCCAAAAAAATGGTTAATGGCATGGAACGACTCGATCGTAATGATAATATTGATTGAATTATTTTCCCATATTTAAAGAAAAATGTAAAATTATGATCATGGGCGGACCCGAGGGGTCCTGGGGCAGGTGCCCCCAACTTTTGAAATTCTTTATTTATTTATTTATTTATATAAAATCACGTTTGGTATCGATTGAAATTTTAATTTTAATTTAAATCAAAGTTAACAATTAATTTTAATAAAATATTTCATGGAATCCATAACTGTTTAATTTTTACCAAAATTTATTAAAAAATTGATTTTAATCTCCATCAAATATGGGTAAAATCAAAATAAATTTGAATTTCGAAATATACTAATTTTAAAAATTCTCCTATGATCGTATGCTAATCGAATCTACAAATTGTTTGTATCATTTCGAAATTTATTTCAAGAATTATATTATGGACATATCGAACAGTTCAAACATATATATAAAATAGTTAAAAATACGTTAAACGTGAACATTTAAAAAAACGTTTTAACTCACAAATTTTTTTAAAAAAAATTCAATTATTTCATTAATTTTTGCGATACAAATTTTTCAATGTAATTTTCATCATTTTATTAGGAAAGTTTCAAAAAATTTCGAAATTTTACATTCGAAAAAGTCATATCCCATTTAAATTTTGGATGTAAAATTACATGGAGTATGATTTTTTTGGACGTAAATTTTCGATTGTAAAATTTCTCTCAACTTCTTTACAAATTCGATTGTGCCCCCCCAACGTTAAAGTTCTGCGTCCGCCCCTGATTATGATCGCAGTGGAAGAAATAAATAATATTGTTAAATAATAAAATGCTATTTTAGTTAAGACATTATTGTGCATATAAATCAGTCTATGATTAGAAGATAAAGAATGGGGAAATATTGTAGCTTGTAATGTTCTTAGATAGAGAGAATTAAACAATTTGTGAGCTTATTAAAACTGTTGAAAATCAAGCAAGAAAATTTGACAAATCAATGAGAATGTTAAAACTGTTGAAAATAAAACCAGCTGATTATATCAAGACTTCTTATTAGTGTTTTATCTAAAAAAGAAAAATGAAGCTTCTTTGGAGAATAGTCTCCATGAGAGATAATATACATTAAATTCATGTCTGGTGATGATTAAAATCGAAATTTTTAGTTAATTTTGATAAATATTTATGAAATATATAGTTAAAATTAATTATTGACTTTAACCTTGATAAAAATCTAGATTTTAATCTCAATCGAGAGTAAATATTACTGTAAAATCCCATTTAATGAATATATTAAGAGAGGGGCTTTAAAAAGAATCAGTCAAACTTGATCATAAAATTATAGGGAAATGTATAAAACCAGGTGCTAGTTTACGACTTACTGTCATTAGACAATTTCATCATCCTGATAGTGTAGTTACACTTTACATATCATATTTTACATTTTGCATTATGGTTAAAAAAAAAAAAAAACCATTTGTTGAAAAATTTACAAATTAATATCTCGTTATAAATAACTTAACTAAAATAAAAAATCAAACCTATATATTATATTATAACATTTTTCATACTTTTTTCTAATTATTGATTTTTCATTAAATGTGTTTCTTTAAAGTAGTTTTTACTATAATTTTTCTAAAACCTTCTTTATCTAAACTCTTAACATCAAACCAATAATAATTAATTTAGTAAGTTAACAAAATTTTGAAAAAAATTAGAAAATAGTTTATTTGATTTTTCCAATATTGTAAAAATAAATAAAAATTCTTAATTTGCTATCTTCTAATTACACAAAATTTGTTTTATGAATAAAAAAAATGAATTTAAATTATTTGTGATTTCATATGTGATTTTGTATCTAAAAAAAAAAAAGATTCCTTATTGATTTTAAGTGGTATAAAAATGCTGCATAATATTATGTGTATTTATTGCAGGGAAGCAAGCTTCATATAAGATAAGAATCTATAAATAAAACTATATATTTTTTGCATAAAAAATAAAAATAAAATGAATTATGCAAATGATGCAGTAAAATGATTTGATCGGATGTTAATTTATGAAGAGATAGATAAATGAGAAAGAAAAATATTACTTAAAATGAAATAATAACTGAATTTTTGGAGTGTTACGTAATGTGATACAAATTGTGTAATTTTTTATTTTTAATTACGAATATTTTGGTGTAATTAGCAAAAGTTATTTTTTGTTACCATACTATAAATTGTAAATTTAGAAAATATGGTATATAAAATGTAAATACGCCATATGTATAGGAAGTATTTTTGTAAATTTTTCTAATTAATATCCATAAAAGTTAATCTGAGCAATTAAGCCCCTGTTTGACCGCCTTTTTTTTTTTTTTTTTTTTTTAAAGAACGGGTTTTTGAATTGTAATTTTTTGGAGAATGTGTTGTTGAAAATAAGTATGAGAAAAAAATGATTTTAAAAGAATGATTACGAAATAGGGCTAATTTCAACATAGTTCTATCTAATCCAGGACAAAACTAGTCCTAAATTGGGCGTGTTTGGCTATGTTTATACTGTACTTAAGAACAACTTAAGATGATATTTGGTGGGGATTAAAATTAGATTTTAAGTGGATTGTGATGTAAGATTTTGAATGTGTTGTTGAAAAGACGTTGGACCCATAAAAGATGTGGTTAATATTTATTGTTGGAGTTAGACTTAAATTAAAATTAAATTTTAATCCGACCCAAACATGCCATAAATTTTTATAAAAGCAAGGTCTGAGCATATTTACAATATATTTGTTTATTTATTTTTTTATGCTTAGCCAAACACCATACAACTACTCCTCCTCCAGTCTTTTTTGACCTAGCGTGTTGTTAACGACTCTCATAAGATAGAATTAATAAGTAAATTAAACTATAGCCGTCAAGCCTCCTTTCCACTTTCGTTGATTCATTGTATCTCAACTTTATATAAACAAAAAAAACCCCACAATCTTATTCTTCTTCCCTCTGAATTCTTGAGTCCTTTATAATGGAGAATTATCCAACAATATTTCAAGCTTCATCTTCAACCCCAGCTGCTTCTCATTTGTCTATGTTAAACATGGCGAATTCTCATGCAGGAGCTGAATTTCAAGATCAAAAGTTAAATCAGTACTTGGGGCTGATGCCACCTCGTACTGAAACTCCTATTTCGTTCATGAACAATAATATTGTTGCTCAGAGGAATAACCTCGGAGATGCCGGAACTGCAGAGGTTAAATCGGACAAGAAATATAAGGTCGAGAAGAAACCTCGAAAACCTAAATTTGCTTTTCAGACAAGAAGTCAGGTTGATATACTCGATGATGGGTACAGATGGAGGAAATATGGTCAGAAAGCTGTGAAAAACAACAGATTTCCAAGGTCTATTGCTTCTTCTTTTTCCCACTAATTTCAGTTAATTTTAACTTATAAATTATAAGCACGAGAGTTTGCTATACTGTGTATATGCACATGTGTCTGTGTTTAGGTTTGATTGCATTCAAGATTTTAGTTTTGGAAATTTTTTTACTTTCTTTCAGTAGTTTGGTTGCTATTGATCTTTTGGAATTTGCATCAATTAATAGATCTTACATAAAGTAAATGATAAGGGAACGATCGGAATACTTTTGGGCAATTCGTTGGAAAGAATGAATCAAACAATTTCAAGTAAAAACATAAAAGAATTAAAGATGGAACATGTTTGTTTGTTTATTTCAATTTAATTTCAACGAACTCATCAGATGTTTATTTCTTATAAAGTCTTTTAAGTGCACAAATTATCGACGAGAGTCGATTTAATGATTTATAACATTTCTCCCTCTGTCGATATATACACACACAATCTCTTTCTTGATTTTGTTAAGGATAATACACATGAGTATTAATAAGGCAAATATCTTAAGAACTCGTTATGCTATAGACATTCATCTACATGGATGAATTAACAAATTTCTTATTATTTTCTGTATTTGCAGAAGCTATTATCGTTGCACGCATCAAGGGTGCAACGTCAAGAAGCAAGTTCAAAGGCTATCTAAAGATGAAGAAATAGTAGTCACAACATATGAAGGACAGCACTCCCATCCAATGCAAAAATCCATGGAAAACTTCGAGCATATTCTCAGTCAAATGCAAATTTATAATTCCCGTTAAGTACAAATCATATCCTCAGATATGTAGAGTGAAATGAACATTATGTAAAACTTATCTGTATTTTAAACTAGATATTTATTGGAATAATTTGTACGATGTATGGGTTAGACTTAGATCATTGTGTAGAACTGAAAAAATAGTCAAGTCTTTTTTTTTTCCTCTCTCAGTTGATTAATTAGAGCATATTTGTTAAGATCAAAAGTTAATTTCGACTTTAAGTTTTAGCAGAAAAATGTATAACTTGTAAAATTGCCTTTTTCTCTTGTTCTCACATCCTTTCCCGATGTGGGCAATCTGAACCAAGATAGTGAATTTTCTTTGTATGTGAGTTCGAGGTAAGGTGTGTGTGTGTGTGTGTTTTTTTTAGGTAAACAGAGAATAATAAGGAAGCAATATTACTAGAGTATGTGAAATTGTGATAGTTTCCAATGACACTAAACCCCTGTTTGGCCCCCATTATTATCCATTTTTTATAGTTGAAAATTTTTGGATTAGTGATTGATGGGAGAATGTGTGGTGGAAAAGTAGTAAAATATTTTTGATTTGTGTGTAATATTATTTTATTTGATAAATGTGTGGTTGTAATAAAGAGAGAGAAAAAATTAATGTAATGTAAAGGAATTTAATGGAGGCCAAACAGGGGCTAAGTGTGAGATTTCATAACAGAACATGTGAAGTGGTTACCGAGGCATGAAAGGACAATATGTGACCTCATAGTGTTGGTTGAGGTGCATCACCAGTCCTAGGTTCATTGGCATAAAATGGTTCTGAAAAGTCGCTACCCTAATGCCTAGTTTTGACCTCTGTAAAGTAAATTGGTAGTGGATTGTGAAATATGTGCTGTAAAGATATCATATCAATCAATAATCGAAAAATCTTATACTCTTGGAATACGTGGAGCAAGAGTGTCTTCTCATATTAAGAGGTTAATTGTCTCAGATTTACTTTGCAGCAAGTTATAACACATTGCCTAGACCATGGAGGGTCAGACTCTACAGATGTCTCGACTAAGGTGATGCACTACTTCAACTACCTCAAATCTATGGCCTCGGTTAAGTCGGTTAGGATAGTGACGTAGGGTGCAAGCTGATTGACCTTGATATTGGCTGTCATATGATCGATGCTTGGAGTCTCGTCGGTTGAGGTGTAACAAGAAGCACTTCATCATTGGCATAGAAAATAAGCTTAAAAATAACTTGTATTTCTATTTAAGATTAGGATCTTAACTAAATATCATAGGTTGCAGTGCAATAGCCATTTTTGACTAAAAAAAGTCAGGTGAGATATATGGATAATGATATAAGGTGAGAGGAGCGTAGAAATACTGAATAGACACGTCATTTACGTTTTCAAGTGGATACCTTAATATGATCACCTTCTAGTTTCTATTGAATCTTAAGAATATTAGAATTCTAAGCATAAAAACTCTTTGATTCATGCACGAATACAAAGAATTTGAACTCTTGATTTTAAATATCAAATATCGAGAATTTATGAGATTGGAGAATTCCAAAATCTATAATTTCAACTCAAATGAAATAACTTATTACTATGAAAACTTACCACTCTTATTTAAAGAAATATATTAGTATATATATAAATACTAAAATCTAGATAATTATTAAAAATAAAATATAATGACGAAAATTTAAAACTCTGATATTCAAATTTAATCAGAAATAAACGAAATTAAAATTAAAATATAACTAAAAGATAAAGACCTATATTAAATTATTGGTATTCCGGTTTAATCATAAATAAACGAAATTAATATTCAAAAAAATTTAATATATAATTATTAATTAAAAGATAATTAAAAACTTGATTTTAATCAGATAATGTTATAATACTCCAACCATGCAAGACCTACTTAATTTAGATAATTTATTTTCAATTTAATGGAAAGATTACTGCTAAAGAGCGAATTGATTAACATAATTTCTCCCAAAAATATCAAAGATACTATGTTAATAAAAATTCTGAAATAGAAAGAGGAGCTCTCAGGTTACTAATTAATTATAAATTTCCAAATGAAGTTTTACAATGGATTAGATATCACATTCCAAATAAAAATGATCTTTTAAACAATTCTCGAATTTATTCTAAATTTGATTTAAAATTAGGATTTTGGCCAATACAAATCGATGAAAAAGATCAATATAAAACAAAACTTCATCAAGCAAAAGACCTAATTCCCGTAATTAAATTGATTAATTAATGGAGTGTTTAGAGTCCCATTTTTTGCAAGAATGAATTTTGTAATAGCGATTTTTGGAGAATTCAGGATTTAAAAGTAAGAAAACTTTTTGACTTTACGTATAAAATTATTTTATTGGAAGAATATATAAATTTAAAATGAATTTGGAAAAAAAATTATATAATGAGGCTCAAACATGGGCTAAAGATGACAAACACATTAAAACCAAATAATAAATCAATGGATTGCATCCACACTTATTTCTAAAAATTAGGAGAAAATTTTAACTTGTGAAATATCTAATCAATTTTATATCTAGAAAATTTAATTTCTATATCTTTTTTTTTTTTCCTAAATTGAATTTATTGTTGATTTTCCATAAAATAAAATTTCACCCCGGACCCATTGAAGCCTAACTTGCCCAATAAATCATTGAGGGCACAATCATAAATCTAGCGAATTCTCGCGGGCTCTTTCTATGAGCTATATTCACACCATATTTTTTATAAATACATCATAATTTAAAGAGGAAATTACACTAAACAAGGTATTTAGTTTTGTCTTTTAAAAAATCAGGTTTATACTTTATTTAATCAAAAATCAGGTTTTAATTTTTATCATTAGTATTAATAATGATATTTTAAATTAAAATAATCTACATACCCACCCTACTATCTACCCTCCAAATTTATTTTAAGTATAAAATCCTAACAAAACCCTAAACCATTTCATTATTTCAATTCTCTCGCCTCCACCGCCACCGCCACCGCCGGCCGCCTCCACCGCCAATGCCCGCCGCCTCTCCCCTTCCCCTTCCCCTCCCCCTCCCCTCTTCTCTTCCCCTCCCCTCCCCTGCCCAGCCGTTTCTCCCCCCCTTCCCCCTGTATCGCTGCTGCAAATCGCAGCAGCGGCGCACGCCGCTGCTGCGATCTCGCAGAAGCCGATCCGCGCCGTCGGTCGCAGCGAAGATCGCGCGCCGCTTGCGATTTGCGCGAGCTGATCTCTGCACGCAGCGTCGCACGCTCTGTCGCTGCGATTTGTGGCAGACGCTGCTGCAAATCGCAAAAGCTGGCGACGCCGCCGTCTGCGACAAAGAAGAGATCTGCCGCCGCACGCTGCGTCAGCCAGCCGTCTCGGCGCCGTCGTCGCAACGTGCGGCAAAGAAGCGTCGCGACGCCAGTGCGGCCGCGACGCCGAAGCCGTCTCGTATATTTTTTTTTCTTTCCTTCTTCCTACTACTCGGATCTTGGGTTTTTGAGTTATGGTGATATTGGGTTTTTTTGAAAATGAAAATGGTGAGGTGGTGATTATTTTTACGTTTGGTGGTGTTGGAACCGTTGTGGCGATGGTTCCGTGTTGTTGCGACGGGTTGGAGGTGGCGATCGCGAGTCTCTCGTGACCTAGGTAGGTGCTCGACTCAGGAATTGTGTCTGACTCGTTGAAATAAAGTTTAGGTGGCTGTGACCTATCTATTGTGGTTCTTTTTAGTGTCTGTGACCTTACTATTGACCTGTGACTTTGAAATTGTTAATTTGTAACTTAAAAAGGGAATCTGTGACCTTAATTTTTCTCACCTGTGACCTCGGAATAATCTGTGACCTATAAAATTTTAAATCTGTGACCTCGAAATAATCTGAGATCTACAAATTTTTTTATCTGTGACCTCGACATTACCCGTGACCTACAAATTTCTTGATCTGTGACCTCGAAAAAGTCGCCGGATCGGAGCAGTCGCCGGTCGCCGGATCGGTGCAGTCACCGGTCGCCGGAGTAGTAGCCGGAGCAATGGTGGCGGTGTAGGTGGGGTGAGGTGGGGTGGGGTGGGGTGGGGTGATTTTATTATATTACAGTTAAATATTTAATTTAATATAATAATTATGAAATATAATTAATTAATTTCAGAAAAACCTGATTTTTGTAATTTTAAACTATTGGACCTGATTTTTAATTTTGGAATAGTAAACACCTGACCCATGAATTTTTCCCTAATTTAAATAATATTAAGCCCATGTTTTGTGGGGATTTGTTATAAACTAGAGAGAAAATAGAGAGAAGTCAATAATTTGTGTGTTTTATTGAGAACCATAGCCCTATATTTATAGGGAATGATTAGGGATACAATTTTAATAATTTCTTGGGATGCGGGATACAATTGTCATTAACTAACAAACTCACCATTTACAATAATTCCCATTGAATGACAAATTACAAAATATCTGTCTCGTTAAAACCTTGTTAAGAAAATTCAGTGGAATAAAATTTAATTAAAGGAAAAATAGTACAACTGCTCCCCCGATTTCAATCTTTATATCAATTCATCATTGTCTTATATGTGAATGTTTTCAATATTGTAATTCTGGTGAAGTACGTTTCGTGTTCTCTTATCACAACATTCAAATAATACCGTTTTCATACAAGATATTTATCAACTTTTGATAATTGCTGTAACATGATGATTTGAAAAACAGCTTTCAATAATCTCTTCGGGAGTCTCATACATATCAAAGCATTCTTTTGAGGGTAAATATCTCTTCGATTATGGATAATCATTACACAAAGAATATGACTCATTAAAATCTTATTAGAAAAACCATAAATATTGTCTCATTAAAAATCTTGTTATAAAAACCTAATGGGAAATTCACCACATGACAATTAATCTATGTATACAAATTTTTGCGAAATTCATTATGTAAAGAGTTGTACATTTCATATTATGACCTTAAATTTTATTTTATTTTTTTTTTCATTTTGTACAAGTATATATCTTTAGATGTTCTGTAAATTGAAAAACTTTAGGTTTCTCTAATAAGTTTAATTTTATTAGGATCGCATCCAGAAACTTCAAGTTTCTCTAGTAAATTCAATTTTAGTATGCTCGCATCATTTTACTTGACAAATTATTATTTCGGTCGATATATTTCAACGAATTTATTTCGTTTTCTTGCTATTCATAATATGATGTAGTACATCATGGGTAAAAGTGTTGTCAACTACTTTTTTTTCTTTTCGATTCTATTTCTTTTCCTATAATGACATAACTTGTGATATTTAAAACTTGTTATGTCTAAATACTCATTAACAGTATATTCCTTCTTAATATGACTATCTTTATTAATTGCTTTATTTTCGTTTGTGATTTTTTTATATTCGAATCGAATATCATCAAGCTTTAGGAGTGTCATAAATTTATCAAATATAATATTAACGAATTGTCCTTCTAAGAGTCAATTCGAGTTGGAACATTTAAAATTGGTGTGTGAGATTGTTAATCTCTTTGATTAGTAAATACATCTAAATGAATTACCTTTCAAACTTCTAGTTTGAATTATCTTTTATGAGAATTTAGATAATGAAACATTTGTACATTGGGTTAATTTCACAAATGGTCACTGAAGTTACAGTAAAATTACAGAATGGTCACTGAAGCTCGAAACTTGCATAAATGGTCACTCAACTTTCAATCACTTTCAAAAATGGACACTGAGAAAAATTAAGGGACTCCTTTGTTCTAATTGAAACCTAAATTAACAAAACACGGCCCCTTCAAAATTGGAGGGGCTGAAGTGCAATTTCTTTTGGATAAAACACCAAACCAAACCCTATCCCTTTCATTCGAACTTCAAACCGGCGATTTTCTAAAATGCCCAGACACGCCACACTTCCAACCGGCGAGAAGAAAATCCAGAAACATGGGTCGAAAGGTCAGCCTTGACACTCCCAAACCATAGGTAAGCTTCCAATCAACCTTAATCATCGAAAGCCCACCTCAAGAAGACCCCAAACATGCCAACCATTCATCCCAAACAACTTCCCAACAGATCGAAGTTTCCCTTGAAGAACAATTTGTCGCGCAGTTCGCAACAACGTACCATTCAACTGCAATCCAACGTCGATTCGGCCAATCAGGATGGCGCACCACCTGGGCTAGGTGCGTCCTCATATGGCGCACCTAGCCTAGTATTGGGTCTTCACCAATTCGGCCCCAATCGAAATGAATTTGAATTTGAAGTTTGGAATGGTGCGAACTCGCGAACGCAGAATCGAATTTCTGCCAATTCTGATGAAACTCAAGCCATTCAAGGGGGGTGACCACCTGGGCTAGCCCTCCCTCAGCATTGTGCACGTAGCCCAGTAGTGGGTCTTCACCAGTTGCATCCAAACCCTGTCTAATTGATTGTCGCCATTAGCGGTCTGTACAAAAAATTGGATTTTCAAAATTTTGATGATCCTACATTGCTCCGAATGATTAATTCGATTGGGGGAACTTCAATTGATGATGCAATTGCCATGGGTCGAAAGCCAATTGCTCCAATTAGTGCTCAAATTGCCGAAATCAATTCTTCACAAGTGCTTAAACGTGAAATTGCCTTTAATTCTTCAATTGGTACTGAAGTTTAGGTTATGGCACCAAATTTAACTTGTACAAATGCTATTGGAGGGCCTACGATCATGGGTAATTTACATTGTTATAGTGAATGTTGAAGTATGGGGAAACACAACTACATTTTTAGTGAAATGTGGAATATTGTGAGTTGTTGTATGCTATGAAGTTGTAATGTAAATTGCTATGGTGAAATTGTTGTATATTTTGGTGAAATTGGTGTTTTATAATACTGGAATATGAATTTTAGTGTTTTTAGAATAAATTCTAAGGAGAAATTGATAAATTCTATGGAGAAATAAGCAAAACAAGTTATTTATTATGGTTGGAAAAAAAAAATTAAGCAAAACAGGCAAAAAACAGGTAAACACGTCAATTTGGTGTTTTATCCAAAGGAAATTGCACTTTAGCCCCTCCAATTTTGATGGGCCGTGTTTTGTTAATTTAGGTTTCAATTAGAACAAAGAAGACTCTTAATTTTGCTCAGTGACCATTTTTGAAAATGACTGAAAGTTGAGTGACCTTTTATGCAATTTTCAAACTTCAGTGACCATTTTGTAATTTTGCTGTAACTTCAGTGATCATTTGTGAAATTAACCATTTGTACATTATTTTCAGCTTCTAAATTCCTTTCCCTAATATTGATAAAATTGTCTAATCAAATTGACAATCAGCAAACTGCATTATAAAATACCATACATTCGATATAAAGATTCAAACTACTCATTTATTCTCAATATTCTTTACTTTCTATCTCAGTGCATTGTGACATATCAATGTATTGGACTATCGAAATAATTTGATGGAAATGGGAAGTTGGCATGATGTGTAATGGCCTTCCCTAAACAGAATGAGAAGTATTTTATTTTCAATTAAATTAATTGGAGGCGTTTAACAAACAATAGTGTTAAACTATTTATCGACATCTCAGCTAACACTTACTAAAAAGTTGAGATTAAAGATCACTAGTATTAACAAGTCACACCGTCACGATTTTATAATCTGAAAATCATGTTAATAACTTGAGCAATGATTTCGCAAACTTCAGGTTTCGAACACTATGCAATCATCTAGTATTTGTATCAAATATATAATATCTAGATGATCAACGTGGAGGGTGAGGAGTACCCACATATCACCCTAGTTAATTGTCAAAATATAGGGAATTCAATCCTTATTTTAACTAATAATGTTTAATAATCAATTGTCGATAAAAATAACAAATAATATATAAGAATTCATTTGATTGAAGAATCTCTTGGTTCTTGAATATTAATAATATAGAAAATTATTTTCCTTTACAGATTACAACCCAATTTTTTAAGTTGTTTAATTTGTGTTTCTTCAAGAACACTAATATATTTATTATTTGGGATGTGTGCTACTTCGAGAATATAACATTATATTTTATTATTATTTTTTGAAGAGCAATATATTAATATTCTTTTGAAAATATTGAAAGTTATAATTCCATACTTTTCAGGAGCAAACCCATATTATTATAATAAATTATATAAAAAACTACACTCCAGGAGTAAAAATATAATTTATATTAAAACGTATTTAATTATGCTCTTCGAGAGCAAGTAAAATCTACTTAAAATATGTATATAAACAATATTGTGATACTTCAAAAACAACAATATTTTAATAGACAGATCTATAAGTAATATTTTTCTGAAATATTAATTATAATGTTGTGATACTTCAAGAGCAATAACATAATAAATTATTAGTTTAAAATTCACAAAAGAACATCTAAAAAATTTAATCATAATAAAAATATTAATTACCATGCAAATAGGTTGTAACTTTACATATACAATTTAATTACCATACATGCATTAGGAAAAAATCTTAGGAATTAAATACATCTTTACGAGAATGGTAGATTCCGATTTAGTGTTCGTCCATTAAAAAATAATTTGCTTTCAATAGTCAATTGATATCAAATTTCTTAAGAATCAAATTACTATTTAATATAACTTATCAAATTTCATGCATATTTTACAAAAAAATCACATATACATAGTTTATCATTGATTAAAAACATATGACGTACAGATAATCCATCGTACAAATAAAATTTGCATAGGCATGAGACATGCGTTGAAGTTGATTAAATACACCGACACGCACACAAAGACAATAAAGGCAGCATGGTGAAAAGTAATCATTATGCATAATAATAAAATAATTATTATGGATTTGCATACAAGTGAAAAAGTATAGGAAATGCAGAAGCAGTCTCGTTTTGATGTATATGTATACAGAAAGATTCACATGTTACCAAATCAATTTTGATTTACGTGACACAGATGATTATGCATATAAAAATTATTACTACATTTTGAAGAGAAATCGTGCTAATAACGTGTTACAAATTAGAGAGAAAAGAGAAGAAAATAGAGAGAAGTCAATAAACTTATGTGTTTTATTAAGTATCAAAACTCCATGTTTATAGGAAAGTGTTAGGGATACAATTGTAGTAATTTCTAGGGTTGCAGGGATATAATTATTATTCACTAATAAACTTATCATTTAAAACAAAAATTAAGTTTTTAGTAAATTTTGGTGAAAATTGATAAAATGTGTAGTTGTTGAAAAATCGTGACACCCATAAAATATGTTATTGAAATAAATTGTTGACCTTGACTTACATTAAAATCTAGATTTTAATAGGTACCAAACATGAGTTAAATATCTTTACTATTTATTTACTATTGCATTTATATCTTTAACTTTTCTTTCATCAAATTCTTATTTTTAACCTCTCATTACCTAGCCAATATTACCCTTAATCAATGTTTTCGTGCAAAAATAATATTAACTTGCTTTAAAGCGGGGGCAAATATTTTGTCACAATTTTGTATTTGTTTCTTTTTTTGACTTACATAAAAATACGATGAACAAATAAGTTTTTTAAATTCATTTTAATGAAAATTTTGGAAAAAAAAAACTATGTTGTACAAGTTATGTTAATTTGAGAACAAATATATGAAAGAAAATGTAAACATAAATGTAATAATAAATAAAGAATAAAGAATATTAATGCCATTAAAATATGGGATAGAGCTGCGGTGGAAATATATTTGCTCATTTTCTTTTCTTTTCTATCCAGCTACTCCCCTTTTTGTTACTTCCTGTAAGTGTTATGCCCTAAATCCAATCAACTTTAAAAATAAACACTTTAAATATATATAATTGATGCATATGTATGGCAATATCTATTATTTAATTGAATTAATATTCTAATAAATTAAATAATAGAATCCGTAGATTCAAGTCTTGGTAATTTGTTAATCACAAGGAGTTGTGATTGTGAGATACAAATTACAAATGATCGAATCTTAAATCGTCCTTGGTCGAAATAATGACTAGATACGGATATCGTTATTAAGGATAGATAATCGCGTGTGGCATTCTTACTTGTGAAATAAGTAGCTGATCTTACAAGCTAAAGTGTGGTGACACTTGAATGAACACGTGGATGTTTTGTTATAGAACAAAACATTGGAGACCCGCTGGGAGATTCCACATGGATAATTATCTGAGTGTTAGTGGTTAATCTCTAACGTTCGATAGTGGAATTGGTCATTTGACTTGAGGTCGTCGTAGTACCTTATATGAGGACAGTCATACTTTGATGGCGTTGGATGTTACTCTGCTAAGGGTCGCTAATACAGTATCGTTCGAGTATGTCAAGAATCATATGAAGGTTGTGAATGATCAATAGAGGATTTGTCGCTCTTAGATAGTAAGTGATTATGATCTATATTTTATCCAATTAAGTTAATAATGAAATCCTTGGCCAAGGTGAACTCATAAGTCGGAAAAGAGTTTTTGACTTACATTGACTTAACACTGGGATAAAAGATATGATCGATAATTGAGATTGACACGTATCCATATCTCATTATTGATTGGATAATATTGACGAAATGATTATAATTTCACGGTAAACGAACAAGTTTGGTTTGTCACATCACGTGACATTTTCCATCACATATATTGCCTTAACACATTGTTAGATGTCAATTTAGGACGACGAATGTGAATTAATGATAAATTAAAAGGGGTGTTTTAATTTATCGATTTTGATTAGATCAAAATAAGAATTCACATCGTTAGGTATCGTGATCGGGAACCTAATGGGGGACACACAAAAGAGAACCATAAGAATGAGATTTACCAATTAATTAATTGACAAGTGCTGAATAAATAATTAATTGGATTGCGCAATTAAGAACAAGCCATGCAAGCATTCAAAAATCGTTTTGAGATCATGCACTGATTGCCACGTGCTACGTACTAAATCGTGTCTCATCTACATCAGTTGACAAAACTTCATACGAGTTATGGAAATGCTCAACTTATCTCATATGAAGTTTGGGCTGTGATGCTTATGTGAAGCATATTAGATCGAATAAGTTTGAGACTAGATCCGATAAAGACATATTTGTGGATATCTAAGAGACAATTGGATATCAATTCTATAATCCCGTTGAAAAGACGATGTTCATCTCAAGACATGTCATTTTCCTAGAGAAAGTGTTTATTCTAGGAGAGACAGTGGGAGTAAAATAAATCTTGAAGGAGTTCAAGAGTCCACGGATTGACCGAATAGATGAACCTGTGTCTTATCCCACACCAGCTGAGGGATATACTCTTGATCGGGAAGTTGAGACTTCTGAGGATACGTTAGCTCCATGTAAATCTTGTAGGATCATTCGACCTCCTAGAAGGTACGAATTCATGATTACCAATAAGGCATTACTGATCAAGGATAATGAACATACTAATTACGCAGAAATAAAGTCAAGTGTTGACTTAAAGAGATGGCAAGAGGCCATAGAAATTCGAGATGGACTTGATGTATATAACCAATGTTTGGACCTTGGTTGACCTGCCTAATGGATTAGAGCCCATAGGTTGTAAATGAGTTTACAAGAAAAAGGTTAATAGGATTGAAACAAGCCTCTTGGAGCTAAAATCTTTGATTGGATGAGAAAGTCAAAATGTTTGATTTTATCAAAATAAAGATGAATTGTACGTTTACAAGAAGATAGTAGGAGCATTGTCGCATTCCGATATTATATATATAAGACATATTATAGGAAACAATATCTCTATATTTCAATTGTTGAAATTACAGTCGTTAAATATTTCTCCGTAATAGATATGGGAGAAGCAAGTTGATCTATAGAGATAGATCTAAATGATTACTTAACTCATCCCAATCTATATAGATAAAATCTTGAGAAGATTTTATATGCAGAAAATGAACTGAGAGTCTATGAATAGACTGATGCTAACTTCTAGTCAGATTAGAATAATAACATATATGAAATAGGATATTGGTTTACTCTTAAGCGGTGTGTTGGAAATGTTTCAAATAGGAAATAGCCGTTGATTCAATAATGGAAGATTTATACATCATTACTTTACAAAGCAACAAAAGTTGTGGTATGGATCAAGATGTTCATTAATGAACTTAGAGTAGTTCCTAACATTGTTGATCACACGCTTCTGCATTGTGATGACAATGGAGCCATCGTACAAGCGAAGAAACTACGGTCTCATCAATGATCTAAACATGTGTTAAGGTGGTATTATCTTATCGAAAAGATAATACAATGAAATGACATAAAGAAAGAACGAATTCTCAGAAGTTATTAAATTGCAGATCCACTGACAAAGAGTTGTCGCGGGATAAACATGATCTTCATGCAGACTCTTATAGTATAAAATACATAAGTGATTGGATCTAGTGCAAGTGGGAGTTTGTAAGTGTTATGCCCTAGGTCCAATCAACTTTGGACATAAACACTTTAAATATATATAATTGATGTATATGTATGGCAATATCTATTATTTAATTGAATTAATATTCTAATAAATTAAATAATAGAATTCATAGATTCAAGTCTTGGTGATTTGTTAATCACAAGGAGTTGTGATTGTGATATGCAAATTATAAATGATCGAATCTTAAATCGTCCGTGATCGAAGTAATAACGAGATACGGATATCGTTATTAATGATAGATTATCGTGTGTGGCATTATTACTTGTGAAGTAAGTAGCTGATCTCATAAGCTAAAGTGTGATGACACTTGAATGAACACGTGGATGTTTTGTTATAGAACAAAACATTGGAGATCCGCTGGGAGATTCCACATGGATAACTATCTGAGTGTTAGTGGTTAATCTCTAACGTTCGATAGTGGAATTGGTCATTTGACTTGAGGTCGTCATAGTACCTTATATGAGGACAGTCATACTTTGATGGCGTTGGATGTTACTCTGCTAAGGGTCGCTAATACAGTATCGTTCGAGTACGTCAGGAATCATATGAAGGTTATGAATGATTAATTGAGGATTGGTCGCTCTTAGATAGTAAGTGATTATGATCTACATTTTATCCAATTAAGTTAATAATGAAATCCTTGGCCAAGGTGAACTCATAAGTCGGAAAAGATTTTTCGGCTTACATTGACTTAACACTGGGATAAAAGATATGATCGATAATTGAGATTGACACATATCTATATCTCATTATTGATTGGATCATATTGACGAAAGGATTATAATATCACGTGACATTTCTCATCACATATATTGCCTTGACATATTGCTAGATGTCAATCTGGGACGATGAATGTGAATTAGTGATAAATTAAAATGTGTGTTTTAATTTATCGATTTTGATTAAATCAAAATAAGAATTCACGTCGTTAGGTATCGTGATCGGGAACCTAATGGGGGACACACAAAAGAGAACCAGAAGAATGAGATTTACCAATTAATTAATTGACAAGTGTTGAATAAATAATTAATTGGATTGCTTATTAATCGGCCCAAATTAATTAATTCATGGACCGTATTTAATTAATTTGATTAATTAAATATCGGACCAAGTTAAGTTTAGAGATGGGCCAGCCCACTTGGGTTTATATTAATAGGCTGCTAGGGTTTGTAAATTGTAGAGATTTTCATTATTCTTGCTAGCACAAGAAAAGTAAATCCTAGCCGTCATTCTTGTTCTCTGTGTGGATCACCATTGGAGGCTGGACAATTGGACAGCTTGGATTGCAGATCGTGATCATTGGAGTTCGAGAATCAGCAAAAGAGTTTGCACAATTCATCATAGGTATTATTCTCAACATAGTTTCTATCTAAACACAACGCAAATCCGTGATGAGAATTGAAAAATTATTAATTTTCCGCTGTTCATGTTAAGTAAATTCCCAACACTTCCAATACCATCTCTCTAAGCGAAGTAGGGTTCAACTAATTTTATTCAATTTTTTACTTGTATAGATATTTTTAACATATTGATTTACACACGTTGAGGTGGCAACATTTTAATGGTTGGATTAATTGTGTTTTTATGTAAAAAAAAATGATGAAATTTGTAAAGTAGATGGGATTAATTGTGTTTTTATGTCAAAAATGATGAAATTTGTAAACTAGATGGTAAACTAGCATTTCTCAATTTTATTCTTTATCCCCTATTTTCTCACTGCACTCAAATAAAAAAAAAATGATTTCATCAATCCCTCTTCCACACGAAAAAGCTTACTTTTAAAAAAAAAATAAAAAATAAAAATAAAATAATAATAATAATAATTCAATGTTTTATATAAGGGATAGTTGCAGCTATGGCACCAAATCTTTTAAACAGTGGCAGATTTTCCTCTAATCTTTCAATCGTTGCTGTTACCCCAAACCTTTCAAATCATAACATTTGAAGTCCCAATGGATGGTTTCCATCCAATCTGTCGTTAGTTGACCCAAAAAATTAATTATGACCACATTTTAATCAATTTTAAAAGGAGAAAATAGTGATTTAATACTTTCCCCATAAAATAATCCCTAATTAAAAACTTAAATAAAAAAACAAAATAAACAATGCTTATATTCACAATCACATTGGGCTGCAATCAACTAAATATAGCTTTTCATCATCAGAAACAATGCTTATATTCACAATCTTGCCTCCAATACCAGATAATATAAAGCAACCACCGGTAAAATTTAGCTTCTCTTTCGCTGTTTCAATATCTTCAATGCTCCTCTCCTCTCTATAACCCCATGGCTTTCTTGGGAAAACTGTGCATCCCCTTTGTCACATTTTATCTGTCATGAGCAAATGCCAAAATAGGATCAAACACCAATTTCAAGTAACGCTACGAGTTATCTCATACAGGGTGTAAAAAAATGGTGGTGGCGGAGGTAAAAAATGGGATTAGTAAAAAATAAAATAAAATTATAGAATGTGGTTGGTGTGGCGGCGGAAGTCGATGGAGATGGCGGCAGCAATAGTGGTCTATGGCCGTAGGCGTGGCGGTGGCAAATTTCTAGTTTTGGTTTGAAGGGGGTGGGGTGGGAGTTGGGGGTCGATGAAGAAGATAGTTTTTTCTTTTTCCCACTACAAAAAAAACCAATTTCGCGACAAACAAATGTTGTCGCAAAAATTGAGTTTTTGTTGTAAAAGTAATTTAGCGACAACAATACGTTCGTTGCGGGTATTATCACTCTATATGAGTCACAGAATGTATTTTGCGACGACTTTCGTACATTCGTCGCAGTAACAAAGTCGCGACACTATTTGTTTGACACAGAAAATACGAAATGGCAACACAATATCTGCAGCCATAATGTCGTCGCAATGTATATATGTCACAAAAAGATTAAAGGGCGACAAGTGTGTTTGTCGTAACTAATGTTCCAATAATATTTTTATGACAAATATGTTCATTTCGAATGTTGAGTTACCGAACATATTTAGCGACAACTTTCGATCATTCATTACAGTAACAAAGTCACGACACTATTTGTTTGACGTGGAAAATACGAAATGGCAACACAATATCTGTAGCCATAATGTCGTCGCAATGTATATATGTCTCGAAAAATTTAAAGGGCGACAAGTGTGTTTATCACAACTAATGTTCCAATAAAGTTTTTACGACAAATATGTTTGTTTCGAATGTTGAGTTGCCGAACGTATTTTGTGACAACTTTCAACCATTCATCGCATTAACAACATAGCAACACTATTTATTTGCCGCAGAAAATATGAATTAGCAACACGACAATGTCGTCGCAATGAATATTTGTAGTAAAATTAATTATGAGCATCCAGACAGAAACACATCACCTAAGAAATGTCTCAATCATTAGCTAAGCAAGATTCCTACTACTTACCAATAAACATTACAAAAAATAAATCACAGATCAATCATAACCATCACCAACTAATTAATGACTATCACGGATCAAATCTAAGGCTAAATTTTGCACAGTTCAGAATCCAAAATTTAACACAATCTACAATCTGCAATTCAATTTTATAAAAAAAAAAATGGAAACTTGCAATGTATACACAACAAATAAAACGAATATCCTGATAATACAGAAAATGTGCCGCCAATTGCATAATTCTAAACAATTAATTGTTATAGTACAAGATCAACCATCATCACAATAAGCAATCAAATATATCTCAATAGTTAGTTGCTCTCACCTTAAATGTCAATAAAAAATCTTATCAACTCTCGATAGATGCGTTGTCGGTACTTGAATCTACATAGGAAAGGAAAATGTAGATAGTCATTATAAAATATAATAGAAAAACATTATGCAAAAAAAGAGCATGATTCATTATACTTACCAATATCACTATCAGCATTATCATCTTCACCATCTAGAGATTTCTCATCTTCACTGTAATATTCATTCAATGTATCTTCACTGTAATATTCATTCAATGTATCATCTTCCTCTTCCGAATTATCATATATAACATTATTAATATTTTTATTTAGTGTTTCATTTTCAATAATATCTGGATCAACATCTCCTCTATGGCATACTTGAGTATCAAGATCTTCTTGTTGTATTGCCAAGATAATATCTTATGATTCATTTTCCTGAAATATTACTTGCTCACTACCCTCATCTTTTTTTCAGGAATGTCCCATATGTCTCTATGTTGTACCTTTTACACTAGCTTCCATTGTGGACCCAACACTTGATCATCCATATAAAATACCTGTTGTGCTTGGATGCCAAGTATGTAGGAATCATCCATGTACCATTTGTGATTCATATTGATAGAAGTATGCTGGTAATCTACGACTGTTCTTTTTTGTTTTGGATTATTATCGTACCAATTACACTGGAACAAAGTGACGCGGTAGTCAAAAACGTATACCAAGTCAATAACATCACATAGTATACCAAAAAAATTGATGTTCTCATTTCCCGGCACCATCACTCCACTATTTTGTGTTGTACGACAATCATCTCGATCTTTAACAAGGAATCGTACCCCATTAGCAATACAACCCGAATAGGAAAATATTCTAAAATCCGGTTTACATGCTAATGCATACAATTCTTTGCCCACAACTCAATCTTTTTGATTATGTAATCTCGTTATCCGTGCTAACAAAAAATATTAATCAATATACCTTCATGAAACCATCAAAGGAATGATACGTTGCATTAATAAATAAATAATACATGCATTATAACTTACATGTGAAGCAAACCATCCAGGAAACAATTCTTCTTGTTTTTGTTCCAAATTGTTGTGATTTTGTTGTTACAATAGCTCCACGTGTTCACTACAAAAGGAACATTCAATTAAATACTACAACACATTAGTAATTAATAGCAAAAAAACTTAAAAGTTGATTAAGAACTCACTCTAAATATTGCCGAACTTCATCACAATTATTTAGGACATACTAATGGACTTTTATCAATTTCTTGTTTAGTAACTTTGGTTCTGCATGACCTGATAGTCTAGTATTTTGAGAGAAAACTGACAAGCTTGTAGATGGAGTCCCACCATCGTCATTGCGCTCAGGTCGATTAAATCTTGTTTCAATGTCTTTGAGATACATCGAGCAAAAATTTAAAGACTCATTAACAATATATGCTCCAGCAATTGATCCTTCGGGTCGAGCTTTATTCTTAACGTAACTCTTATATCGACCCAATATTCTGTCATCAAATTTTACATGAAAAGTTTCTAAAAATAATAAGCCAATGAACAAGTATATATATATGTGTGTGTGTGTGTGTTTGTGTGTGTGCGCAATATCAGCAATTACCTTTCAATTGGATACATCCATCTAAATGCAACAGGACCTCCAAGTTTTGCTTCTTCAGGTAGGTGAACAACTAAATGCACCATTACATCAAAAAATGCTGGTGGGAAAATTCGTTCTAGTTTACATAAAATTATAACAATCCCTTCTTCCAATTTCTCTAAATCATTTATATTCAATGTTCTTGAACATAATTGTTTAAAAAAACAACAGAGCTCTACAATTGCAGTACACACTTCCTTTCGCAAAAATGTTCGAATAAAAATGGGAAGAAGTTGTTGTAACAGCACATGACAATCATGAGTTTTCAAACCTGATATTTTGCCTTCATTTTCACGAACACATTTAGAAATATTTGATGCATATCCATCAGGAAACTTCACAGATTTCAAGAACTTGCAAAATATTTTTTTCCTGCAATGTTAATGTGTAAGAAGTATGAGGTTTCAAAAATCCATTACCATGTGGTTTTAAATGCAATTCTTTTCTAATATTCATATCTTGCAAATCCAATCTAGCCTTATCCGTATCTTTTGTCTTCCCTTCAACATTCAACAATGTTCCAACAATATTATCGCACACGTTCTTCTCAATATGAATCACATCTAAATTGTGTCTTATTTTCAACTTCGACCAATACTCCAACTCGAAGAAAATGCTTTTTCTTGTCCAGCTGATCTCATTTGGAGTTTGTTTTCTTTTTCTATCTTTATTACTAGGGTGCTTTCCAGGTTTCTCATACCTTACAGCCTGTAATTGCTTTAAAATATCATCTCCTGATAACTTTTTGGGTAGCGGTCGTAATTCCCATTTACCATTATGTAATTTAATTTTTCTCCAAGGATGGTTAAGTGGCAAATAACGTCGATGACCCATAAAACATATTTTACTACGTACCCTATGCGAAGAAGTATTCTCATTACATACTGGACAAGCTTTGTATCCCTTAGTACTCCATCTTGATACATTTCCATAAGCAGGCAAATCATTAATGGTCCACATTATAGCTGCATGCATAGGAAACATTTGACCACTATAAGCATCAAATGTGTCAACACCAACTTCCCATAATTCTTTCAACTCGTCCACTAGTGGTCTAAAATAAACATCAATATCTCTCCTGGTGCATGTGGTCCTAGAATTAGCAATGACATCAACATAAACGGTTCTTTCATGCACTTCCACAGTGGCATATTGTATTGCACTAGAACAATAGGCCACATGCTCTAGAAATTATGCATGTTTCCAAATGGATTGAAGCCATCAGTTGCAAGACCTAACCTAACATTGCAAGGATCTTGCATAAATCCTGGGTATAACTTGTCAAATTCTTTCCATGCCTCACCATCAGCTGGATGTCTTAAAACACCTTCTACCTCAACCTGACCTTCTGCATGCTGTCTCATATCTTTAGCAGTATGTCTTGATATGAATAATCTTTGTAATCTTTTTTTCAATGGGAAATATCTTAATACTTTTTGAGGCGCCTTCCTTCCCTTGCCAAAATTGGGTTTGTATCGTGGTTCATCACATTCTGGGCACCTAAATGAAAATTCATGCTCTTTCCAAAATAATACACAATCATGCTTGCATGTATGAATAGTCTCATAACCCAATCCCAATTCACTTAGCATTTTTTTTATCATCTGGAAAAATGTTTTTGAGTAATTCCAACAACATATTAAAAGATTTGTTATTCCACTGATTCATAACTTTTATGTGCATCAATTTCACCATAAAGTTCAATAATGACATTTTAGAACTAGGAAACAAAGTTCGTTGGGCTTCAGTGATCATCTTCACAAACTGGTTGCTCTCATGATTAGGCATTCGAGGTGAGAAATTATGATTTCCGCCACGTTCTTCTCCATCCCGAGTTTGGCTAGCGCATAGATCTTCTAACATATCATTCATCTCATCATAATTTTCTTCTTCGTCCAATTCAAATGTATTTCTTTCAACACCATCAAAGTCATTCTGGGGTTCCTCTCCATGAAAAATCCATCTCTCATAACTCGCAGAGATTCTAGAGTGGTATAAGTGAGATTCTACCACATATAGTGACTGAAAGAATGCATTTTGACAATTTCGGCATGGACAACAAACCTTGCTGTTCTCATCCAGATATTGTTTTGCTACCTCCATAAATGAATTGATACCATCTAGATATTATTCACTTAATCTATCATGAAGCCGCATCCAACTCCTATCCATCCTGTATGTCACTTTATTCACATAGACTAGCAACTGCGCATAGCATGAATAAAATTAGCAACTACACATAAGCACGAAGAAAATCAGTAACTACACATAAGAATGAAGAAAACTAGCAACTACACATAAGCATGAAGAATTAATCAGAAATCAGAAACTACTATGGTAGAATAGCTAGTATAACCTGAGTGTTTGATGATTGTTTTCTGTTGTCATATGAAAAAGATAGAAGAGTAATAATTTAGTATTGTCAATGAAAATTTATGAAGGCCTCAAAGAGATCCAGTGCGTCATTTGGCAAGGATTGGAAATAAATCCCGTACGAACCATAATATTTTATTTCTTTTTACTTTTTATTTTGAAATATAAAATCTTTCTCACATACAAATTGAACCTTTAACTTCACAAACTTTACCATTATAGGAAGGAACAAGTATGAATTAGATGTACATCAAACATCATGAAGATTCGTGCAACTGAACGATACTTTATCGGAAATAAACCTTAGCTTCCTGGTGTTGGAAATATTGAACAAAGAGGAGTGAAGGAACTGATTTTAGTGAAACAACATGAGCTCAATTATAGAAGATGACAATATTGTTCATACAACACAATTAGTTTTGTGAGTGAATGTAATTTCTTAATAAGAAAAACTATATGTTATAACACTGATAGGCAGATCACTAACTGTAAAGAGACAAAAGCATAACAGTAAACTTAAGTGCACATATCTTGGACTGCAACTATTGAGGTGCTCTTTACAATTCAAAGATACTTGTGACAGTAAAAGCTTGCCAATGTATTTAGAGTAAATCAATGTAATCTGTATTGAGATGTTTAAGACTTTTCTCTACACTTTCCCATATATTAACAGCATCATCTTGCACAAAATTCACATAATCTTCGCATCATCTCACGAGTATGATGTTTGCTTTGAGAAACCAGCAACTTTCGTGGCCAAAATAACCTTGTTGGAGAAAAGTTTACAGAAGATTCAGTAGCCATTTGAATTAGGAAATGAACTTACAAATGAAGAACGCGATGATAGTAGATATAAATTGAAGTTACAATAACCTGAATAATGAGCTTACTCATCATACAATAAAATCTATTGGAGCCATCATAAAACTTATCCCTGTTTGGTTCAAATGTGTTCAAACTGTATGGCATCAATGCTCATTACTAACTCAAAAATTTCTTCAACAATAAAACGGATCTCACACACAACTGATGCAGTTTTCATATATTGTATTCCATTTCTAGTCGCTTGCATAGATCTTTGCTGTTCAACTTTTAGCCTCTCAAAATGCCACTGAAGCTGCAGCTGAAAATACAGACGAGAATCTGTTCTGGAATTTTCATATGGTAGTGAAATTGAATCTGTTCTGGAATTCTCATATGGCAGTGAAATCGAATCTGTTCTGGAATTCTCATATGGTAGTGAAATCGATTTTGTTCTGGAATTGAGAAAGCGTTTGGAATTGAGAATGGCCATTGGGTTTCCACTGAAATGAGAGAATGGCCGTTGGGTTTCCACTGAAATGAGAGAATGGCATTTGGAATGTCTAGGTCCACTAAGAATGTAAAATTCAGTTTGAAACATTGTAATATCCAGATCAAAAGTCTAAAACAAAGTAACAAAAATATTTTTAAAACCAAGTAACCAAAATATTTTTAAAACAAAGTAACCAAAATATTTATAAAACAAAGTAACCAAAATGTTTTTACCCTTTACATGAATTTATACTAAAGATAATTTACTAGGGTAAACACCTTTTGAATTGTCTCATGTAACTAAAGAAGGTTGATTAAAAACAACAAGCTATTTCTTGATGAAATATTCACAGCTTAAAAATACCGAAACAGAAGATAAATATAACGATTTGTATTGCCATGTTCCGGTGACAATTCTAGCAGTGGACGAGGCAACTTGAGGAGGGATACTTCTCGGAGACTCGGAGATCACTAATTTAATCTGAAAACTACAAATTCAATTGAAATTCAACCTTATAGATCAATATTAGCTCCAATCCTAGGTTATTTTTCATAGCGGTTGGTCATGTCTTGGCAAGTGTTAAGCAATCCACAACTTATTCATTGATAATGTTATGGGAGGTCGATGGCCGGGCAATAATATCCAAACTAGTAAAACAATCAAGGTAACAATTCTTATCATAGTGAGAAACGACGAATTGTCAATCTAGTGTTCATCTTTGATTCCTATAAATTCACTATATCGGTATCTTTTTACTAGGTTTGAGAGTACGTCAGAGAATAGTGAGTGTAATTGAAATGCACTTGTAACAAATAATTGGACTTAAGAAAACAAACGTTTTTCTTATTTCATGAACAATCCTAGAAGACCTTTTAGGGTCTTCAATGCGAATACAATGGATAACTTACTGGGTCAGCAGTCTGTTAATGGGTTGGACAACAAAGTAGAATAAATATTTGGAGTGCTTTGATTGTAGAGGAACAGGCGATTGCATATTTGGAGCGCTCAAAGAAAGTGGCATAACTTTTGCATACAGTGTCCGTGTTAGGCCCATAACCCCATTTCGAAAATCTCGCGACAATTCGGATTGAACTCACATCTTCGTCGTGACATATGATGGATTTTGGGCGTTTGACGTCGTCTTCCTAGTCAAAACAGCATTTTAAGTTTCGTAGTTCGTTAATTTTAATGTTTATTTGTTTTGCTTTGTAGCCCAACCCATTTAGGGACTGTTGGCCCAGTAGGTTAACTGTTTTCTTTTATATTTAAAGCTCTCGAAACGTTTTTAGGTTTTTGGTTGTTCAAGAAATAAGAAAAGGACGTGAGTTTCTTAGAGAGCAATCCATTTTCACCTTATTATTGTTAGGTTTGTAGTTTCGAATAGGGCTGTCCGTGGGTCGGTTCGGTTTTGAAGAGCCCCGAACCGACCCAAAACTTTCGGGTATTTAATAAATGGACCCGTCGGGTCCAAATATAATTATGGAACCATTCAGGTTCGGTTCGGGTCGGTTCGGTTCCGTTCGGTTCCGTACCATAATTAAATTTTTTAATATTTACAGCAACACTACATAAATACAACTAATGACATTTCATTCGTAACTTTTACAAATTAACGTAATCCAATTCAAAAACATATAAATAACTAGCCGTCCAATAAGATTAATTCAATGCATATAAATACCAAAAAGTAGATATTAATAATTTAATATTACCGCAACACTACATAAAGTATATTCATTTAGGGAAAAATTCATAAATAAGGTGTATTCTTTACACCAATTCAAAAATAAGGTTTATAGTTTGAAACTTCAAAAATCAGGTTTTTTTTTTTTTTAATTTTAATACAATATAATATAATATAATATAATATAATATAATAAACCCACCCCACATGCACCACCCCCCTACTCCGGTGACTATTCCGACGACAATTCCGACCACCACTTTTCTCCGGCTCCGATTCCGACGACTGCTCCGATTCCGGCGACCATTCCGGCGAGGTCACAGATTTTTAAAGCGTCACGTATTATTATAGTCACCGGTCACATTTTGGTCACAGATTTACAATTTAGTTAGTCACATATTATTTTTCAGTCACGGATAATAATTCTTATACGTCACATATTATTTTACGGTCACAGTTCAAAAATTTTGTAGGTCACAATTATTTCTTTGGTCACATATTTCAAATTTAGTTGGTCACATATCAAAATTTATAGGTCACACGGTCACATATTTCAAAAACTGTTTGGTCACAGATTATTTTTGAGTCACATATTACTAAATTTTTAGGTCACAGTTAAGTAATCAGTCACAGATTACCAAATATTTGGTCACATACCCTCAAATACTTGGTTACATAACCAAATAATTGGTCACATACACCAAATAGAGGTCACACATCACATCACACCACACCATACCACCCCTCACCAACACCGTTTGTCACAGATTAAATATTTGGTCACAGATAACCAAATATTTGGTCACACACCGCAAACAATAACCACCAACGTGGCCGCCCCCGCCACAAAATCGCCACCACCACCATAGATCCACCAACAATAACAACCAACGCACATCACACCACCAACAATAACCACCAACGTGGCCGCCCCCGCCACAAAATCGCCACCACCACCATAGATCCACCAACAATAACAACCAACGCACAGAACATCACTCAATAGCCAAAAAAAAAAAGAAAAAATAATAATAAAATGCAGCAGCGAAATCGCTGCTGCACGGCAGCGATTTCGCTGGGATCTTCGTGCGAGCCGATTTCATTGCTCCTTTCCCCGACGGCAATCGTCGCCCGATGTGCAGCGATTTCGTTGGCTGCTGGGCAGCGAAATCGCTGCTGCACAGCAGCGAAATCGCTACTGTGCCGAGGAGGGGGGGAGGGAGGGAGGGAGGGAGGCGAGGGCGCGGCGGCAGCGGCGGTGAGGAAAAGGGTGGTGGGAGGGAGAGAGAAGGGGGGGCAGCTGTGAGAGAGAGAAAAATTAGGGTTGAAAATGAATTAGATTTTGGATATATTTATGGTTTGATATTTAAAATAAAATACCTGAAAAGTGAATAAAAAACGTACAAACCTGATTTTTAAAAACCATTCTTTAAACACCTGATTTTTTATAATTTCTCTATTCATTTACTTCAAATTAAAATGGGCTAATGGGTTTTAAAAATGATTTGGGTTTTAAAATTAAAATTATGAAATAATCTGATTTATTTAATTAATTTGCTAATTTGTTTAGAAAAAATAAAATAATTTAATTAATTCAATATAAAAAATAAAAAAATTATTTAGTTTCGATTCTTATTCGGTTCTTCGGGTCTTGGTCTAGACCCGAGACCCGACCCAAATCCATCGGTTCTCGATTTGGGTACCCATTCGGGTATTTAATTTATGAAGAACCACTCGGTTCGGTTCGGGTTCAGTTCGGGACTTTTGGACACCCCTAGTTTCGAACTATATCACGTTTAAAATCCATCATTCCGAATCGTTGCTAGCTTTCCGGCGTAGAACGAAAATTGGAAAACAACTTAAGAAGAACAATTTTATTTCAAAATGGAATGATGTTAATTCAATGATTAAGAGCCTTAAACAATCTCTCGAAACCCTAACTTAAGAAAAAAGACTAAAATCGACATCCAATAAAATAAAATACTTAAAACGCAAAAAAAAAATAAAATAAAAATCGAAAAACTTTGACTGACCACTGACCGATCTTTAACTGCGATTTTGAGGGTGAAAACGACCTCAACCGGGCAGAGCCGTTGCTGCGACATGTGCTCCGCTTTCCAAAAACGTGGAAACCAAACACGTTTTTCCTTTTAAATAAATCCATAAAAGAAGGGTATACCAATAGTTTTAAACCTTTTTTTCTTTTTAAATAAATCCAGAAAAGCAGGGACCTACACCAGTGGTTAATCAATCTTGGCTTTGGAGGGAAAATTTCTGCTTCCCTCCTTATTTTCATCATCTCTATCTATAAGTAATCAAGTGTTGCTCATTTTTTCGTGCACGTTTTCAGCTTCTTTCATTTTGTAAGTTCTCGAGACTAATGATTCAATTTTATATTTTGTATTTTCAGTTTCTTCTTGATCTATTTTATTTTCGATTTCTTCATCTAATTTATTTTCATTTCTTGGTTTCATGTTGATTTGTTTGGAAATTCTCTTGGTTGTTATCAAAGGTCGTTGATACAAAAATCCACGATCAAGGTAGGTGAACAGATCCGTTTTCCCATCTCATGTTTATGAAGTTTTGTTGAATATAATTGATAATAAGAAGAATAAAACGTTCGGAAATGATGAATAGGTTTCTACCATTACGACTTTGGTGAATAAATTCATTCTAGTTGCATGACGTTTATAACCTGTTGCTTTTTGACGAATAATCTGTTGCTTTTTGAATTTTATAACCTGTTGCTTTTTGAAAAATAAAACACTCAGAAATGATGAATAACTTGATGAATAACATCTCGGTCTGGTTTTTAGGTTACTGTAAATTTTTCTTTGTTGAGAACCATATTCAGCAATGGAGTTCAGGATTTTTATTTTATCCAGCTGTTTAATACTAGTAATTTTATCAAATATATAGGAATTTTCCTCATCAGAGTTCCCAACAATATTTGGGTTGCTGTAAATGTGTTTGCTGTGATTCAGGGGTTGCAGGATTTGGGTTCTGTTAAGGAAAATTTTTGGTCCTATATCTAGTCCTACTTTGAGCTAATGAAAATGAGTGTAATGTGTTTGTTCCCATTAGTTCCAACGATTATCCTATAGTTTAACAGTAACCTCAACATTTAACTCTTGTTAGTTTTTTTAAACTTGATCAACATTTAAGGGCCTGTTGCTGATAAAAAATGAGACTCCTTCCACGTAATACAGAGCTCGAAAATCTGGTCACTTTTCCTCGCTGTGAAAGTGCCGAAATACGGGTTGTTAGCTACTTGTTAACTGGGCCTGATTCTTTGATCTTCCCAGGCCTTGAGCTTTAAACAACAGAGCTTCAAAGAGCTCAAAATATGTGGCAACTCTCTTCAAGAGTGCTCAGAAAATAATGATAAAACACAAACACAGGGGACTTTGCAGCTTTTTGGAATAAGTTTTTCTTGGCCCTTAATAGGAGTAATAATGTCGAAAGTATAATTTTAGTATAAATCCAGCCTCGTTCTTACTAATAATTTCCAAAGTATTGATATGTTAGGTTGGGTGGCACCTAAATACTTGGGAGGCTGTACTTTTGAAAGGAGTAAATTTTGCTATGTTCCGGTGAATATTTTTTGCTTTTGTTTTCTTCTTATTACATTGGCAGAAAGAGGTAGAAAATATATCATATTTTGGATTTTTACTAAGTTTGAATACATAAACATTGTTAAACAATGGTCAAGATCCTTTTTTTCCTTGATAGATAATGGCTTCTCGAATAAGAATTGGTAGGAAAAATAGAGTGCTTAGTACATTCTACGAGCCACCTTCAGACGTTTCCTTGTTGAAGGCATCATGTCCTTAAGGGTCCATTACCCGAGAACATTGTTAACATCTCTACCTCATTGTCTCAGACAAGTAATGTCCAAGTTCCTACTCCATTAACTCAACCTCTTCAAGTTCCTGCCCCATTATCTCAGCCTCAGCCTCAACTTAATTCATCACAAGCAACCACATTAACCCATGAGACCATTCTCAATTCCAACGGTAATCATTTATCTTTATGTTTATGATATAAAATCATCCTAATATATAGATTTAATTGATAGAATCTCATTTTTTGTTTATACATTCAATTGATATAAAATCATCCTAATGTCTATAAATTCCCATTCTTTGAAGAGGAAGGGATGTCGTCTTACAAGAGGCAAGGGCACTGATGATATCGTCAGTGCAGCTGGAAAAATATCATTGGAGATTTCTAAAACAATGGGAAGAGCGATTGGAAATCAGCAAGTACGTTTAGCTAGTGAGTGTGGCTATGTCGTTCGATCATTTGCTCCACTCCGTTACAAAAGATGGATCGACATACTCAACGAATAGAAAAATAAATTATATGATCGAGTTTTGGTATGTCATAAACAAATTAACGTTTTACAAAATTTTGTTGAATAGTTATTAGTTTCCCATATTTTAATAAATAATTTATTTATATATACACTTTTTCTTTTTTTGTAGGCAAAGTTCTAGCTTGATTTGACAGTTGAGCATGTCCATAAATGTGTGAACGATATTTTAGCGAGAAGATATCGTGATTATAGATGTAAACTCAAAGAGAAATATTTCAATGAAAAAACATTGGATGAGGCAATAAAGAATTGCCCACCTTTTGTAACTCAAGTTGATTGGGAATGACTATGTCAATATTGTCTACCCCTGAATTTCAGGTAATTTTTTTTAAAAAATAATATTTAAACTTGTAAATATGAATAATCACATAATTTATACGCCATATTAAAATAATTACAATAATGAAAAATAATAAATTATAATAAGGAGTTAATTATTTATTTTCTAAATGAATTAAATGCAGGCACTATCTATGCGTAATGTAGCAAGCCACAACTGCATTAAATATAATCATCGTGGCGGATCAAAATCATTTGTTGCACGTCTTGAAGAAAAGGTAATATTTTCTTTTGAATTTATAAATAAAAATATATTTATGTAACACGATACATATTACTTCAAACAGAGATCAATAACTAAAGAAAACGCACAAGGAGAAATAGAACTTTATTATGAGACTTATTATAATGAGAAGAAAGGCTGGATAAACGATGAAGCGCTAACACGATATTTAAGTATATTAACAATTTATTCATCTTTATTGAGATTTTATATATATTCAATTATTAACATATATCTCTTCTTCTCTCTCTTTACTTATACTAGGCTGATTTTTTTTTTAGTACTGTTAGTGTATTAAATGTGGTGGAATTTTGTGAATTATATAAATAACGTTCGCTGTGGTGGAATTTTGTGAATTATATAAATAATGCTCGTTGTGGAATTTCGTGAATTATATAAATAACGCTCGTTGTGGTGAAATTTCGTTGTCTGCAATTAAGAAAGCTCAAAATCCCTCTAATGAAAGAAATAACACGATATTAGACCTAAAAAAACTTGTAAAACAAGGTGATCAAATGCAATTCTTCATGCTAAAGCATTTAAGCAAAATTTAGTTCACAAATCATATAAATAAACAATAGATGACATGATATTATATGATAATATGATGTATAAGAAAGAAAAAATATCTACTAATTGTCATCAATACACAGTCACAATGAAATATATAGTAGCATGTTACAAAACTTCGAGAATTATGTAATCCAAGATTAATCTTCAGAACGAAGTTGTAATATGTTCCCTTTCTTGGTGAGCGTGAATGGACTGATTCTGCTGAATTCCCATCTGAGGAAGGTATAACACGTGCAATACCAATTTATATCCGGCCATCGAATGACAAAGACTGAGTGAGATAAAAGGGATGAAGAATGCAAGAAGAGTGTAATGGCAAAAGGTAGTCTATTGATTCTGATGGCAGTCCATTGATGAACAACAAATGCAACTTAGATATCTCCAGCAGCGTGAAAAAAATAGCTGGAAGATGAAATGTGAAAAGTCAAGACTTGGGAGAATCTCAGGTAATTCTTTTCTGTTTTGTGGTGAAAAAAAGTATTCATGCAGGTTCAAAACTTTAAAGCCATAAGAAAGACAGAAAGAAGATTGGATTAGAGGCAGGAATCAAATGTTAATAGGTCCAAATTTATAAAAACATAGTTAATACCACGAGACTATGATACATTTTGTTAGGTGCTATTATTACCTGTCATTCGAATTGGATAAGTAGATTGGTGAAACGAGTTCTGGATTAGCTCAAATTTACAAGTTTAATGGATCAAATGTTCCTCCTTCAGAATAAGAAATCAGAATTATTTGGCGGAAAAAAAAAAGTAATTAAAAAATTCGCAGAGACCCTTCGTAAATTTGGGAGAGAAGACGAAAGGATAAACCAAGAAAAAGAAGAGAAATAATTAAAACAATGTGAAATGAAAATAAGTAAACAATAAAGGTAATGTCTTCGAAATTTCATTGAAGAAGCTCATATCGTCATCAAACTCAATAAACCTCCATCAAATATAGTATCAGTAATGGTTAATGACAATATAAATCAACAGTGGTGCTTCTGTGCATGCTAAAACAAAAAAAATTTTTTTGGTAGGGCAGAAGGGAAATAGGAAAGATGGAAAGCACATATTCGCAAATTTCTACTTACCCAAGACTGACAATCCAACAGAGAGATCCTTCAAGGAATGTGAATGTGACTCTCCAACATGCATGTGACCATGAGCATTGTCATCATGGTGATCATGTGAACGGGAGTGCTCACTACCTGTAGGAATAATAAAGAAGCAATTAAAACTATGAAAGCATTGTACAGTAGAGTGCATCATACTTCACAAAATCCAGTGAACTTCTGCAGATGTAAAAAAAAGCTCGAAGCAGCGACCAGAAAGGAAAAGAAAATGATATCCTCAGACTGAGGTACAAATTTATAACCTAGCAGTTTCACCAGCTGATGTCCTAGAATGCAATATAGAAAGCATATGACATATCTACGTTAACCTAACATGCGCATTCAATTGGTACCTGAGTTTATATGTGAAATACACACACATAAATCTATAGATGAAATATGCCTCTGTCCATGTCTACTAACAAACTGAGATCATACAATCATTCTAACTTTTTCCACAAGGTACACTTGTACACTCAAGTTGTACATAATTAAAATATTGCACAGTCTAGTGATACTACGTCCGCAAGAGAACTTATAAGAAGAAAGCAATCGGAAGCATGAACTTCTTAGAGTAAAAAGTATCTTGTTTCCTTTTACACAAATTTTCGTATATCTTGTAATTAGTATTGCTCACTAACAAATGGTGGTCTGTATGCATTCAACTCAAAATTACCAATCCATCCCCCTGCAATCTGTACTCACATCACCGAAGAAGAGGAAAGAAATAAATTTTACAACTTAATTAATGGCCAAGGGAACAGAAAAATTCCAATTCATTCCATCAACAAAATATTCAGTGTTGTGCAAAGTTTATTACGCCATATGAAGAAGAATTTATTCATTAACCAAAACTTTATTTATGCAACGGAATGAAATTAGAATATAGGCTCAACAAATTCCAGATTTAAACAACTAAAAAGAAAAACTTTAAGATCACGAATAGAGAAAAAAAATTGTTATAATCAATAAATTAAAAAATATGGGCATTAGCTTGTTTCACATACATACCGAAAGCACGTGCCAATTGGTGAAGAAAAGTATCGCCCAGCCTTGCTCCTGCCTGCATAAGTTAAATCCAATTAAAATCAACCTAGTGAAACCCAAATGTTTCTGACCAATTAAGTCCATTCATTATTTACATTTCTGAACAATTTAGAAAAGGCCAAAATTTTAAATCTAATGGACATCCCAATTTTAGTTATCCTGCATATACAAGCCTCAGAAATCGAGATTAAATGTTTCCTGGCACGCAGATAACAATTTTGTGGAACCACCACATTCTCCAAAACATAGAAATGTAAAGAAACCATAACAAAAGCAATGAAAATAATTCAACAAAATCAAAAAAATTAAAAAATCTTACCTGACATAAATCGCATCAGCTAAAATATAGATGCGAACCATATACACAGAAACAGGAAAATAAAAATAGTCAGTTGAAGCAAACTCAAGATTTGAAGTTAAAAATGAATAACTCAAACGAAAGGATCAAAACACCACCCAGGATTGAGAAACAACAAAATAGAAAATCAAAGTGTGATAATTTACCTTGTTTCAAGCCATTTATCCAACAAAATAAAGAAGAAAACTCAATTCATTGTAACGGCGAGCAATAATCGGCGACGACCATTTGTCAGACGTTTGAGCCTTCATCCATGTGGACATATTCTGCCACCGGAGCGCAACGTTGCTTAATCCAGCCTAGAGGAGCCGGAAGCTCAATTGCAACTACTTCGTTCTGTTTACTCTCCTCGTCGGTCTCCATTACTCAATTTCTCAAAGAGCAAGTTCTAAGCATATGTTTTTTTCTAATTTGAAGATATCCTAAGCATGGCACCGTCACTGAGATGATATTAAAACAAAATTGCACATGATTTGATTAGAGCCTCTTCAATGAAAAAATAATTTTTTCAATAAAACAATTGAGAGAAAACTTCTGAATAAAATAAATGCAAAAAGAAGACAGAAAAAGCTTCTAAATAAAATAAATGTAAAAATGAGAAACGTAAAAGGAGCATTGAAAGTTATCAAACCTTATGCATGCAGAATTGGCCATAAATAGTATCTTCTTCACATGTATGATTATCCACGAGTGAAAGAGTCAATGAGGATGAACGAAATAATCATTGAAACAAATATCTAAGGCAATCTTTCGCCTATAAAACATCATTCTGTCTGCAGAAATTGATTCTATTGGATAACCTCGAACTAAACATTCTATGTATTTAAGTAGAAATACTCCAGAATTTAGCCTATGAAAAAGATAGGTGAGAATAAAATTTAATTAGTATGTTAAATGTATAATTATAGTAAACAGAGAATGAAATGGTATAGTAGATAGCGTATAATTTAAATACTTACCCATTATTTGCTGAAGGTTGATGCGGCATGATTTCCAACTTTATGTCTTTTTTTGTAATTTTCTTCTTCAAGGATCTGTGGGCCCTGAAGTTCGGATGTATCAGGAAGTGCGTAGTTATAGCAAATGCCGATTTTGAATGTGCTCTAACTTGCTCCGGTATATGATTGTTATTGCTACAGTCATATACGTATGTTTTCAATTCATCAATGTTTACACAATATAAATACCATGTATTTCCTGGATATGAACTTGGAATTAATAGGTACTTGCATCTTAACCATGGACGACCATTTATTGGTAAATTGCCATTCACATAGTCTTGTAGAATATGTAAATTTGGTCCATCGGTTAAGGTATTTGTGTCCAGATTTTGCATTTGTACTATCATCTGACGAGTACACTCGTTTTCATAGTTGAAATCCATAATTGCATATTCTTCTGAAACGGACGTAGGATTGTTGTTTATGAACTGCCTCAACAAGTTGAACTCCAAATCAAGAATCTAATAAAAAAAATAGATGTAAATAATGTGCATTAAATATAAAATTAAATTTATTATAGTAAATCAGTTTACTTACATCAGTAGTTATAGGTTGTGTTATATCCATCATAGCTTCTATTATGCTTCTTGGGTACATATTTTTAGATCCATCATCCAAAAATGCGCTGTGAAAAAAATTATAATTTAATTCGAGATGAATTAAATGAATTCAACAATGTGTAAAAGAGTGGAGTAGAATTAGAGCGGTTACCTTGGTGGATTTGCTGCAATCCAATTTGTAAGTGCTAAGTATCTGTCTGTTGAGTAGTCTTCTAAAGGATATTTTATTAATGGTATTGAAGACTGTTTGCTTTTCCCTTTTTGTATTTGTTGTATTCTCTGTTGTGTAGTGTCTTCTGTGGGTTCAAACGTTGATGTATGCTGTACAACAGGACTTGTATGAATAGAAGCATCTTGATGAAGAGGATCATGTTGAGGATGCATTCTAGATTGTATGATTTCGTTGTAGTCTTGTTGTAATTTTTCATGTCGTTGAAACAATTCATCTTGTCGTTGAAAAATTGTTTCGTACTGACGTTGTTGTCTATCTAATTGTTGTGCCATGGTTGTTTCTAAGTTGTTGTGTAGATGAGATATGTCTGATACAATGGTTGTTCTCATGTTATCACATAAAGTAGACATATCTGATATCATTTGCTGCCTATGTGCGTTTAGCATTTGCTCCATCTCTCCTCTTGTAAGATAGTTGGAGCTAACATGAGTGGAGGTTGAAGTATCTGAAATGGAAGTACGGTGAATAGCTGGTATGGTATGTTGCTGATGAACTTCTTCAGGGATATTGTTTAACTGTCCTGTGAGAATCCCATGAAGTATGATATGATGGTTGTCTTCCGGCATTGAAAGAGTTGTATACCAAATTGTTTGTAATTCTTCTGCCGTGGGCTGTAGTATTATGTTTGTTTGAATCTGTAAGTGTAATAAAAATAAATAAAAAATTTATTTTGATTTTTTTCATAAGTGCAGAAAGTAAGTATTTGTATATACAAAAAGTAAGTATATGTATATAACAAAATGATAAGGAATGTAATGATTATGTAGAATACCTCATGAGTTGACAAAAAATGTTTAATTGAATTTTCTGTTAATACTCTATGCGGCTTCCATTTGTACATCCTTGGTATGTGTATTGTTCTGCTTCTAGGCTGTCCAAATTTTCGGCCAATTCGGGGAAATGCTTCATATATCCAGTACTTACATAAATGGAAATATATATTAGATATATAAAGTTATAAATCAGTGAATAAAATTATATATAAAATAGGAAAAACAATATAATAAAAGAATAGTACCTGGAATGCAAGTGGATATCCATGTAATGAATATTTGGATTCGAGTTGTTCATTTTGATGCATTCTCTGTACCATTTCTACATGTGATGCTTGTAAAGACCTTAGTAGAACAATATATGCTTGTCGACCCCATGGATATGCAAGGAATGTATGAATGTTTTCAACCATAGATAAAGTTTTTTGGTCAATATATCTTCCCGTAGGTTTTAAAACACATTATACGAACATCACTAGACCAAGTTTGAATTTATCATCTTCGTCTTGACAAAGGCGAAATGCTTCAGATAGCATTGTCATTTTGATTCTGTTAATACCATTGAAGTACTGATTTCTAAGTCGATTGTTAGTAAGTTCACGTTCTAAAGGTATATCATGACATGGTAATCCTGTTATAAGACAAAATTCAAGCATACTGAAGCGGGCCAGTTGATCATTTAATTTAACCCAGATTTCATAATTTTTTCCACAATTCACAAGGCGTAATATAAACTCATGAACCAGTTTACCACTAAACTGTTGTTGTTCTTCAGATCTATAAAAAACACTGCATATAAATGCATGAAAGTTACTACCCATTATCTCAGCCTGTTGTTCTTCATTGATCAACTCAAAAAAATTCCTGAGATACTGATGATTGGAATATTGAGTAATGCCAGCAGAATACCATTCATTTGGAGGAAGGATATATTCCAAAGACATCTGTATAAACAAATCATCAATAAGTATGTTATTAATCAGGAAGAGCACTGTCAAATATTTCAGATATTTTGAAGGGTTGAATTTCTTGTTGTTCTTTTTTAACACTTGAAAAGTTGAATTTATGGAAGTAAAGTACATGCCATCATTATCTTTGCACTCAATCACCCATTTCAATTTTATTTGTTAAGATATATGTCCACATTCACATTGAGTAGCTGAGTGGTGGAGGAAGAAGATAACTCAAAATTTTTGTTGTTATGATATCATATTATAAAATTTCATTTTCTTTCATTTGCTTATAAACTAATTGACATAAAATGCCATTTCAGATTGATTTTAATTAAAATATTAATGTAATAGATTTTAATTTTTTTCGCATTTAAAATTACTACATTTGATTATATTTTCTTAAAATGTATTTTAAAAAATTACATTTATCATAAAAAAAAAAAATCTGATCCTATAAATGATGACGATGATGATGATAATATAAAAAAATATTATTAGTAATATTATCATAAAAAAATTCCCAACCTATAAATGAAGATTATGATATAAAATAACATTAACATTATTACAATCTATATTCATTTTAGTAATTATATACAGACACATGCGTAAATTGCTTTTGTTTTCAAATATTGGAATGAAATTCACAGCAATTTTTTAAACAAAAGTTTACCAAACATTTAACTGATTCTTCTCACACCATTATTTTAATATATGCCAAACTTAAAATCTATCATTATTATTACAATGTAAGTCTGAATTTCCTAGTGTGATCTAGTTTATCCACTAAGTTGAATAACATGTCTATGTAAATTCTACTGTTTTTGTAACAAAACTATGGGCCAATTTTTTAAAAGTAAATTAAAAATGTTCTTTAAAAAATTGGTAATTTGACTTTTGATTGTAGAAGGCTACTCAATATTAGATAAAGGAAAAATTGTAGTCGAGGTCCCAGCCTATGATTGTTGTGGTAAAAAAATCCCAATTTTCTTCGCATTTACGTTACCATAATTTATATTTTGTGCGACATGATTTCGTCCACTTTACATATCCCCTAGAAGTACACTGTAAACATATTGAATCTAAGATTCAATTTACAAAAACCAATACCTAATAAACCTAATAAACATGTTCTCAAGATATATTCAATATATATTCTTGAAGAATTAAGATATTGGTGACACTATAATCTCATTATTTAATTTCTTTGTACTGCTCAACATTAATACTATTTAATTTCTTTGTATTTAATTTCTTTGTACTGCTCAAGATTAAGACTGCTCAACATTAAGACTATTTAATTCCTTTGTACTGCTCAAGATTAAGACAGGGAATCTAATGTAAAAACTATAATAATCAATAAATAAGTAATCTTTATTGTTAGTTCAACATCTCATTTTGTCGATTTTCAACTTTTAACTGCTTTATTTTAATCTGTGCATGAGTAATTACGATTATGGTATACTTTTTTTTTTATTATTGTATAATTCAAAATATTCCATAAATAATCAAGTAAATTAGAAAATTAAATTAAATAAAAAATCTAATCAAATATTGTGAATAAAATTACATAAGTTGGTTTGCTAGATAAAATTACCTTTTTGTTGTATCAGAAAGTTGGAATGTGAGTGTTGAATTTGCGAGCAGGAAGTTGGGATGTGAGTTTTAGAATTTGTGTATTTGGGAAGATGAAATTATAACCGTGTGAGTATTTGGTTGAATGTGGTTGAATGTATGAGTGAAGTATTGGTGGTAGTTGTGTGTAGGTGTGTTGGGTTAATGAAGTGGTAGGTGAGAAGTAGTTGGTGAGAAGTGGGTAGGTGGAAGTTGATGGTATTATTATTAATATTATTATATAATTTTTTTGTATATTGATTATAGAATTTATAATTTATTGAAAATAATTTTGAAGGTTTGGAATATATATTTTTTCATGTAGTTTTAAAATTGGAAGTAAAATTAATATAATTGTTTTTTTTTTTTAAAATTTTTTTAGGGGAAGTTAGAGTTTAAAATATATTAAATAATGTATATTTAGGTAGTATTATAAGTATTATTATAATAGGGAGTATATATTAGTAAATTGTAGTTTTAAAATCGGAAGTTTTAAAAAAAATTTGATGAAGATATTAAATAATGTATACTCGAGTATATATTTTTTCTCAAAAAATAAGTAATAACTGTTGTTTTAAAAAAAAAAAAAAAAAGAGTAAATCTCCCACGGGGAGAGTCCATCTCCCCGTGCGTGCACGGGGAGATCGAAACTCCCCGTGCACGCACGGGGAGAGGACAACTCCCCGTGCGTGCACGGGGAGTTTCGAACTTGTTCGAAACTTCCCGTGCGTGCACGGGGAGTTCGAAACTCCCCGTGCGTGGAGTTCGGAACTCCCCGTGCACGGGGAAACTCCCCGTGCACGCACGGGGAGTTGTACTCTCCCCGTGCGTACACGGGGAGTTTCTATACTCCCCGTGCGCGCATGGGCCGTGCGCGCACGAACTCCCCGTGCGAGCACGGCAGAGTCCCTATCACGTCAAAATGCTTTTTTCCATCCGCGAACGAACTGAGTTGTTTTTTTTTTTTAAACAAACAATCGTGGGAAAAAAAATTCCGATGCTAATCGTTACCGAAGGTTTGATAGATTTTTGAAGCTTTTTTAGCTACATAAACTTAACATAACATGTATACTACATACTAAAATAATCATGTATGAACTTTGGCTATGTTAAAAACAACCATATATTAAACTTCGCTATTTTAAAACTATATACCAACGTTACATGAGCCTTAGGACAAAATGGCTTGTACAAAAACTAAACATATACCAACTTACAACATTTATTCATTGGGTCAGAAGGCGCAAAAGATACTGCCCAATTTCTTATATGAATAGGCAATCTGTTTTCTTTGCATAAAACTGATTAAACTGATTGCCTATCGTTACAAAAAACTGCCATGTTGCCAGACGATATTGACCTGATCATTTTCTTTTCTTCTTATTTATCTCGGTGATGGATTCTTGAGATCTTTTTGTTCTAACTGGAGATATATTTTTATCCTTTGAAGACTGCTTGAATTGGTCAGTATGTTCCGCATCCTCGTCACGAAGCCGATCATCTGTGGTTGAAATATTGCCATCACTGATTGATGTGACAATTTCAAATCGATATTCAGGTGGGGAATGGCGTTTCTCCGACACTTTAAGGTAAAACAATACTTCCATTTCGCTTTCCAACTTCAAGATGTTCAATTCTGAAAGTGGTGTCTGCAAATGAAATATATATTATATCGTATAAAAAATAGGTTTAATTTTGTTGTGAAAATAATATTTGAAAATTTGAGGCACGAAAGTTTTACTTCGGGAGAATAATTCATTAATACATCAGCGTTTGTTTCCAGCAATTTTTCTGCGGCATGTCCTATGATGCTTGCGTCCAATGATCCTGTCTTGTCCTCAAGAGAAATCAAAGCATTCGCTCTGCGAGAAAAAAAGACTGTAGTTAGGAAAATATATTTATTCAAATTATTATTAAAATTAAAACATTTAAATATAAATAGATTACCTTAGGACAAATTTTTGCCCGTTCACATTTGCAAAATCTACATTTGTGTATTTCTACGAAATTTGCATTGGATGTTTTTTTACAATTACTACAGGACATGTACCAAAATGTCAGTTTTTTTGTGTTGATTTTCCACGTTGCACTGACCCAGTAAAATTTTTCCTGCCAATATGTAAAAGTGTATATAATTAAATCAAAAAATCCTATGAATAAAAAAATATATATATATATAAAATGTATATAGATATATAAATATTACTTCTAGATATATCCCCAACAAATCAGCTATTTTCGTAAATTTATTTGGAGGTGTAAATTTAGGCGGGTCAAACGGTTTATTTGTTATGATTTTATCTAGTTGTTCTGCATTCCTTTCCACCCTGCGAAAACAAGTACATGTTCAATTTAGTAAAATTTACAGAAATATATATTTATGGTAAAGAAAGTTAGATATAATACAATACCAATTTTTATATTCAGCAACAACAAGTAAATCTGCGTCAATGAAGAAACTGCTGCTGACTTTAGTAGAAAGAGTGATGCCTGATTGATGAATTTGAATATTTAGATCGTAATTTTTATTTAACAGTGAATAAAAAAAACTAAAATATGGATGATAAGACTTACCGTTAAAGGAAGAAACTTTAAGATTTGTGGCCCATATTATAGGTTTATTTGCAATATTTTGGAGAATTTTATTACCTTCTTCATCCACGAAGGTATCCCATAAGGTTAGTACGACAGTACGGAATTTATTGTCAATTAAGACAATATCTTGTAAAAAAGTTTCTGTACCAAACCTCGTTTGAATGAGACGTTTTTGACGTATATCTATGGCTGCACCAATCACACCTATAAAAGGAACGAAGTTATTTACGTATTTTTAATATATAATGTATATGTGCATGTGGAAGAAGACAATATTAAATTGGAAACTTACTTATGCTCGTATTTTTGTCTAGGTGTTCCTGTAACTCATTAAATGAAGTGAGCTCATAGGTTGAGAACAAAAAATTTAAATGGATCTCATCCACTTCTTCAATTTTTGTTCTTCCAGATATAGTCCAAATTTTTTCTCCTGGCGAACTTTGGAATTCACTCTTAATATCTTTGACGGCTGCATTTGAGACAATATATGTCTTTCCCAATTTGAGCTGATCATCTAATGCAGTAATATTTGCGTCGTACATTGTAGCTATAACTTTATTTCCCTATTTAGTTGTGAAGAAAGATATAAATATATATGAATATATTTATTTTATTAATAGAAGATATAATATATATAATAATAATAAAAAAAATTTATGCACTGAATAGTATCATTATACTTGTAAATCCATGAAAGTAAGATTCTGATAACGACTATTTGAATTTCGGGCTGTTTTAGGAGGTTGCTTCCCTGAAACTATAATTTTGGCTGACCAATTGCTCTCTGAAGCAGAGATTTGTGGAATGAATTTATAAGACTGAGCCATCACTGAAATGTGGGGAAAAAAAGTTAGCAAAAAAAAAAACAAAAAAGGAAGGCAGGCAGGAAAAAAGTTAGCAAAAAAAGAAAACAAAAAAGGAAGGCAGGAAGAACAAGTTTTCTAATTATACCGGAAGTAAATCACGTAGAGGTTGGGTCAATGTTAAGATTTTAAGTACTGTATTTTTTTCCTAAGGTAAACCTGTTGAGGTAGACTATATTTATAGCAACAGAATAGTAAAATATCTATTCCATTTAGAAAATATCTACTGTGGGAATTGGAATTAATGATGAACAATTGGTGATTTGGTACAATATCTATTGGGGAAATGGAATTCGAGTAATTTCTGGAAAATATCTATTTTGGCAATGAAATTTGGATAATTTGTATCAAGGATTGTAAAATTGCATCCAGGTGTTGTAAAATATCTGTTTCTGCTGTGGAAAAATCCAGATACAAGTCGATAGTCAATTTAGTTACAATTAAATAATCTGGCTGAATTAAACTATAATCAGTTGGAAACTATTTTGATGTTTGTTAACGTTGCAACAATTTCGTTGGTTTATGAAACTATCGATTCTTGAAAAGAAGGATATCTAAGGAATGTGTATTATGCCGTATCAATTTTTTTTTATTGAACCTTTCTTTATCTTGCCAAAAACTCTAGCATTGCAGGAGGCGAAGCCATTTTGAAGGCAGTCACAATAAGGAAAAATGTCTCGTACCATCTCACGTATAAAAGCAGAAGGTTTGTTTTGTGTCGTGCAAATCTTTTATAGAATCAAGATGAAAGCCTATAATAAAAAAATCCATAGAATAAATTAAACAAATTTGTTCCACTGATGAAAAAGGCAATTGAGGAGGAATAATCTTTAAAATTACATAATGCGCAAAAAAAATGTGAACAAATAAATATTAAATTGCATAAAAAAAATATGGAAGGAAGGACAAAAAGTGAACTCGAAACTAATTTTGTGGTTCTCAACGTCGTAAATATTTCGACAGTTTATCAAACTATCAGTTCTTCAAAGCAAAGATATTCAAGGGATGTTTGTTATGCTTCACAACATTTTTTTTTTTTTAAGAGCTATATTTCATTTGCTTTATCTTGCCAAAAATGCTATCATTGTAGAAGATGAATTCTAGTAAATTCAATTCGAGAAAGATGAATAGTAATGACAATTTGATAAAGCTTGCAAGCTGCAATGAAGAAATAAACCATCATTATATTGAATGGAAAGAGTATTAAAAAGGCGGAATCTAATATCACAAAGCAATGACATAGGTACTATTAACATAGATCCAAAACACGATGAACATAGGTACAATAAGATGAAAGCGAGTAGAAAACGTCGCAAAGACGAAATAGCTGTTAAATATTATGTTTAAAGATATATCAAAGGTAAACATTTAAAAAAATTGTAAAATAATTATAACTAATGTTTATTAATAATAATAAGATGAAAAAAATAGGGATATTGCAGAGAATTTTATATTTGAATGTTTAAATGTTCCCTTATTGTTCGGTGAACAAAATTTGTTTTTTTCTGTAATAGTAGGCATGCGCAAAAACATATTAACTAATTCGAACATATTCATTTTTATTGGTAGGGTCATGAGCAAAAAAATAGACAAAGTATAATTTACTCTCTATATGGAAACACAAATAACAACCAACAAATATTTTCTGAAATAAATCAAGACAGTAAAGTTCAAATAAAACCCATTTCATTTATTATTTTACCATAAGAAATGGAGTACGTACAGTGAGGTCTTGAGCTACATTTTTGAACTCTTCCTTGGCTTTTTTTTACCCCCAAAAGCTTCCAGCTTTTATGCTTTTTACTTTCACCAGTGCCTTTTCCAGTGTATTTTTTCCCTCTTGCTCGCTCGCACCCAAGATGAAGAAGCTGTGTGCTTTTGGCATTTAATGGCATCCATGGTGCAGGCTGCTTGCTTGGCCTCGGTCCTCAGGGTTGGAGAGTCATCCCTGACTTTGCACACGGTCCACCGAACCACTACAACAGATTCGCACTTTCCACTTCGCAGCGCCGCAATGCTCCGCCGCTCGCCACCAACACTGTACCCGACGGAACCGAACATCCCGATGGATCCAAAGACGGGCGGCCGCAGGTGCTCGCCAGGTGCTGGATCCGCCCCTGGCTGAGAAAAAAAAAGATAAATCATATTAGATTATTAAATAATTAAAAAGATTATCAGCCTAAGTAAAAATATACATGGAAATCTAAATTTCTTAAAACAGAGCAAAAACCTTTATGAAGCAGTTGATAGTTGATTCAATTCGATAACGAACAAGTTGAACGATAAAAAATATTCATAAAGAATGTAGGTTTACGAATGTACAAACGAAAGGATTTCTTTGTATACAATATTTTTAGTACATGTGGTATGCAAAGTATCACTGTTGAATGGTTTAAGTAAGACTTTGATAGATGTACTTGTTTTTGCTCTAGATAAGGCTACATAAAGCTGACCATGGCAAAAAATTGATTCTGGAAGATATAAACCAACAAAGTCAAGTGTTTGACCCTGTGCTTTGTTAATTGTCATTGCAAAACATGGTCTAATTGGGAATTGAGTTCTTTTAAATGGAATTGAATTTTGATCGCTTTTAAGAGGTATAAAGGGAATCCTTGGCAAAAAAACATGCTTCCCACAATATTCACCAGTAGCAATTTCAGCAAGAATTATGTTTTTCTCAAATTTACGACAAATAAGACGTGTTCCATTGCATAACCCTTCAGATGGATTAATATTGCGTAATAACATTACAGGACAGTTTACTTTAAGCTTCAATTCATGTGGTGGAATACCATTTGAGGACAAACTATTTAGAAAATCTTCTTGCAATGGTTGTTCTGATTTGTCAATTGATTCATCAAAACTATAGTAAGTATAAAAGTCACCAGGAATAGTTTCAAGCAATATGTTGTTAATATGATCAACACATTCGTTTGTAGCTGTAAGAATAACTCGATTTGACATCAGATGTAAATTATCAGCATATGATTTTATATTTGGGAAAACATGATGTATTAGAATTTTTAAGGATGTAATTTCATCTTCAAATGGTAAAATTATATTATCTAGGAGTTTAATACATTTACAAGAATGTTCAGGCTCTGTTCCATTTCCAATTCTAAGTAAGTAATCGCAAAATTCGGGATCAAATTGTGCCCTCATATTCTCAACTAATGGCAAATGTAAAAAAAAAGGCCACAGATGGGAAAATACCAATGAAGCTCTCATTATGTCTTCTTTTTTTCCTTTTTGTACAACTGGTAGAACCTGACGAAAATCCCCTCCAAAGACTATAACTTTACCGCCAAAAGGCAAATTAGAATCTGTAATATCTCTAAGCATTTTATCTACGGCTTCAATGGCACAACGATTTACCATGGTTGCTTCATCCCAAATTATTAATCTAGACATTTTAAATAAAGTTCCTAAAGGAGATTGCTTACTAACAGAACAACAAATTTCACCAGTTGTGTCTAAAGGAATTTTAAATCTTGAATGAGCTGTTCTACCTCCAGGTAAGAGAGATGCAGATACTCCGGAAGACGCAGTTGCTAAAGCAATTAAATTTTTAGAACGCACGCTCGCAAGGAGCGCTTTATATAAAAAAGTTTTACCTGTTCCACCTGAACCATCGACAAAAAAAGCACCACTTGATTCCAAGTTTATTCTTTTCATAATTGTATCATAAGCAAATTGTTGTTTATCATTTAAAGTTATTGTATTAACATTGTCATTTTGAACAATCAAATTACTTGTCTCTTCTGCAATCATTCTTTTTAACCGTTCACTTTCGTCTATATTTACATTGAATGATACAATTTCAAAGTCGTTAATATTTTTGCCCAACGGTTCTAAAATAGAGTTTAGATCATGTAGCCCCCGTACTTCGGCAGCGTCAATGGATATATTTTCATGCACGTAATCATCAATCATGTAAGTTTTGAATTTATCCCACAATAATTTTAGATTAGTAGGATTGCAAAGCAGAAGGATTGTGGCAAACAAACGTCTTAAAGAAAATGGCATTTCATAAAGAATAGCTTCAGATAAACATTGTTCACAATGATTATCTCCACTTAATAGACCATATAAAAATGCAGCTTCTCTATAAGTTGTAGTAGTTACCCCATTTGAAGTTCGTAAGGATTGAAATGATGTTGGCCCGCGAATATGATTAAGAAGAATGCGAAGAAAATAACGTTCGCCTTCAGAAGGATTTGCTGTGACAATTCGGCCTACAACAATTTGTTTCTTTCTTAAAGTCCAAATCTTTGTATGTGTATTCCAAACAAAATGAGTAGGGAAATCTCGATATAATAATGTTCGAGCAAATTCATTAATTTCATTGATTCGAAAAAATTTAGTTAACATTGTTCGTCTCATATTTTCATTGTTAACAATGGTAGCTAAATCATCGTTCCCATTGTACGTTATTTGGTGTTGGTCTTCGAGATGCAACTGCAAAGAATAGACAGTGGGACAAATTTCGGCCAAATTGAAAGAAAAAATTCGCCACATAGCTTCAGGTGGAGATATCCATCTGGCAGATTGATAAGCAGAGATTTCGTCAATTTCTTTTTCTTGTTCATTTGGGTTAATTAAAAAATTAATACGATCATGTCCTTTGTATACATATTTGTACAAATATTTTACGGCTTTGATAGAAGAACATACTTCAACATTTATATGACAGTCATATTTTGCACTTAAATAAGGATTATATGGTACAACCCATTGGTTGTCTAACATCTGACCTCTAACTTTAATATAAATACCAGTATCACGACGCCTATACAATGGGTAAGAATTATGACCAAATATAGTAGTGCTACAATAATCTCGAGGATATTTATTTTTACAACCTTTATTTAGCTCCTTACATACATTGGCTGGATTTAGATTTCCACAAGGACCATGCATATTATGTTTAACAATAACAGAATGCAAATGCGGGAATGTGGTTTTGTCAGGAATTTCACACGACACAATTTTATCAACATTTTCAAGACATGAAACTTTATGGTTACGGTTAAAAATTAATAATAGATGTGCATGTGGAAGGCCTCTTTTTTGAAATTCAACAACAGATATATGAGCAATAACAGGACCTAAAATATTTTTTTTGTATAAATCATCTTTTAGTTCTTCCAATTTTGCTCTAAATATGCGAACGATTAAATCCGGTCGATTTTGGACTTCGTCATTATGCCTTAGCTCTTGCTTAATCTCGGGCCAATTGGGGTTACATGTTATAGTTAAAAATATATCTGGTTTTCCATAACGTTGTACAATGGCCATTGCATCCATATATCGTCGCAACATATCTCGAGGCCCACATGTAAATGATTGAGGTAAAACAAATTTTCTTCCAATTTTGTACCCTCTTGTTTCTCCGTTTTGAACACTGTCTACAATACCTTGATAAAGTTCAGCACGTATCTGTTTTTGATTATTACGAAAATAGTCTAATCTAGTGGTTTCAATTTTAACATACATATCCACAACATATTGTTGAAACAATCTACCACTATGAAGCAATATAGACTTACCTGAACATCTGATTTGTAACTTGTATGAATAGTATTCTCGACAAGAAACCTGGGATCGATGCTTAGCTCCATTGAGTACTATATGATGAGAAGCCAAATTTAGTATAGATTTATAATATTTATATACGCATAATTAGGGAATATATAAAAACAGAGATATATATATATATATATATATATATATATATATATATATATATATATATATATATAGATATTATAAACCTTGATCTTCTTTTTCGATAATTTCAGATGCAGACGCAATTGTGGTAGCAAAAGCTGCTAAAATCGGCAAATTTCTACTTTGATTTGTGCATCGATCAATACCTTCATGCCAACCGGGTTCTCCATACGGAAAAAGTAAAGGGTATTGCAAAGGATCATAACAACCATAATAATAATGAACCTTATGAGAATCACCAGAATGTCCATATATAGTAATGTCACGAACGTTAGCATTGACATTTTTATCATCCTCGAGCCATACAGCAGCTACTTGAGACGTTGTGGGTGTATTGAAGACTCTTTGATCAAGGCCTGGGTGACATCTTATATGTATTTGGCAGTTTTGTAAGTTTGTTATATCACTCAAAGATCTAAAAAATCGACAATATGGATTTATTTGGAGAATTTCAATTAAGCTCATCAAGGTAGATTCAACAAAACCATCTAAAATTTTCATACGATTTGAAAGTTCATTATCTGTATCATAAAAATATAATTGCATATAACAAGGTCTATTATTTTTAGGTATAAGTTCGTTTACATAATGATATACTTGACCTTGAACTCTAAATGTATATATACCTTTATATGATTTGAACAATTCTTTGTCATACTTTACACCAAATGAAGTAAATGCAAAATGGTTATTATATCCCCTTACCAATTTTTTAAATTCTAAACATGTTGGTTCTGTAGCGGTAAACAAGTTAAATAATATAGGTGGTGAATCAGAAATAAAAAGTTTAATTTTTCCATCAGAGCAACAAAATCCTTTACTTTCTCTATAAAATTTTTTGGCGCCACAATGTTTACAATAAGTACATATTGGTAATACATACGGAGTAATTGGGATATCCAATAGGGGCAAATCTCCTTGTAATTCAACATTGGAAACGTTGGTAGTAAAATCATTCGAAGTAGAAGATTCATAATTATTTATTGTAGATTTCGACGACGCACCTAAATAATTATTTATAGGTAAAATAGGATTAGCTATTCTTTTTCGATGATCCACGGATCCAGTTTGAAGCCGCTGTCGACGATCTTTATGTCTTTGATTTTCTTGTTGTCGAATGAAAGTATTATATGATTCAGCTGTAGTTTTAGGATGACGAATAGTAGGCTTTCCAGACATGGTTAAAGTATCTGTAAAAATAATAAAAAAAAGTTCAAGTTATATATCAGTAAAAAGTATAAAATGAAACGAAGTAAAATAGCAAAACAGGTAATAGATGTCCCATGTTTCTTTTTCATATAAAATATATATAACAGCAACACAAAGACAACAGGTAATAAGAATAAGAACATAGTGATAGGCAACCTTACAACATTAAAAAGAATTTGAGCGAGAGGAAAAGAAACCGTGAATTCTTATGTCTCTTCACTATCTATAAAGGAGCATTAACAATTAAATTGGTTGGAATATGAAAACTTAAGAAGAAAAGATTTGGAAAAAATGCTGCAGGAATTATGGAAGGGACATTTAACTAATATTTTAATTTTTTACTAATTGCCTAATATTCTAAATATTATGGGGCCTAATATTTTTCACGCAAACATTTTAAAAGTAACGTAAATCAAGTTATTATTATCCACACACCAAATGCGCATTATTTTTGTGTTATGTCTACTCATTCTATTTCCTTCATTTCTTTTTACTACTTACAAACGTGATATTACATAATCCCATATATCACGTAACTATAATCACTAATTTTCATTAAGAAAAATGAACATTGATTGTAGTAATATCCCAATTAACATAGGTAAGAGAGTAATTCTACTTACTTCGATGCACGGGCATTTACACCGGAGTTTTTTTCCGAGAAGGTAGAGCGGAGATCTTCTTCTTGGCGCGACGGACCTCAAGATGGTTAGTCTACAACTAAATCAACTACAGACCAGTAATCGAGAAAATTTTTTTTTTTTTGTTAAATCTTTTCTTTCAGAGGATTTTTTTTTTTTTTGTTAAATCTTTTTCTCAAAGGAAACTGTGTAGAAAATGTATTTGCATGCATGTATCTATAGTGCAGAAAATGTAAGTCGGCAACTTTATTTTTTTTTGGATTTTGTGTTGCAGAAAATGTAAGTCGGCAACTTTATTTTTTTTTGGATTTTGTGTGTTTTTTATTGACTAATAATATAATAATATGTTAGTCGGTCATAAAATACGGCGGGAAAGTAAGTCGGCTACAAATGAAAAGTCGGTTAATAAGGCAACTTTATTTTTTTTTGGATTTTGTGTGTTTTTTATTGACTAATAATATGTTAGTCGTAATAAAATATCAACAGAAAATACGGCGGTAAGTCGGCTACAAACGAAAGTCGGTTAATAAGGCAACTTTATTTTTTTTTGGATTTTGTGTGTTTTTTATTGACTAATAATATGTTAGTCGTAATAAAATATCAACAGAAAATACGGCGGTAAGTCGGCTACAAACGAAAGTAAGTCGGTTAAATAATTAATAGAGTAGTGAAAAAAAAAACACAGTCAACAATTATGTCTATCAAATTTAAAAATCACAGCTCAAATATCAATTGTCAAAAACAGATAATGAATATCAATTGTCAAAACCAGATAATGAATAGCAAACAACCAGTTCAAGTGTGAAACAGAGGGTGCAAAAATGAACAGTGATTTGGCCATCCTCTCTTTTAATATAGTAGTGATATAGGAGATGATGCTTCAGATTAAAGAGCAACCTGTTCCAGATGGTTTTGATGCCCCCACTGAACTTGAAATTATGCAGCAAGTTTTAGGAAAATCTAGAGGTTACATTAGAGGACTTGGACATGGTCTAAAACCTGCCTCAAACCACTTTGTTCATTTGACATCGGTTGATACTGAATCAATAGCCCTTCGAGAGCAAATACAAAAGCAAGAGCAAGAATTATTGGATATGCGTGCCAAGCTTTCTCAATTTGAGACACTAATGCATAAGTTCGTATCGAGTCAAGTTGACACGTCTCCACAACAATCTAAACCAGCATCAATAGTTTAGCATGTGATGGCCTATTGATATTATATGAATTATGATGTATTTAATTATTTGCTTTAATTGTGAGACAACTATTTTCCTTTATGGATTGGTTTGATTGAGCAGTCCTTTTTTGTATGTTATTATGTGATTGAAAGTTTAATCGTATAATGCATTGTTCTTAAGTTTTTTGCGAGTAAACTTTTTTTAAAGATATTTTACTACCTTTTTTTGGCGACATTCTTTATTATTTGTCACAACTTCTCACATTTCACGACAACTTTTTATGTCGCCAAAGGTTTTTTGGTACTTATTTTTCTCATCACAAACTTTGCGACAAACTCAAAACATGGTCGCGTTAAGTCACTTATTGCAACAACTTTTTTTATGTTGTGAAAAATCTTGTCGCGAAATCACAGTTTTGTTTTAGTGTCCTTATTTATTTATTTTTTGTTTTTTCTTTAAGTTTTTAATTTGGGATTATTTTATGGGAAAAGTATTAAATTATTATTTTGCCCTTTTAAAATTGATTAAGATGTTGTCAAAAAATTTAATTTTTTGGTTCAACTAACGACAATTTGGATGGAAACCGTCCATTGGGACCTCAAATGTTATGATTTGAAAGGTTTGGGGTGACTGTTACAGTGATGAAATGTTAGGGGAAAGTCTGCCACTGTTTGAAAGGTTTGGAGCCTCAGCTGCAATTATCCCTTTATTTAATTGCATATTTCTATTGACAACAATCAATTGTCTAAAAGCAAGCTTGGACTCATCATTGGTTCTGGTACGTGCACTTATGGTTTATGCAGTGAAAATCAACAATTATTGTAAAATTAATGATTTTATATAATTGCTGATTTTGTTTTTTGTTTTTGTTTTTTTTATTGGAGCTTGGTCAGTTGCCATTGCTTGAATAAAGGAAGACATTTAGATAGTTGTAATGTTTTGTTCTTATTGTTGTAATGTTGGTTTGGCTGATTATTTAACAGTCCTACGTTGATTTGGCTGTACAGTTATATAGGTATTTTTTGTTTAATCTATATTTTTCTTGGGAGGGGAGGGGTTATGATGGAGAGCTGATCATATTCTATGGCCTGTATTATTCATGAATACTCTGTTAGAGTTCACTGTGCCTCAATGCATGTCGAGGAGAACTAGCTAACTTTGAGTTTGAGTTACAACTCATCAGCGAAGCTTGTCCAGGGGATGTTTTTTATTTGCATTCACCCCTTTTGGACACAGCTGCTAAATCATGTTCTAGTTCTGGCAAAGAAAGTTCGACCACCTTACCAATACTTGAAAGTCAATCAGAAAATGTTTCTGCTTCTGTTCGTACTAATGTAATTTCCATCACAGGTGGACATATACCAGAATCAAAAATTATCTGATAAAGACGTTGAGAGAGGCAGAAGCAAAACAAAAAACAAAAAAAGGAATCTTGGGAAAGCAAAAGACTTTTATACTCTGGAGCTGAGGTGAAAGCTGTATTTGGGATTTGTAGACAAGAAATTGATTACAAGGAAAAAGTGAGCCCAATCTTGCATGAATTGATTTGAAAAAATAATAATAATAATAATAATAATGTTGGATGAGGGCTGACTTTAAATTATTCCAATGTCCTGAATGCTTGGATAAAGTTTTCTATAAATGGTTGGAGTAGAAAATAGTTCGTGTTGTGTTCTCGACAACGTTTTCTTATGCTCAGAATGATTTGGAAATTGCATCTGTTTTCTTTCACATGCTTAACGCACTATGAGGAGAAACTACTCATGGAGAAATAGGGCAGTATGAAGGAATAATGAATAGCTTGATACCATTCAATTCTTTTGCTGGCTCTTTTGTTTCTCAGATACTCTCTTTTATGCTGTGATGCATATTGTTTTTTCTTTTGTTGTTGGTTCAGACTTACAATGACTTATATGGGACATTTTGATAGCCCAAAAATAGCTAAGCAATAGGGGGTTGAATTGGTTTTTAAAACTTTTTCAAATATTTAATCTATAACCAAGCACGTAATAACAAAATAGATTAATTCATATAATAAGCACGGATATGAAAGCAAGAAGTAAAAATGGATAGAGAGTGTAACGGTATAATTATGAAGGTTCAATCCAACGCAATGATCTAAGTCATCCGTTATCAAGCTGTCCAACACGTGCAATGCCAATTTCACTATATCAATTGACTTGTGATGCAATCCAACCCTTTACAAAGCTTCCGGTGACTTACAAACAAGGAACACCGATCCTGATACAATATTGAACTTTACGGGACCTCAATACGACCCACAAATTTAAAGAGAATTGATTTTACAAATTGAAACTTATCTCTTAATAAATGATATGATTGCAATTAAGTACAAAGAGAGAAATATGCTAACAATTTAATAAATAGCAATGAATGAAGCTCAAGTGTTAGGTATGAAAAACTTTGATGTGTTGAATGATTTTCAAATGTTAATTTGATCAAAATTTTTCAAAGCTAAATTGATTTAATAATAATTGAGATGAGAAATCAATATAATTTTTTGCTCAAAATTATTCACTCGAATGCTCTTGAATGTGTGTCATTGAATGTAAGTGATGTGGTATTTATAACAGTCAAAACGTAAAAAGTTATGGCCAATGAGAAGACCCCCATCGGACGTCCGCTACTGAACCGGACGACTGAACATAGCCGTTTTGCGTCAGAAATCAGAACTATTCAAATTTTGACCGTTGGGGCCACCGGACGTCTGCCAGCTTCACCGGACGTCCACCTGAACAGAAATTTTCGATTTTCTCTTTTCTTATTTATTTTAGCAAGTGTAAATTTTTTAGGTACACATTCATTTATCTTTTCAAAATAAATATTATTGGTCAAGGGTTTAAGAGTTAAGTGAAGATTTTTGTCATATTGAAAATAATTTTTATGCGACCCTTTTTGTGAAAATTTTATTTTGTGCATAAAAAATTAATTTATGAGCTTTTTGTGATTCATTGCTAAGATTGAAGTGTTTTACCTTTACAAGTGAGTTCAAACATATAGTTCTAATATTTTCGATTGATTTGGCGTAAGTGCACGATTTTGAACTTGGCGCAAGTGTTTGATTGGTCTCCGATTGTTTTTGGCGTGAGTGCTCGATTGAGAATGCTCAACTTCCAGGTTTGATTGTGAATGCTTGATTTCCATAAAGTTCGCAACATGTAACAATGAAGATTCGAATATAAATGTTAGAGATAAAAAAAATACTTTGTTCGTTATAACCAAAACATAAGATTGACCACAAGTCAATGATTTTCCCCTATTTGATTATGAGAAACAAGATGATTTGCATAATAGGATTGGAGAATTGATATCAATTTATTACGCAATTCGCATTCCCTCTGTCTTTTACAAATTGATAACCATACATTCAAAATATATAAATGATTTTACCTCTTTCCCCCTTTTTTTATATATTCCAAGCATATTATTAAATCATGCGTGCATAATCATCTCACTCGCATTCCTCATTTTGGCATAAACAAAAGTATAAGGCAAAATATGGATCATAATAACCTTAGCAATGATCATAAACGAATAACCATAGATAATTATGTCCAAAAAAAAAAAAAAGTTAAACATAAAGATTGTAGATAAGGCATAGAAACCTAAAGACAATCTAAAATAGCAATAAAATCGAGGACTACGGCTTCGGAGGAGGCGGTGGAGGAAAAAGTGCATAAAGGTGAGCGTAGAAGGCATTTTGCTCGGCCTGTATTTTCGCCTATTGTACTTGAATGGCATCCTGTTGAGCTCGTATGATGGCCTACTGAACCTGTAACTCCTGAAGTATCCCGCTAAGGCCATCAACTGAGGATGTAAGAGATTCAATACAGCCATTGAGAAGATTGTAGTGATTCTGGATAAATGTGAAACCACCAGTTGATGAACGAACATCGTGAGAAGAGTGCGGAACTTGCGGTCTATCATCATCACCTTCATCCTTATCACCTTCAAAATGTAGAGTCGATGGATCTGATATAGGGTCGAACAATTTTGTGTGTGCCACTTATTGACTATGTTCTTTTACTATTTTCATTCTTTTAAGGGTTTGAATGTTGATAGTGTAGGTAGGGCAAAGTTTAACAAATGTTTCATCGTGTAGTGGAATGTCAAAATGTTGAATTTTTTTTTTTTTGTAAGAAGCATTCCGTAATGCGAAGATTTAAGATGTTGCATGGAACGCACAAGTTTCATGAAATCTAATGCAATAGTTGAAAAATTCAGTTTTCGCCCAACAAGAAAGGAATCGAGGATAAAAAGATCAAAAAGTTTATCTCATCTCGATGACCCTTTTGAGAAAGATTACATGTGCAATGATATTTTGTAAAACTTTACATGGAAGTGTTAGTTGATTTGTACTAAGTTTTGTGATTTTTTCAAAATTCTTTCCGGTTACTCGACGACATACCTCGGAAAAGGTCATACCCTTCTAAAGTGTGTGAGTTTTAAGGACAAAAAATTGAACATCACACGGCACAAGCTTAAGAATATCATGAATGAGAGCTTTGTTGACGGTGATACGAACATTTTTAAGTAAACATGAAATCTCATCCGAGCAAGGAATAATAACCATTTTATAGAACTCTTTTATAAGGTAAGGATATGCACGTTCTTCTAGAGTAGCAATCGACACCCACCCCATGTTTTCAAAATACTCTTCAATATGAAATGCATGTGCTTCAATAGTAAAGTTGGCAAAATCAACGTTTTTACCTATTAAAATGGGGGATTTTTCAAATGGGTTGGCCAGCACCTTGGGTTCCATGTCGAATTCTTCGTCGGATGATGGTGGAGGAGATCGCGTCACTGTACTCTTGAGTCTTTTGCCCACTCTTCTAGACCAGCACATTGTAGAAAAGTAATGATGTAGAGAAGAATTGAAGAAGAAGAAGAAGAATGAATGAATCAAGTTCTAGGGTTTCAAAATTTTCAGGAAAATTTGGAATAAAAGTTTGAATTTTGAAAGAATTTGAAGTGTAAAGGTAATGGGTTTTCTTTTTTTTTTTTTTAGTAATTGATGATTTGAGTGGGAAGAATGAAGAAAAGAGATGAAATTTAGGAAAAAATTGAGAGAAAATGGAGAAGAATGTGTCTGGTTTCGCGAAAAGAGGAGTTATATCTGTGATGTACCAGACGTCCGGTTGACAAAGCTAAAATTCTCTGTCAAATCGGACGGGCTTATCGAACGTCCGGTTCACTCGTTCGGTCTCCTCTCCCTTTTTTTTTTATAATACCACATATAGAAGAAAACTTAGTTGAGTACTTCCGATTCATTAATGATACCTAAGCCTCGTCGAATATGTGAGAATCGATCAAGTGCAACAGGTTTAGTGAAGATATCTGCCAATTGATTTTTCGTGTTTACAAATTCTAACACGATATCTTCCTTTTGTGTGTGAATTCTTAGAAAGTCATATCTAATTTCAATGTGTTTAGTTCGCGAGTGCAAAATGAGATTTTTAGACAAGTTTATGGCACTAATGTTATCATACATAATGGGTATATGATCAAATGATAAGTGATAATCACTAAGAGTTTGTTTCATCCATAGTGCACAACAACTAGCGGTCGAAGTATATTCAGTTTTGGCGGTTGACAATGCAATGAAATTTTGTTTCTTGCTAAACCATGATACAAGTGCAAAGCCTAAAAAATGGTAAGCTTCGCTAGTGCTTTTACGATTGATTGTGCATCCGGTCCAATCGACATCCGAATAGCTAAGTAGATCCATGTCAGTGCCGTTGTGATATCAAAGCCCTAAAGTTCTAGTGCCACTAAGATATCTGAAGATTCGTTTCACGGCTGTAAGATGAGATTCTTTAGGATTTGATTGAAATCTAGCACATAGATATACACTAAACATAATATTGGGTTTATTTGCGGTTAAGTAAACAAGGGATCCGATCATATCTCGATATTTTGTTATATCAACGGACGTACCTTGATCATCCTTGTCCAATTTTATGGATATGCTCATAGGGTTATTCATTGGTTTCAAATCATTCATGTCGAACCTCTTGAACATGTCCAATTTGTACTTACTTTGATTGATGAAATTTTCATCACAAGTTTGCTTAATTTGAAGACCGATGAAGAATTTAAGTTCTCCCATCATGCTCATTTCAAATTCCATGCTCATAGACCTCGAAAGCTCTTCACAAAAATAAATATTAGTAGCACCAAATATAATATTATCAACATGAATTTGAACAATGATCATATCGTTCTTTTGAGTTTTAACAAAAAAACTGGTATCCACTTTTCCTATTGAAAAATCATTTAAGATTAGAAATTTGCTCAATCGTTCGTACTAAGCCCTAGGAGCTTTTTTTAGACCGTAGAGAGCTTTTTGAAATTTGAAAACATAGTCCGGATGATTGTGATTTTTAAATCCGGGTGGTTGTTCAACAAACACTTATTCTTAAATAAAACCGTTAAGAAAAATACTTTTGACATCCATTTGATAAATAGTGAATTTTTTATGACAAGCAAATGCAAGAAGCATGCGAATGGATTCTAATCTAGCCAGCGGTGTAAATATTTCTTCAAAATCGATGTCTTCTTCTTGATTGTAACATCGGGCCACTAATCTAGACTTGTTATGTACAGTCATCTCATTTTCATAACGTTTATTTCTAAAGACAGATTTAGTACCGATGACGGTTTGATTATTTGGTCTAACAACTAAATCCCAAACATAGTTTCATTCAAATGATTTCGTTATTCTTGCATAACTATAGTCCAAAATTTATCAAACTCGGCCTCTTTGAAGTTTTCGGTTCAATTTGTGAAATGAATGCACAACTATTTAAATAATTTTTAGTAGAGGCTCTAGTAGTAATACATTTTGATGGATCACCAATGATTAGTTCTTTAGGATGAGAAGGAACAAATCTCCATTCGTTTGGTAGAGGTAAGTCATTTTGGACTTTGGTTGGCTCTTCTTTGCTTTGTCGAACATTTTCTCATTGTTGATATTTATCTTGTGGATCTACCTTATGTTGATCTTAAATAGTCATTTGTTCGAATTGAGTTTCCAACCTTACATCAAAATTAATACATTTATCACGATCAAGAGAGTTAGTTTCATTGAAAATGACATACATGGATTCTTCAACGACTAGAGTTCTTTTGTTGAAAACTCTATAAACTTTACTAATCGATGAATATCCCAGAAAAATTTCAATGTCGGATTTTGAATCAAATTTTTCCAAGTTTTCTTTTGTATTCAAGATAAAATATTTGCACACAAAGACTTTGAAATAACCGATATTGGGAATTCTATTTTTCCAAAATTCATATGAAGTTTTGATTTTTTTCGACTAATTAAAACTCTATTAACAATATGGCAAGTGGTGTTAACGACTTCCGCCCAAAAATATTTTGACATGCTTTTTTCATTTAGCATGGTCCAAGCCATTTCTTGCCATATGCGATTTTTCATTTCTACTACACCATGTTGTTGAAGAGTTTTAGGAGCTGTGAAATTATGTTCATATCAATTTTCATTACAAAACTCATCAAAGGCCCAGATTATCAAATTCTCCACCATGATTACTTCTAATAGTTGTAATGGAGTATCATTTTTCATTTTGAACCTTTTTGCAAAAAAAAAATTAAAGGTTTTTAGAGTTTTATCTTTGAGACTTGAGAAAAGAACCCAAGTGAATCTAGAGAAATCATCAACAATGACGAAAACATAGTTTTTTCCACATAAACTAGCGGTTCTCAATTGTCCAAAAAGATCAATGTGGAGTAATTGAAGTGGTTTTGTAGTAGATGTGTGTAATTTGGGTTTGAATGAACTTTTTACTTGTTTACTAAATTGACGTGCATCGCAAATTTTGTCTTTTTCAAACTTCAAATTTGATAAACTTTTGGCAAAACCATTTTTGGAGGTTTTTGAAAGAAGATCTATACCAACATGACCTAATCTCCTATGCCATAGCCAAATATCTTCTTTAAACTCACTAAACATTTTTCATCATTTTCAAAATCGATATTTATGATATAAATATCTTTGTTTCGGCTTTCTATAAACAATACCTCTTTAGATGTAGCATTCTTAATGAGACATTTAGAAGAATTGAATTTAATAAGATAGCATTTATCACATAATTGACTAATACTAAGTAAATGATTACCAATGTTTCCAATTCCGATGATTTTTCCCTTGGCATTGTCTCCAAATGTGAAATGACCTCCATTCTTCTTTTTGAAGTTCGATAGTCAAGTTCTAACTCAGGTCATGTGCTTCAAACACCCGCTATCCAAGAACCACTTGCCCGTCATCTTCTTTGGTACCTACAATAATAATTCAACTTTTGATTTTGGTACCCACACAAGTTTGAGTCATTGGTAGTTAGTTTTAGTGGATCCTAGAGTCCACTTGTTTTTACTTTCAAAGTGTAGCTTCTTTTTTGTTAGACAATTGTAGGCAATATGTCCATCATTGTTGCAAAAATTACAAGCAGTTTTTTTGAGGAAATTGTATTTGAGACTTTGACAAATAAATTTTTAAGAGATTTTTATTTCAAAAATTGCTTATATCCAATGTCTCCTTTATTAAAAACACATTTTTGATCACCGAGCATTAAATCAAAATTCTTCTTCCCTTAAGTGAATTTAAAAATATTTTTTGTCAAATCTTCAACATTTTCTTTTAAAGAACAATTTTCTTTGTACAATGAATTATAATCAACATTTTCCTATTTAATTTCTAAAATTATCGCAATTTCATTTTTTTAATAATTTATGTTTCTTTTTAAAAATAGAATGACTAAGAGCGAGTTTTTCAAAATGTTCTAAAATTTCACCATAAGAAGATAAATCATCATTGAGAATTTTTCAATGGAATTTACCTTATTATCGATTGCCATGAAATACATGTTGGCGATCTCTTCTTGACTTTCATTTTCATAGCAATTATCATTGTTGCTTTTATCCCATGTTGTTTGGATTGCATTTTTTTTTTTTTGAAATTTCTCTTTTTGTTTGGACACTCGATTGTGACATCACAATCATAACAAACAATTTTCTTACTTCTTTTTTCGCTCTTTTCTTCTTTCTTTTGAAACTTTCGATTATTTCAAAAGCCACTCCATTTTTTGACAAGAAGCACAAGATCATCAAACTCTTCATCACTCATATGTTCACTTGTAGTTCATTCTTCAATTGTCGATCTGAGAGCAATTTGATGCCTATGAGGCTCTTTTGATTCTTCCTTACTTTTCATTGTCTTCTCCTTGATTTTGGCGTTGTTAAGCTCATATGTCATCAAAGTTTCATAAAGTTCCTCCAAAGGATAAGAGTTAATGTCTTTGGTGTTCTCTATCAACATCCTTAATGCTAACTCCAATCTTCCGAAAGTGCAACATTTTACTTACAAGCTCACCGTTAGTAAATTTACGATCAAAGCTCATGAGGCCATTAACAATATCGGTGAAGCGAGTAATCATGTCAACAATATGTTCATCTTGTTTCATGAAGAAATTTTCAAATTCTTTGGCTAAGTTATTAATCTTGGTTTCTTTTACCTCACTCGGGCCAACATGAGTGACTTCTAAAGCATGTCATATATCAAATGTGGAGTTACACGTGATAATACAATTAAATTCATTTTATCTAAGAAACAATAAAATAGGTTTGTGGCTCTAGCATTCAAGGACAATTTTCTTTTATCATTTTCATCATATTCCTCTCTAAGTTTATGATTATTGGATTTTCTATCAATTTTCATAATTTTGGTGGGCACATAATGGCCATACTCAATGACTTCCCAAATATTATAATCTATTGATTGAATGTAAATCATTATTCTAACTTTCCAATAATTATAATGTATGTCATCAAAGAAAGGATATCGATTTGTAGAATTTCTCTCGAGATTTTGAATGTTATTGTGGTTAGCCACTGCTCGAGATTGTAAAATCTTAATTTTAAAATGAGCACCTTGCTCTGATATCAATTGATAATCCATGAATAGTTAACTAAGAGATGGGTGAATTGGTTTTTAAAATTTTTTCGAATATTTAATCTATAATCAAGTACATAATAACTAAATAGATTAATTCAAATAATAAGTACAAATATGAAAACAATAAGTAAAGAGGGATAGAGAGTGCAAACGGTATAATTATGGAGGTTCGATCCAACGCAATGATTTACGTCTTCCGTTACCAAGCTCTCCAACACTAACAAGGCCGATTTCACTATTTCGATTAATTTGTGGTGCAATCCAACCCTTTATAAAGCTTTCGTTGACTTATAAATAGGGAGCATCAATCCTTATACAACGTTGAGCTTTACGGAACCCCAACACGATCCACAAGTTTAAAGAAAATTGATTTTACAAATTGAAATTTCTCTTTTAAGAAATGATATGATCACAATTAAGTACAAAGAAAGAAATATGTTAATACTTTAATAAATAACAATGAATGAAATTCAAGTGTTAGGTATGAAAAACTTTGATGTGTAGAATGGTTTCCAAAAGTTAATTTGATAAAAAAATATTTAAGCTAAAATGATTTAATAATAAATGAGATGAGAAATCAAAATAATTTTTTGTTCAAAAATACCTCACTTGAATGTGTGTTATTGAATGTAAAGTGATGTGGTTCTTATAGTAGTCAAAATGCAAAAAGTTCTGGTCAACCGTATGACTCGCACCGAACGTCCACTACAGAACTGGATGACTGAAAATAGACATTGTGCTTCAGAAATCAGAACGGTTAGAATTTTGACCGTTGAGGCCACCAGAAGTCCGCCAACTTCACCGGACGTCCACCTGAACAGAAATTTTCGATTTTCTCTTTTCTTGATTATTTTAGCAAGTGTAAATTTTTGAGGGACACATTCATTTATCTTTTCAAAATAAATATCATTGGTAAAGGGTTTAAGATTCAAGTGAAGATTTTTTTCATATCGAAAATAATTTTTATGCGAGCGTTTTTGTGAAATGTTTATCTCGTGTATAAAAATTTAACTTACGAGCTTGTTGTGATTCATTGATAAGAATTGGAGTGTTTTACCTTTACAAGTTAGTTCAAATATATAGTTTTAATATTTTCGATTGATTTGACGCGAGTGCACGATTTGTTGCTCGATTTTGAACTTGGCACAAGTGCTTGATTTTTTCTCCGAGTGTTTTTGGTGCAAGTGCTTGTTAAGAATTAGCAGCTGCTGACTCAGCTGCACCTTAACTAATTGCAGCTCCACCTCATCACAATCAGGCAATGAGTCAGCACGACCTCCATGGTGTCCAAGCCGTTCTTCAGCTGTGCAATTGAACCACCTTTCTGTTGAATAATATTCCCAACATGTTCCACTAAATCAGGAGCTGAATAACAGCATTTATCTTCTAGATTATTCCTTGACATTATATTGTACTATATATATTCCTTTTAGCTCAATGAATACATCTACGGTTTTAGTGTCTATCAATTATTTAGACTTAGAAATTTAACTTGGTATCAGAGCCACTCTCTGCCATGGCAAATGCAGCGACCAACACTCCTCAAAATGCTGAACCTACAACAAAGACTAAATTCTCCTTCTCCAAAGAAGACTGCTGCACCAATGATAGGAAATAGCAACTTCTCACCATTTGGTGTGAACCTCACTCAAACCATATCAGTAAAGTTGGATAAAAACAACTACCTACTTTGGAAAAACATGATCCTCCCCATCATTCGAGGACATGGTTTAGAAGGATATATTCTTGGGACAAAGGTGTGCCCCAAAGAGTTCATTGGAACTCAAGTCATTGGTGAAGCTGGCACCAGTATAGAGATGGTAAAGAATCCGGAACATAGCCAATGGATATCAACTGATCAGCTGTTGATAGGATGGCTCTACTCCTCTATGACCCCTGACATTGCTATGCGAGTAATGGGTGCAGCCAACTCAAAGGAGTTATGGACTGCCATTGAAGAGAGTTACGGAGTCCAGAACAGATCAAGAGTCATCTTCCTTACAGGAGAGCTTCAGAAGTTAAGGAAAGGTAATATGAGCATTGATCAATATCTGAATAAAGTAAAACAAATTGCTGACAACCTTGAAATTGCTGGTAAAATCATCAGCAACACAGACCTGATAACTCAAGTCCTAGCTGGTTTGGATGAGGATTATACACCAATAGTTGTTCAGCTAAATAGCAGAGATCACATTTCATGGTGTGAACTTCAGTCAACATTAATGACATATGAAAGTCGCCTGGAACATCTTACTCAGATCAGAAATGAAATGACTGGGATAAACCTTGATCAAACTTCTGCAAACTTTTCACAGAGGTCAAACTATGGTCATAATCAATTTAGATCTGGAAGACCTTTCTCTGGAGGAAGATCTTCGAATTTCAGCCACTACAGAGGAGGAAGAAGAGGAAGAAGCAGAGGATTCAGTACATATGGAAATGAAAGACCAGTATGCCAAGTGTGTGGGAAAATCGGACACAAGGCAAACATATGTAACTTCAGGTATGATGAGAGATATTCTGGTTCTTCTCATAGTGCTGGTTCTTCTCCTGGCTCTTCTCCCCATCAAAGGATCAGTTACAACTCACCACCTGCTGCTCTTTTAGCCACTCCTAACACAGTAAGTGATCCAGCCTGGTTTGCAGACACAGGAGCCAGCAATCACATAACCTCTGATAAGGCAAACATAACTTCAGCAAATGAATATACAGGTACAGAAAAGGTCATGGTAGGAAATGGAAATAAGCTAAGCATTTCACATTTTGGTACATCACAAATACCTGCTCTAAATGATAAAACTCTGAGGCTAAATAAATTACTTCACGTACCAGAAATAAAGAAAAATCTGCTTAGTGTTTCTCAACTTACCTCAGACAATCAGGTGTTTATGGAATTTCACTCTAACTGTTGTTTTGTCAAGGATTTGGAAACGAAGGAAGTGATGCTACAAGGGAAACTTAGAGAAGGGCTGTATCAATTGGAGATCCCTCCTGAAAGCACCAGTCAGTCCTATCATCCTTCAAGGCCTCGAAATAACTTCTGCTGTAACACCTCTTCAGCTCTTACTAGTCAAGAGTCTTTAATCAATTCCAATCAAGAATCTTCATCTGTCAGTCCAAATCAAGAGTCAATGGATGTAGATCTATGGCATAATAGACTTGGCCATCCATCTAGTTTAGTGATGACTCAAGTCTTTAAGATTTGTAATTTGAAAACAAAGCAAGATGTTGTTAAATCCTTTTGTAATGCATGTCAGCTTGGTAAATCGCATCTTTTACCTTTCTCTTCATCTTTGTCACGTGCCAAAGCACCTCTAGAGCTGGTACACACAGACATATGGGGACCTGCACCTGTGCTTTCAACTTCAGGCTTTAAGTATTACATAACCTTCTTAGATGACTTCAGCCGTTTCACCTGGATTTACCCTCTAAAACTGAAGTCTGAAGCTCTCAATGTTTTTATTCATTTCAAGAACCTAACTGAGAACAAACTAAGCCACAAAATCAAAACCCTTCAGGCTGATTGGGGGGGAGAATACAGAGCTTTCTCAAACTACCTAACACAGGAAGGAATTGATTTCAGACATCCATGCCCGTATACATCACCTCAAAACGGTAGAGTTGAGAGAAAACACAGACACATAACTGAAATAGGCCTAACTCTACTGGCTCAGGCTCACTTACCCTTAAAATTCTGGTGGGATTCCTTTCACACGGCAACCTACCTCATAAATAGATTGCCAACCCCTGTGCTCCAACAACAATCTCCCTATAAAATTCTGAATCAGAAGGAACCTAACTATGGAGACCTAAGATCTTTTGGGTGTGCTTGCTTTCCCTGTTTGAGGCCATATCAAAGAAACAAATTTAGTTTCCACTCCACTAAGTGTATTTTTCTTGGTTACAGCAACTCGCACAAGGGCTATAGATGCCTTAACTCTACAGGAAAAATATACATCTCGAGACATGTGGTTTTTAATGAATCTGAGTTCCCCTTCGAGTCCTTATTTAATATCAATACTCAATCTCATCCTGCAGCATCTGAAACAACAACTCCCTATATTCATCTTCCCTCAGATTTGAACAAATTCAACTCAAACTCCCTTGATACAACTCGGACTGAAGGACCCCTTGGACAAAGATCACCTGCCTTCAGACTCAAGTGACAACCAACATGTGAGTAACTTTCATAATTCTGGTGAAACTGATAGAATTGAGATTGAAGAAGTTATTGAATCAGAACCTGCAGATCCAACATTCAGCCTGCAGGAGGATAGTACCACTGAGATTCATGAGTCACCAAGAATCGAAAATCAACACCCTATGGTAACCAGAGGAAAAGCAGGAATATTCAAACCAAAAATCCATCTAATCAAGTCAACTGAGAATGATTCCAAGGCATTTGAACCTAAGGATGTTGAAGAAGCAATGAGGAATCCTGATTGGAAGAAGGCTATGGAAGATGAATTTGATGCCTTAACCAAAACCAGAACTTGGAAATTGGTACCTCCCTTGCCTACCTATAACATAGTAGGCAATAAATGGGTATTTAAGGTCAAGCACAACACTGATGGTTCAGTTCAGAGACTAAAGGCAAGGCTTGTGGCGAAAGGCTTTCATCAGGCTGCTGGAATCGACTACTATGAAACCTTCAGTCCAGTTATCAAGCCCTCAACACTAAGAATAATACTCACTCTTGCTGTGGCCAAGGAATGGATTATCAGGCAGGTAGATATTAATAACGCTTTTCTGAACGGAGAATTGGAAGAGACAGTCTACATGAACCAGCCTGAAGGATTTGTGGATAAAACAAAACCTAATCATGTCTGTAAACTTGAAAAGGCTCTTTATGGTTTGAAACAGGCACCTAGGGCCTGGTATGACAAGCTGAAGACTACCTTTTTGAGCTGGGGTTTCGCATAATCAGCGTATACGTCCCTGTTCTACTTCAAGACTGAAAATCAGGTGATTTTTGCCCTCATCTATGTAGATGATATTGTTGTCACCGGAAATAATAAAGATCTGATTCAAGGCTTCATAAATTCACTTAACAAAAGATTTGCACTAAAGGATATTGGAAGACTACATTACTTTCTTGGAATTGAAGTTGTGTGGCACAATTCAGGGATCCACCTTACTCAATCCAAATACATTACTGACTTGCTCAAAAGATTTGAACTCGAAAACCTGAAGCCATGTTCAACTCCTATCCCTCGTCGGCAAAACTATATCCAAATCGTATGGTGAATTACTAGCGTAACCTTCTCGTTACAGAAGTGCGGTAGGAGCTTTGCAATATCTCTCACACACTGCATCAGACATAACTTTCGGTGTAAATAAACCGAGTCAATTTCTCCAGCCTCCAACTGTCACTCATCGCGTGCCCTAAAAAGGGTTCTTAGATACTTAAAAGGCACTATAGATCATGGATTATGGATTCAAAGAAGTGATAGGTCGTGTTTAAATGGATACTCGATGCCGACCGGGCCTCTTGCCCGTATGATTTAAGATCAACCACAGGGTATTGTATCTATTTGGGTGACAACTTGATTTCATGGTCCTCAAAGAAACAAAACGTTGTAGCTCGTTCAAGCACCGAATCTGAATACAGGGCACTAGCTTCAGCTGCATCAGAAGTAGCATGGATTCAGTCGTTATTTAAAGAACTTGAACTCTCCTTGGCTGAAACCCCAACCCTGTGGTGCGACAACATGAGTGCAGGAGCATTGGCCTCCAATCCAGTTTACCACACCAGAACCAAGCACATTGAACTAGACATTCATTTCATCAGAGATAAAGTTCTTGAAAGGAAACTGGAAGTGAAATATGTTCCAACCTCAGATCAAATTGTAGACCTATTAACTAAGGGACTGAATCATTCAAGATTTATCCTCTTAAAGGACAAGCTAGGAGTTACTTGCGTGCCATCTAGCTTGAGAGGGGATGTTAAGAATTAGCAGCTGCTGACTCAGCTGCACCTTAACTAATTGCAGCTCCACCTCATCACAATCAGGCAATGAGTCAGCACGACCTCCATGGTGTCCAAGCCGTTCTTCAGCTGTGCAATTGAACCACCTTTCTGTTGAATAATATTCCCAACATGTTCCACTAAATCAGGAGCTGAATAACAGCATTTATCTTCTAGATTATTCCTTGACATTATATTGTACTATATATATTCCTTTTAGCTCAATGAATACATCTACGGTTTTAGTGTCTATCAATTATTTAGACTTAGAAATTTAACTGTGCTCGATTGAGAATGCTTGATTTCTAAGCTTAATTGTGAATGCTCGATTTTTATGAAGTTCGCAACATGTAACAATGAAGACTCGAATATAAATGTTAAAGATAAAAAAAATACTTTATTTGTTATAATCAAAACATAAGATAGGTCAACACATTTTTATGTTGTGATTTTGATTGATTTGTTGTTTCTCTGTGTCTGTCAGCTACATCATTTTTGTGTTTGCTTAAATACACCAATTACATATTCATAAAAATGGAACACTTGTGATTCAAATTAGTCGAAGTTGTTTTTGCATGTAAAACAACAACAAATTAAGCATTATTTCCAACAAATTTGAGGTCGACTACTTGAATCCTTTTTAGCCATTCCATGCAGTTAGGTTTTTCCATATGCAAGCAAAATAGTTACTTTTAATACATCTATGGACTCCTCTCCTCAGTGCTTTTAAGATTAGGTATTAATATGTGTTTGCGATGCCTTTCTTTGTAATGTTTTCGTAGTTGATATATATTGTTTAGTTTGTCTGTTACACGTCTTTGCCGGGAAACTTTCTTAAGAACTTGTCTCTAATATTTTTTTGCAGGCCTTGTTGGGTCAGTTCTTGCTAAAGAGGGACGCACTTCAAATGTGCCTTGAATTTTTTCCTCTGTTGTTAAGGTACTTCTGGGCTTGACGATGATCTCCTTATAATTCTCGTAGATTTTATATCCAGCCTACTGAAACAACTCTATGATTTTTGGTTGAAGTAGATCTTGTTTTTCATGCATCACATTTTTATATATAGCAGATTGTTTTGACACAACTAAAACAAGATGATTCAAGCATGTTAAATTCCAAACAACTTTGTTGTTTGGATTTATGTTGTATTGGCAATTTTTTAGACAAAAAGATTATTATAAAAGAATATGATTATTATAAAAGAGTTGTAAAAGTCAAGTAGTCTTTTGGAGGGTTATATAGATAAACTAGGAGTCTTGATCACAAGGAATTAATGACACTTAACACATATGAGTCACTTATATAATTTACTCAATTTAGACTTAAACTGAGTATGTGAAAAAGTTTACCGACCATTGATTATACTTGTGCATGTTATCAACTACATTTTTGAGTTATTGTATATTATTGTTATAGTTCCCTTCATCATTTGTGACAAAAGGGGGAGAGTGGCATTTTTAATTTTGGAGAGTTTGCAGTAAGGGGGAGATGATAGTATTTGGAGTTTTGTTTTTTTGAATGCTTAACTTTTTTGAGTTTTGATGTTTTGTGATATTAATATTTTAGTTGGTGTTTTGATTAACATTAGTATTAGTTTTCAATTTAGCTAACATATTTATGATAGTCTGTTTCAATAATTCTATGTTATGTGAATTAGTCTACTTGTACATCAAGACATGTACATAAGGGGTTACACACCCCCCCCCCTCACAGGGGGTGAGACCCACTTGAATAATATTTTTTATTCGAGTGGATCCCACCCCCCATGTGAGGGGGGTGTAACCCCTTATGTACATCTTGATACACAAGTAGCATCACCGATTTCATGTACAACGTGTTTTTACACTTGGTATTTGAGTTGTTGATTTCAGGAAACAAGTTTCAAGAAATGCAAGAGACGGACATTCGGTTTGAGTTTGAATAGATTAGTTTGTTTTACATTCTTGATTTGTATTGTATAGTTTTGTCGCAGAATACTAAATTGGGAGATTGTTAGAATTATATTGTATTGTCAATTCTTTAGATAAAATTATTATTATAAAAGAATAGAATTATTATAAAAGAGTTGTAAAAGTCAAAGAGTCTTTTGGAGGGGTTGTAATGAATTATGAGTCTTTGGGTTCGAATCAGGAGAAAGAATTGCCGGATTTACATTAGCATGTCGCCTAGCTGATGTTCGAACGGAAATATAGAATCATTATTGCTCGCCTATCGTTCAAACGACACACCTCTCGCTCGCCTACTGCTAGAACGACATTGTTATATGTGAAATCTTAGTTCGCAATTTTCAAAAGTTTTATTTATCTCATGGTAGCTAAATACCTAATATTATAAATACATAATGCCTATTACATTTTTGGGAGTCGTTGATCATTGTTTTACATTCTAATAACATCAATTCAAGATCCAAGAATACATCACAATATTGAGATCAACCCTTTAATTTTTGAGGTTAATGAACAAGAAGTTGGAAAAAACATTAAATTCATATAATCCAAAACACCCACTTTTTAGATATAATTTGGAAAGTACTTTCTCAATAACTTTAAAATATTACTGAAATTTGAGGGAGTATGGATTAGAAGCACAGAAAAAGTACAAGAACAAGGCGTTCTTGGTGATCCACTAGAGATGGACAAGTCAAGAAGACGGGAGTAGATGTGAGTGAAACATGTTCCGGCGGGTCTTGGAGATTGCATGAATTAGATCAGCGAGTCTAATGAGTTTTCTAGGTTGGATCATACTGTAAGTTCTTATTATCTACAATGGAAACTATTTAGCTTAGTCTCGAAGTTTTTACTCAGTTAAGGGTTTTCTCGTTCATCATTTCTTTGTATGGTCTACATTATTGATTTCATATAAGCCGGCAATTCAACATACGATAATTCATTCACGTGAACCGATCCTAGAGTAATTAATTATTGTGACTCGTTGCAATATTAATTAACTTTAATTTTTAATTCGGTATTATTCACCTATTCGCCCCCCTTTAAGTGATTTTAGGATCGAATTAATAACTTTCAAAAAATGATTCTTTGCTTCAACAAGGATGCAATTTTTCTTTTTCTCAATATAGCCACACACAATGTTTAAAAGGTAATCCGGTAGTGAGGCAATTTTTCTTCGTGAGGTGAGGCATAAGCCTCAATGTAAACCTAAAAAATTCTGGAGAAAATTCAAACTTAAAATAAGCACATATAAGTTATAAATAACCTTTAAAATTAATAATAGAACAATTTGAAGTATGCAAACAAACAAAAGAAAGATCTAGAAAGTAACAAAAAAGAAGGTATTGCTTTAGTTGGTGGTGAAATGGAATAAGAAACACAATTTTTTACTGTTTTAATAATAGTTGACGGGACAGTGGAATTAGAAACACAATTTGGCCCATGTTTGATTCACATTCTTTAAGGAAATAATGTATTTTAAATAGTAATGTGATAGAAAATATGTAGTTAAAAAAGAAGGAAAACTTTTAAATTTGCGTGTAGTATTATTTTATTGAAAATTGTGTAGTTAAAAATGAGTATTGAAAGAATTAATTTTTTTTTTAGAATGTGGATCAAACATGGGCTTATACTGTTTTAGTATTAACCAGAAACACAATCAGACACAATTTTGCGATCCCACACCTAAAGAAAAGTAAATAAGTTGGAGAATTAAGAAGTGCATATCTCACAAGCCTTGTGGAGTTTGCCTCAAATAATGCCTTACAATCAGCGCCTTGAGACATTTTTTATTCGCTTCGCTTAGAGCCTCAATAGGGATTTTTAAAATAACGCTGCACAGTCGTCTCGTTGTTTTGTATACTAGAGTGGCCTCTTTTTTCTTTCAACATTCCTTGTGAATTTATCATATATAAATGTTGGCCATTTTTACTCTATTGTGGATTTCTGATGAAGTTGAGCATTTAGTACAACTTTGATGCGTTTTGTGAGTTCTTTTATCACTTGTCTGGATACAAGTTACACATGGTATCATGTTATAAGTTCACTCGTTGGAGGTTATCGAAGCACATTGGAACTGATAGACAAAATTATTTGGGATTTAATGTTGTATGGGTGCCGAGTCAGGTCAAGACAAACCATTCAAGACATTTGTGACTTGTCATGGCTTTCAATTACTAGATTTTAGCCCCCTTCTGAGATACAAGTGAAAGATGCATTAAATGTTTTGCCTGCAGAAATTTAATTGAATATTTAACTTTTTCAGGTTTATCGCTTGCGGCAGGAGTTGCAACTCCTTGCATCAAATAGATCTGTTACAATTGTTACATCATGTAATTCAGGTGTGACTAATGTGTTCAACTAATGGACACTTTCTTGTCGAACGCTGATATCCTTTTTTAAAAATGCTATAATTTTGTGGCTCCAAATATTCCATAGATAGTGGGGATGTCAGTAGGGGGATGGGCAGAGGGGGGTTTGGGATTTCTTTTCCTTATTAAAATTTGGATAATTAGCACAAAACGTTTTTACTTTCCATTTTTTGACATTTTCACCATAATTTTTATCTTTCATTCTCAAAAATGTTCTTCCATCCACTTATCGTCAATTGTTCCATTAATTCGATACAAAAAATCAGGGTAATTTGTACAAAATGTCCATACTTTCAATGTTATTGTGCAAAATGTCTGCACCTTTCATTTTTTTGGCATTTTCACTTTTATTTTCACTATTCATTGCCAAAAATGTCATTTCATCCACTTACCGTCAATTTTTCCATTAATTCAATATAAAAAGTCAATTTTCTTTTCAAACACTAAGGATAAAATAGTTTTAGCCCATTTGACCTCTTCTTCCCGTCTTCAAAATAGTTATTCCATAAGTAATAGTAACGTGAATATAAAAATTATTTATAAAATTATTACATTAAATGAAGAAAAAATGGCGTAAAGAACATTGTATTTCATCTACAACACCTAATGAAACCATACATCAATGCATCAAATCAAATGTACACCCATTTGAATTCTCTAGCATACCCCTATAACCTCTTCTTCTCGCTTCCAAAATAGTTATTACATGAGTAACAGTAACGTGAATATGAAAATTATTTATAAAATTATTACATTAAATTAAGAAAAACATGGTGTAAAGAACATTGTATTTCATCAACATCCTCTAATGAAACCATTCATCAATGCTCCAAAGCAAATGTATGCCCGTCTGAATTCTCCAGCATACCCCTCTGAATTTTATAAGTAATCCACCATTATAGTAGCCATTATTGTGAAATACAATGTTCCTTACGTCATTTTTCTTCTTTATTTAATTTAATAATTTAATAAATTGTTTTCACATTCACATTATTGTTAATTATGGAATAACAATTTTGAAGTTGGGAAGAAGGGTTGAATGGGTTGAAACTGTTTTACCTTTGGTGTTTAAAAATAAAATTGGCTTTTTATATTGAATTAATAGAGCAACTGACGGTAAGTAGATGTAATGACCTTTTTGGCAAGGAAATGTGAAAATAACGGTGAAAATGTCACAAATAAAGGGTAGAGACGTTTTACACAAGAATATTAAAAGATACAAGCGTTTTGTACTAATTACTCAGGCGTTTATATTGAATTAAGAAGCAATTGACGATAAGTGGATGTAATAACTTTTTGGCAATGAAATGTGGAAATAAGGGTAAAAATGCAAAGAATGAAAGGTAGGGACGTTTTGCATTATTGTGCTGACTACCCTTAAAATTTCTCTCGATGCATTTCCCTTTTCTTTATTTGAAGATGAGGGCAAAATAGTATTTCATTGGAGTTTAATGCCTGTTTTGGACAAATGTCATTTATGATGTACCGACACGGAAACGTGTGTTCGACGCGATAAGTTTAGGATATGACATCACGCAATTTTTCTAAAAGTAGTGACACGACACGTTACCAACACATTAATTAAAATCTTTAAAATTATTTATTTATATAGTATAAATTTAATTTTTTGATTATTTATTTTTCTTGTTGAAATTTTCAAGTATGAGTACCTATTTATTATTTAATAATAATTTTGAGTTAAAAATATATAGTATTTTTTATAAAGAAAGAAAACAACCTTGGTAAAGCGTCGGAGGAGTGCCGGTATCCGACACAAGTTTGACACGTATCGAACACAGACACGCTACTCTAGTTGAAGTGTTCCTGCAACACAAAACGTCATAGGGATCCGTTAATCAAGAATGATAGATTGGACACTGTCACTGCAATTTTCTCTTCCTTTTTTTTCCTCGCAAGGACTCAATTGACACTTTAGATTGACTTCATATTTTCCAACTATCTACAGGATCCGACAAATATGGTGTAATTATTGTAGTTGTAGTTGTTGGATCTAGCCACATATTGTGAAAGGTAATGTTTGTTGGAAAAATTAAGTTGTGGGGCTAGTTTCGGCACTAATTTTGAGCAGGACCCGGTTGACTATTTTGAAAGATGGAGGTTGATTTGTGTTCTCCTCCGTGAGTATATCAAAATCATATACTTACTTATCAAAAATGATGTTCGGTGAATGAGAAATTGAAGTTCAAAGTATGCAATGTGAAAGGAGTTCGTTGGGAAAACTAAAAAAAAGTTAAAGATTTGTTCCTCATAGGAAGTTGATGAAATTTAAAACCACTTTATAAAGGATTACACTTTAAAGTGGTGTAATCATGTGTAGTATAGAGGCTCTCTCCATGTGCGCGCGCAGGGGGGTGCAAATCTTGGATCGAAATAGGTTTCGGACCTTGAACTTGTGTGCGGGCGAGACCTGCGTACATGAATGTCGGACCGAAAGGAGCAAAATTGGCCCTTTAGGAGTGTCCACGTTTTACTACATTTTTGTTAATTTTCAACAGACTTTTAGTTTTCCAAAACTCATGAAACTCCTATATTAATTACCATTTGTTAATAGGCAGGTTACGATAGTTAGCCTTTATATATGTCTCGTTTTTCCACTGTCCATACACGAAAACTTCATATACATATTCATCTGCACACAGTTCCTGTTTCTCTGCATTTTCCGTTTCTGTTCGAGTATGGTGGCTGTGTTTGACACAGGTCTCGGGTTAAAAGTGTTATACTATTTTATTTGTTCTTACTCGATTTTCATATTGTTAAATTACTTGTTATTTTTGCTGCAATCAACAAATCGTTGGATTTGTTATATGTACAGTTTATTATACGATATCCAATCTGTAAATCTGATATTCGATATTGAAACAATTATCCTACAATGTTTTCAGTATTTTTAATTGTACTTCACCTTTATCGTTCCAAATTTTGCTTCGATCATATTACAAAATCTAAAATGTATATGCTTGCTATCTATCTTTAAGGATTTCCCCCCTCCATTTTTAGCCAATTGACAAAATTTTCCAAATATGCATGCGCTTGAAGAGTTAGGAAAATTTCTGATATGATGTTCGCAACCGGGCATGGGTTAAATGATGCTTGCTCTTTGTGATGTTAAACCACCGTTTACAACAAGAAACCGGGCTCAGAATACCTCCAATCGAACACCACAAGAGAAAACCCAAAACCCCTCTCCTTCCAAACGGTTGCTCCACCGTTTTCTACTGCCCACACAGGTTGTCGAATGGTGAAGAGAGTATTGTAACCACAATCTAGCCACAAAGGCAAAGGAGAAGAAAAAGGGACAAAGGTAGCACACAGCCACTGTAGAAGACACGGTTTTCTCTCCAAGGCACAAGTTCTCTCACACACTCAAGAATAGAAACGGGTATAGCATACATATAGTATTAGGTATAGAACTAGGTTAGGCCCAATAAGACGAGCTAAGGCCCAAGTAGAAAACATAGGTGGGCCATCCAAGTTTGGGTCGGTTTACCAATTGTGGTGTTCGATTAACTTTCAGTCATTTGGACTATGCCGACTGAATTAATACAACGTATTTCATCATCGCCCGGGGGAGGTCGTTTAACAACAATTTGCCTAACAAACCTCCACCTTGGTGTCAAAGGACCTGCAAAGAAAGTTATTACGCATTAGTAATAATCTAGAAAAATGGAGAACCAATAAAATTGGAAATCATTTACCTCTACCGATGTTTAGAAGATCTTTGCAACTTCTAAATTTCACCAAATGTAGCACCTTAGTACCCATGTCTGAGGGATTATATTGTGTGTGTATTTTCTCAAGCCTTACTACTTCTTGAGACACAATATCTCTAATGAAATGTAGTCTAACATCAATGTGTTTGGTGCGTTTGTGAAAAACAGGATTCTTACATAGATGTATAGAAGACTGACTATCTGAATATACTACCACATAATCATTTAGAACACACAGTTCATGTAAAAGGCATCTAAGCCATAAAACTTCTTTAATAGCTTCAGTAGTAGCAATGTATTCAGATTCTGTCGTGGATAGTGCAACTATGTGTTGTAACTGTGATTTCCAACTAACACAAGAGTTAGACAAGGTAAACACATAGGCAGAAGTGGATTTCCTGTTATCCCTATCCCCAGCATAGTCAGCATCAACATATCCTTTCAGTTTAACCCCATCGTTATTAACACCAAACTTTAGACCTACATCACATGTACCCTTTAAATACCTTAACATCCATTTTAAGGCTTCCCAGTGCTCAGGACCAGGATTAGACATATATCTACTAAGCGTGCTCACAGCGAAAGCTAAATCAGGTCTAGTGCAAACCATCAAGTACATAACAGAACCAATCACATTTGAATAAGGAATTCTGCTCATGTATTCTACTTCCTTTTCATTACAAGGAGCTTGATCTTTAGATAATACAAAGTGACTAGCTACAGGTAATGTAACAGATTTGCAATCATACATTCCAAATTTCTTCAACACTTTTGAAACATACGAGGATTGATGTAAAAACAAGATAGAATTTGACCTATCTCTTTCAATTTCCATACCTAGGATTCTTTTAGCCTTTCCTAGATCTTTCATGTCAAATTCACCATTCAAACTTGTTTTTATATCACTTATCCATTTAGGCGATGAACCAACTAAGAGCATATCATCCACATAAAGTAGTAAGAACAGATAATCATTACTAGCATCATTATGTTGGAAGTAAAGACAATGATCAAACTTGCTACGATGAAACCATATAGTTAGCACAAAAGAATCAAATCTTTTATACCACAGTCTAGGTGATTGTTTTAGGCCATATAACGATCTTTTCAAGAAACACACATAATCAGGTTTTAATTTGTCTTCAAAACCTCTTGGTTGATTCATAAAGATTTGCTCATCAAGTTCACCATGTAAAAAAGCAGTTTTTACATCAAGTTGTTCAAGTTCCCAGTCAAAATGTGCAACCAATGCAAGTATGACCCTAATAGTAGTGTACTTAACAACTGGTGAAAAAATCTCATTGTAATCAACCCCCTCTTTCTGAGTGTACCCCTTTGCCACTAACCTAGCCTTAAACCTTAAGGGTTTAGAAGTACTAGTACCCTCCTTAACCTTCAATACCCACTTACAGTCAACAGTAGATTTATTTTTAGGTTTAGGTACTAATTCCCAAGTTTGATTCGTCTCTAAAGAACTCATCTCATCTCTCATTGTCTTAAACCACTCTTCAGATTGTTCACTCTTCATTGCCTCTTCAAAGGTCTTTGGTTCCCTATCAGCTTTCTCCTCATAACTCGCATGAGCAAAAGCTAACTCGGATTCATAACCAAATCTCACCGGTGCTCTAGTCTGTCTCCTCTCTCTATCCCTAGCCAAGTTATAGTCTGCTAGAGGATTCTCTTCTTCAGGGTATTCTTCTACTACTACTTCATCTCCATTCTTGACATCAGGTTGTTGTTCCTGAGTCTCCACCTCACTCTGTGTAACAGGGATGAATGTGCTAGGTTTCCCTAACTCCACCTTCAGCTGACTACTCTCTTCACCTTGTATTTCCTCACTTACAAGTTCAGATTCAGCTTTTAAACATGGCATTTCGCTCTCATTGAATGTAACATCTCTACTCACAATGATTTTAACTCCTTTCTGGCTCCTATCCCACAACCTATACCCCTTGACACCTTCGGGGTAACCTAGAAAAACACATTTCCTAGCTCTAGGTTCAAGCTTTCCCTCACTCTGATGAGAAAAAGCAGTGCAGCCAAAAGTTCTAAGCATGGAGTAATCACTAAGTTTACCAAACCATTTTTCATGCGGAGTATCACCATTCAATGCAGCAGATGGAGTCAAATTAATCAAATAACAAGCAGTCATAACAGCATTGCCCCAAAATGACTTCGGGACTCCAGAACTTAACATCATGCAACGCACTTTATCAAGTATGGTTCTATTCATCCTTTCCACTACCCCATTTTGTTGGGGAGTGTAAGGAACCGTTTTATGCCTTGTTATTCCACTTTCCTTGCACATATTATCAAAATCAGTGTTACAAAACTCTAGACCATTATCAGTTCTCAAAAACTTGATCTTCTTACCAGTTTGGTTTTCAACTTGTCTTTTCCAATTATTAAATTTATTGAAAGTGTCGGATTTCTCTTTCAAAAGATAAACCCACACTTTCCTAGTATAGTTATCAATAATAGACAAGAAATACCTATTCCCACCTGAGGTGGGAGTGCTAGATGGACCCCACAGGTCCGAATGCACATATTCAAGCATGGTTCTAGTATTATGAACACTCGTGGAGAAAGTAGTTTTATGGTGTTTGCCAAGCACACAATGGTCACAGAAAGACAAATCAGACACAGTCATTTCCAAAAGCACCTTTTTCATTAAGAAGCTTAATCCCCTTAATACCCACATGTGCAAGTCTATTGTGTCATTTGTGTGTATGATCAGACTTGGCGGAAGAGATAGAGGAGTCTAAACCTCTCATCACTTCCCCGGTGGTTATATAAATATCATTTTTTCTAATACCCTTAATAGAGACAAGTGCACCTTTAATCAATTTCAAAATCCCATTTCCAATTTTACCAGTGAAATCAGATTTCTCAAGTCTTCCTACTGAAATTAAGTTTCTAGACAATTCAGGGATATATTTAACGTCCTTTAAAGTATACACAAAACCAGTATCAAACTTCAACGTAATATCACCCATGCCAACAACATTGTAAGCAGAATTGTCACACAACACAACATGTCCATCATTTGATTCATACAAATTTTCAAACCAATCTTTATGTGATGTCACATAAAAAGATGCACCAGAATCAAGAATCCACTCATGAAAACGAGAATTTGCAGTTGAGTTTAATTCAGCAGAAGAAACAACAGAATTGGTAATCACATAGACTTCACCATCACAATTACCAGAGTCAGACGATAACATATTCACCTCGTCTCTATCTCTTTACTTCTAAGAGAGTCAATGACAATTTCAGGTGTCAAAGTGTCCCTACCATACTTAATAGCATTTTTCACTTCACGATAAATATCAGGTATAGCATTCAGCAGTATAATAGCTTTGTAGGTTTCAGGCACCGACTCTCCACAGTTAACAATATCTTGTACAAGTTTGTTAAACACATCTAAATTGTCATCAAGTTCTTTTGAGGAATCCATTTTGAAACTGAAAAAACGCTCGTGTAAGTAGAGCTTGTTGGGAGTAGATTTAAGCAAATACAAATCTTCCAATTTTTGCCAAAGTTCTTTAGTGGTTTTCAGTTTACCCACTTTTCTCAAAACTGCGTCAGACAAGTGTAAAATAATAGAAGTGTAAGCAAGCTCAGCAGCTTCTTCTTTTTGTTCTTTTGAAAAATCAGCGGGAAAATTGCCATCAATGGCTTTCGAAACTTTTTGTTGAACCAAAATACCTCGCATTTTCTGTTGCCAAATAGAAAAATCACCTTTTCCAGTAAAAGTTCCCAAATCAAAATTGTGCTTTGTCATTTTCAAACAAAAAACACAAAGACACAATTAAGTCACACAAAGTAGACCTAGGTTCGCAAGTATACACCGTTTTAGAAATTTTCAGACGGGTAAGGTCTAGGTATTCTAGGGACTTATCAATGCAACGAGAGGATAATCAACAGACAGTTTCACTCACAATATATCACAAACGATAATATGCTGAAATTAACCAAAAGAGCAAAAAACACTTAGCAAACGGAAAAAACAGTTAATTCCTAATTTATAGCACAAGCAATGGTTACCCCAGACGGTAACCCCAATCCTATTGTCACCCCACACGATGACGCGCTAGTGCTGAAATTAAAAGAGGATCAGCCAATTTACCATAGCGGACTTGTCTGAGTCCGTAATTTTCGAGAGTTGCGAATTTACTGCTTTAGGCCGCAATTTATGGCCTAAAGTATTTCAAGAATGTGTTGCGCGATTCTGACCTCGAATCAGATCGATCACCGAAAGGGAAAAATCGTCCAATATTTTCTACAAAACCTGAAACACTAAAATAAATATATCAGTACGTTCACAAAATCAAAAGGAACAAACTGCCTGAAGAAACCGTCGCCAGAAGAGCCACGCGCCGTCGCCGGAGTCCCCACGCGCCGCCGCCGTTCACACGCGCCGGACCTCCAGCAACGCCTCGGTCTGCACGTTCCAAATCCGGTCTCCGTTTGTCCAGACGACCACTGGTTTGGCCTGAATTTGAGTTTGCAGGTGCAGTTTTCGCACCAAAAACTGGGCAGTTTTTCTGCTCGGTTTTCCTTGCTGTTTTGGTCGATTTTTGGTCAGAAATTGAAGCCCAATCCACCACCAACTAGCTCTGATACCAAATGTGATGTTAAACCACCGTTTACACCAAGAAACCGGGCTCAGAATACCTCCAATCGAACACCACAAGAGAAAACCCAAAACCCCTCTCCTTCCAAACGGTTGCTCCACCGTTTTCTACTGCCCACACAGGTTGGTCGAATGGTGAAGAGAGTATTGTAACCACAATCTAGCCACAAAGGCAAAGGAGAAGAAAAAGAGACGAAGGTAGCACATAGCCACTGTAGAAGACACGGTTTTCTCTCCAAGGCACAAGTTCTCTCACACACTCAAGAATAGAAACGGGTATAGCATACATATAGTATTAGGTATAGAACTAGGTTAGGCCCAATAAGACAAGCTAAGGCCCAAGTAGAAAACATAGGTGGGCCATCCAAGTTTGGGTCGGTTTACCAATTATGGTATTCGATTAACTTTCAGTCATTTGGACTATGCCGACTGAATTAATACAACGTATTTCATCATTGCCCGGGGGAGGTCGTTTGACAACAATTTGCCTAACACTCTTTTCTGTGGCTAAACAGCTTGAGAACGTTTACTCATCAATTCTAGCAAGGATTTATTCTTATATTTCATTTTCTTTTTGGATTCTATGGGATTTACTTATTTTTGGAGAGTTATTATGCCTTGTACTCCGTAATCTCTACACTATTCTAGCTCTAAATGATTTAATGTATCATTAATCTAGTTTATGCTAATTTTGATTACGATCTCTTCAAGGAGTGGTTTATGTTACTTTGGGTTAGTTATTTGCTAAGAAATAGTACAGTTAGCTAGATGACTCTATTGTTATCGACTTGATGCGCAAGCTTGAAGTTTAAGGATGAAACTTGATGTACAGGTAGGGAATCGAACACACACAAATAGGGGTGGGGTGGGTATTTTTGGGGTGGTTTTTTAATGAGGCAGATCCTCTCATGTGAGAGGCTTGGCTCTGTCAGACCTTTTACGGGCTTGGCAGCATAATTCGAAGTTTAATCATTCTGGAATCATCATTCTTGAATAGTCCCCTATCAACTTTGTGTTACACATGCAAGTGTGTGACTGAGTACTTTACAATCTGACAGTGTTGGGTTACGATTAGTAGCAAAATATTTACTGTTGAAGGCTTTGTGTACAATGTTGTACTTCTACACATTCTTATCACCGTAATGACATTGGTCTTTTTTTTTTCTTCTATAAATTACTTGGGAACCGGGAACAGACTTTCTTTTAGTTTGTGGATAGAAACTTGCTTCGTGTACGGAAGCAAAAACCACATAAATTCAAAAGAACACACACAACATGTGGATCCCGCAATTTTGGAGCATGCCAATGTCATTAACTTGTATTGTCTGTGTTGTCTCCATTAATTTTTTTTGTTTGCAGGTCTGACTGTAGATTGTAAAATTAATGAATGTGCTGAAAATACAGCTGCAACAAAAGAAGAGGTTAGAAGAAATTAATGGTTGGATAGTGGTTCAAGTTTCCTGCTTTAATGACCTAGATATTCTATCAAGCAATTGAGCATGTAACATATCTGTATGTTTTTGAACTATGAGGTGACTGAAACCGGGAAAATGAGAAAATACCCCAAAATCAGCATCAATTCACGCAACTCCATTTCTCTCTTCCAACGGCATGTGAAAATCTGGCCCACAACAATCTCCATCTCTAACGATGAGCGTATAGAAAAATTAAATATGTTAGAACTATAAATTTTACTTACATTCTTGTTAATATACATTAATAATAATAATAATAATAATAATAATAATTCATATTTGTTGCAATATTATTCAAATCGGATCGAATCGGCCAGTTCAACCGAAAAAATCGGAAACCGATCCAAAATCAGTTTAAACTTAAAACCAGGTTATTTTAAAATCCATAAAAAAAAAAAAAAAAAAAAATAAAAAAAATAAAAAAACCGATCAATTAACCAATTTATCCACTACCTGGAAGAACCGGAACCAGTTTCTCCAATTAGGCAGGTTTATTAAATGTTTAAAATTTATAACTTAACCAACTTTTAGCCTATTCATTTAAATAACCAAAAAAAGGTCACTACACGACTTTTGGCCCACAAATTTATACAAAGTGCATCCAATGAGTGTTTAGGCACAACAAAAATCAAACTAGCAACAAAGTAGCAACTGATTAATAATGAAGCAAACTAGTCGGAGTATCATCGGAGATGGAGATTGTTGTGGGCCGGATTCTCGCGCACTGTTGGAAGAAAGAAATGGAGTTGCGTGAATTGAAGCTGATTTTGGGGTATTTTCTCATTTTCCCAGATTTTTGGCCCTTTTTCATTTACATTTCTCCTTTTTTTTTTTTTTTATTTGGTGCCACATATGTTAAGAATCGGAGTTCCATCTTAAATATCAACATTATTAATTGGAGTAACAAAATCCTTTATAAGTTAATTTATATTTACATCTTTATTCGATGTTGGATTCTATCTCTTAACATATCCCCACAAGATGGTGGCTGGTTTGAACAGATCAATCTTGAAATTCGTATGCTCACTTTTAGATCTTAATCGGATCGAATTGCTCATTAGAGATTAATGGACTCTGGTACCATGTTAAGAATTAAGGTTCCATCTTAAATGATCAACCTTATTAAGAGGAGTAACCAAATTTTTTATAAGTTGATTTATATTTACATCTTCATTCAGTACTGTTTTCCTGTGCCCATAGAATAATTCTATTTGATTATTGATCAGCACTAATATCTATTATTTTCATGTTACAGGAGACCAAAATTAATAGAACAGAAGGAAGCCCGGTACTATTTACATCAACTTCGAGATTCTCTGTCAGTTCATTGGAGTGTTTTGCCTCCTAATAAAAGTAGCCAATTATGTATCGTCCTCTTTGTGGAATGAAACAAACTTTGGAGTTGGGAAGTTGACTGCTTTTGTAAGGGTTCTCAAAAGTAGCAGATCTGTGGAGCAGATTGAGGCATGAACAGAAACTTGCTTATTCTCGGGAGAACCGTGCTACAAACATAGGGGATATATGGAGGATGATCGAACACACACCTCGAGGGTCGAGTAATATTTTATTCACGCGAGACCCACAATGTGAGGATTGGTCTCCTGAGGTATCAACAATTTTCGAGTAAAGTGGCTTTACTCTAGGAAAGCCGGAAGCTACATGGAGTTCTTCAATGAAATCATATTGCATACATGTATGTTTGGCCTTCATAAAAATAGATAATGCCAGCTTCCCGAACCAAAATAAACTTTGGCTCCCTCACTTAAAAATAAAGAAAAAGAAGACGTACTCGTGTGTGGTATTATTCACCGGTGATTTGCTTTTCTTACTTCTCTTCACAGGCTGCCTCTTTGCCAGTCAATTCTTACATGGAGCCACCACCACAATCTACTTCTAATGTTTCTCACAAGGTTCATGAGCTTTGCTTCTGACGGGTTTCTGCCTGGAAATTCTGTCCTGTGTTACATAAAAAAAATACTTGAACCCAAAAAACCATGAGAATGAAAACTACCAATACACATGTTTATTAGAAATCTCGCCATTTTCTACCTTTGCCCACCATAATGGCTTTTGTGTAGGAGTTGACAGTCTAATCACCCAAACTCACTTTTTTTTTTGGGGTCAAATATGACTAGTACATATTGAACTGTAGGGCTTTTTTTGCATTAAAAAACTTTTTTTTCTGTCAATATCCCTGATTTCTGCCGTGGTATTCTGCTTGACATCTGTCTCTATTACAAAATAGTTTGTCATAATTCTTTTCCCACAGATTTGTCCATTTAATTTTGAGCATCCTTTGCAAAGTACTGTTTCTGCCTCAGGCCTGAATGCCTGAAAGTAATTTACGCCTGCTTTTGTTACATCTTCCATTTGCTAGCCTGAGATAAGTCATGTCGAACCTCTCCTCTTCTCTCCTCGCACGTGGGCTTCTTAGGATCTTTACGGTATATCAGGTGGTGTTGGAGTGAAAAGCATTTTAAGGGAGTTCGTGCATCAGAAAACAAAAACACTGATCAGTCCAATTCCGGTCTGTTCTGAAGTAATTTCTCTGAAGCAATGTTCCTTTTCTCACAAGAAGTCGCAGTGCAGTCTTTCAAGTAAGCACTATAATAAACAATGAAGATTCTATATGAAGACATTAGTTTTGTACTCCAAGAGAGGGTCTTTGTCTAGCTTAGCCGATCCCTTATTATAGTCACCAAAATCTGTAGAGCCGACGTTAATTGGTTGCTAGTAGGATATGCATGTACAAGTTGCCAAACACAATTCAATATTTCTCTACACAAGTAGGACATGTTTTGTACTAAACAATATATAAGATTACTTATTTTCCTTTTTTTTTTTAATGAATAAACCTCGAGAATTCGATCATATAATAACATAAAACACTCTTTTTAACTGCCTGGTGCCTATATTTATTGAACATAAGCATCATGGAAGTGGAAAAGAGCCACGTGTTGGCAGCTGGGAAGTTGTTTTTTGAGTGAGGGAACAATTATTCATTTTCTAGGTAATCTTGGATAAATGGAGATTATCACAACTTTTTACTTATGACTTTTCTTTATAGTTAAATAGTATTGTTATTCATCTCCAGTGGGATGAAAACACAGTTTAGGTGACTTTAAATGATAGGTTAAATGAAAGGTAAAATTAAATGATTTATTGAATTTCACATATTATTTAATGCCACATTAACGCCACGTAAACTGTGTTTTCATCCCCAGTGGGGATGAATAGTATTACTCATAGTTAAAAGGGTCCCCAGCTCACCAATTTAGAGTGGCCCTCATAGAATGAAGGATTAATGACTGAAAATTCTTCTAAAAACGTTTCATTTGCGATATATCTTATCTATTTGAAATCGAAGAAAATCCCTCTATTTGAAATCTTTTGTGCGAAAAACCTCATACTGTTAAGATCCGTTAAATTTTCCGTTAAAAATAGTCAAAAAGATGCCAAAATTAAAAAGAAATAGTTGCAATTTAAATATCCAAACTTTTTACTCTTTCACAAATTATACCCAAATTTTATATATGTGTCATTCACAATCTCAAGCCTTTACAATTTTATTTTTCACATCATCCCACTTCTTCTTCTTCCCCAAAACTTTATTATTCTATTTTTTCTCCTCCAAAACCCTCCTAAATTTCTCGTTTCTTCTTCTCGTTCTCAATTTACAAATCGCTCGATCAAACAACTTCAACAATCAACGATTACAAAAAGATCAAATTCGACCACGTTGCCTCCTAAGAAGTAAAATATTAGGACTGTTGATACCCAATTATTGACACCCAACCAATCCCGACATCAAACGATATTTATGGTGGTTCCGACAATCTCTCCGAAATTCTATGAAAATTCTACGTTGGGGGTGGATTAATGGTTAATAAATATAAACATTAAATAGAGAGAAAGAAGCAGGGCTGGCTTTGGGAAGCGTGATATTTGAGGAAGAGCGGGTGTTGCTAGGGCTGTAAATGGATCGGATACGAATCGGATCTACATATATCCGATCTGATCCAATAAGAAAATTATCCGATTCGATCAGATAATCCAATGGATATTTTATTGTTAAATCCATATCCAATTTGTTATGTTATCAGATATCTGATCCAATAATCTGATCCGAAAATAATAAAAATTAGAAAAAAAAATCAATGTTGAAATCAAATCATCATATATTAAACGAAAAATTGAAAATCGTCAAATAAACCATTAAACCGGCCGGTTAACCATAAACCGAATCCAAATAAAATGATTTTCTGTTCTTTAAATTTTTTTGAATTAACTTGAGGCCTACCAACTTTTACTAGCAAGCCTAATAGTAACTTCTACTATCATGATATTCATTTTTAAATGAGAGATCATCTTCTAGTTTTTTATTGACATTCAATGTTGGATAAGGTAAAATTGAATTTCAATTCTAAATATAAATATTTTATTTCATTATTTCCATTAATAAATCAAATTATTTGTTACATATTAATTATTAGTTTTTGAAATTGTAAAATATATTACAATAATAAATTTAATTAAGAAAAATATAGATATTTATTTACTTTAAATTAGTGAACTAAAATTAAAAAAATCTATCGTTTTTATAATATTTTACATTTATGTATATAGTTATTTATTCAATTTGACAATCGGTTCGATACCGATTTGACCCCGATTCGACTTTCTGACCATTGTCCCTCTTTTTTTCCGGGTCGATGCCTGGGTTGATTTTTAAAACGTTGGTTGAAATCAAAATTATTTTTTTTTCAAATTTTCCAATTCTTAAACAGGTTTAGTAGTTATAAAATCTTCTATTTTTTAATGTTTTGAATTTGATTACTTTTTTATTCTAAATTTATTTATTTTAGTGACAAATAATATGCCATAAAAATATTTTACCAACTCAATTATTTATAACAAATTGGATCAGATTGTTATCGGATCGAATTGACCTATATCCATATTTTATTCATTTAGTTATCGGATTATCGGATTCAGATCTTGATCGGGTTATCGGATTGAGATCATAAATTCATCTCCCATTAATTTCGTCGGATTCAGATCAAAATCAAATCCATTGATAACCCCTTTATTTGAAATCAATCTTATGTTGCTCGGTGTTATTATTGGTGCGAGTTATAAGATGGTTCTCGTTCGGTAACCATCTTAAACTTGGGAGAGATGAATTGAGGTATTTACAACAAACGCGTTCTATATATTCGTATTAGAAGAGCATCTCATTTTTAGAAGATAGAAATTATCCCAAGAGAGGAAATAAAGGGGTTTGGATACAAATTAATGATGACAGATAATGTCATAATTATTGTGCATCTTGAAGATGCATTGCATGAATAATACTATTCATCTCTACTGGGGATAAAAAATACAGTATACATGGCGTTAATGTAGCATTAAATGATAGGTGAAATTAAATAAGTCAATTAATTTCACATTTTATTTAACACATCATTTAAAGCCATCTAAACTGTATTTTCATCCCCACTGAAGATGAATAACATTACTCATTGCATATAGTTCAACAATTAACACGTAGGACATTCCCGTCCAGAACTTTCAATGTGTGCCATAGCCAAAAATCAGAAAAAATCAAAGTCCAATGAATCAAGAACTTGTTGAAGATATTTATTCTGTTTGATAGAGATTAAAATTAGATTTTTATTAAATTTTAATAACAGTTGATGAAATATGTGGTTGAAAAGTTTTGATACTATTTATTTATTTATGAAAATTTCATGTGCCGGTACAAGTAGACGAATAGGTAATATTTTATAAAAGTAGGTATTTTGAACTTCTAAATCTGGGAATTGATGTAATCTAAACGTTTTCCCACATTACCAAAGGATTAGATATATTATTAGTACCAATTTCAAGATTTTGCATTTCCAATAAGAATCAACAACTGCATAGAAATACAAGGGTTAAAATTTGAGAGACAAATTACTCATTTGGAAGCTGTTTCTAAAGTTTATTCTTGGGTTGACTGGACTGTTTTTAATCAAAAGAACGATAAACACAACAAATTAAGTTTTATTTTTAATTTTTTTTTAGTCGAACATATTTCCTCTTACTTAATGTCCAACGGAGTATGGGGCTATTAAGGTCACGTTTGTCTCCTATTATTTCAGAACATTGTTTACAACAATAAGATTTTTCATCACATATTCACCCAATAAAATATTCTACACACAATCCTTTCGGGGTGACCGAGTTGGTAGAGCAGGTGAACGTGAAGATCAAAGATCACGAGTTTGAATCCCCTACCAATACTTCCTCGGTCTAGTCCGTTGCATCGGGCTTGCTAGTGCGGTTTACCTCTCCTGTGTGGTTTTGCGGGTTATTGCATATGAAGTAGGTTTTACCTAGTGCGTGTCTTCGCCCCTTCAGGGTGGTTTGGGCTCCGCTGACGAGTAACGGCTGCGGGTTCCTACGTTAAAAAATATATATTCTGCACATAAATCAATAAAATTATTTTAATTTTCAACTACACATTATTCAAAAAATACTATTCATTACTTCATTTCTTCTACAACAATAGGAGACAAACACACAATAAAGATGATATATCTTCCGCTTAGAGTATACTATGGGTCAAGTCCAGGTTGCCCAGTTCATTACTCGCTCTGCCATAGGATGGCTGACCAGTCCATACAATCGGGTTGTCCAAGTGGTGGCTCCAAAGGTCCACACCAGCATGGGTTCTATATCTTTTAAACAAAAACGAAATATTACAAAATATTTGTATTTTCAGTACTACTCGACTTACATATTCTTCTTGAGCAATATAATAAATTTTGTTGAGTATCTTTATAGTCAAAGAGCCGTGAGATATAAAAACTCAAGACCAACCTTTCCTCCATTTGAACTTTTTCTTTCTCTCTCACACATTCTTTTCACAATAAAAAACTGAAAGCTACAAACAGGCTGTCCCTTTCTTTGCCACTCGTTTGTAGGGGTCATCTTTTGCTTTTTCCAAGATTAATATCTTGGAATATAATTTTATATTCACTTGTTACAAGGTTACTACCCTAAAAAGGAATGTGAGTGAACTAGTGAAAGTAGTAAACATCTTTTTCTCTCTCATTAGTATCACTTTCTGGGAAAGCCCACATCTTCAAAATCATTTGCTTACCTTGGTGTATTTATACCATTGAGGAATTCTACATGTGTATTTTATGTATAATGTATGTATTTGTTTCCTCCTTGAATACATACATAATCCATTATAAAAGTTGGATTTGGTGAAATCTGGACTGGAGCTTTCTCAATAATTTCCAACTATAAACACACCCCCTCCCCTCTTCCCCTACTCTACTACTCCAACTACTATTAGAGTCTCTCTCTCTCTCTCTAACACACACACACACACACTATTCCTGTCTATCTTTTGCCAGTTGCCATTATGCTGATCCAGCTATAATGGAGTCACTGTCAGAGAATGAATGGCTAAGAAGACCAAGTTAGTATTCCCTTGTGTAAGTCTTCTTATTCACTCTGTTAATTTAATTTTCTTGAAGTCTCTTTGTATTGTCTATGTCTGTGTATTGTGTTATTTAGCTTCACTTTCTTGCTCCAAGCCTTCAAATTATATGTATTGTCATTTTCTTTACAATTGGGGTCAAGTTTTTGGCAGCCTCTAAGCTTGATTGCTAAGGTATTCAACTACCCTTCCTCTTTTTGGGCCACTGTAGACTTCTTCATCTTACAGTCTTTTTCTTTATCCTCACACCCCCAAAAGTAATGTTTAAACTTTTATTGCACCAGTAATTTCTTTTTGCATGTTATAGATGACCATCTTTTTTTAAGCTGTAGTTTTAGGTTGCAATATAAAAATTTGGGTACTCCAAGCAATGATGTTTCTTTAGACCAAATATGTATAGTACTAAAAGTTCAACAAGCAATTCAATTCAGATTTCAATATTTATATTTTTATGTCTTATTCTCCTGATAGTCTTGTTTTCTAAACTTGATTAAAGCTTGGTTTACATGAATTTCCACTATTGTTTATATAACATACAAAAGAAGCCGTGGCCTTTTTCCTTGTTTGTTCTGTTAGTCACTAACTTCTATGATACAGAAAACTGTAACCTGTGAGATTCACAACTGAGGTTTATTTCTTCAATTGTTTCTACATTTTGTCACCAGAAAAAGCCAGTTTTATCGCACTATCTTGCCTACAAGTCTTTAGTTTTAATGTCTTTTTACGATTGCCTATCAGAAATTTGGAATATAAGGCCGCCCATTCGAACAATTCCTAACCAAATAGAAGGTGGATTTTACCCTTTTTAATCAAAGCTGGACTGCATCTTGATTCTTGAAGTTGTATTAGTATGTAAATTTGCATTTACTAGGGTTAAAGGGAATAAATTTCACTTGTAATATCAAAAATCCTAGATCACATAAATCCAAAAACATTACTCTTCACAAAGTTGACCTGTACAGATGGAAGCTCGATACACGGTATTAGAGCTTAAAAATCTCAAACGAGCAATTCAGTTCGGTTAAGACAAAAAGGAGCAATCAGATTCTAAGATTGCTGTTCTCAAACACGTAAGCATCTTGTGAGACGTGTTAGTGGTAAAATAACACAGTAATCAACATGTAAGGGATTTAGGATCAGCAATGTATAGCTCCCTTGTAAGTTTGAACCTCAAAACTCAATATTTACAAGGTTGAATCACTAATGTATAGTTAAAAATTGGATGGAATCATGCACCAGTTGAAAATTGTAAATGAGCTTTAGGATTTGTTGGCGCTCTTAAAGATGAGATCTTGTTATTGGCATTAGCCCTTGATTGAATTTTTTTGTTCTCACATTTTGTTCTGCTTATATGGAACCACAAAGTTAATGCATCCATCGTTTGTTACTGTTATGATGTGGTTTGCTATTCTCATTCAATATAGATAGTAATTTTACAAGATATTGAACCAGGTGGATGATATTGAGTAGTTATATTACATCAAAAATTCTCATTCAATATGGATAGCCATTGAGGGACACGTGGCATGCCTATAGAAAGAGCTTGAACGACAACAAGAAATTTGTGGGCTATACCGGGGGACATATACCGACTTGGCTAATTTGGAGGGAGATTTTACTTTTCAATTTTTTTGCTTACTGATCAAAATAAATAGTTGGCTCATCAACTTTGTAAGTGTAGAGACTGAAGGGGAGAAATTTATTGGCCAAAGAGACTTTTAAATTCTGGAAAATCTGAAACTCTAAAGATTTTTAAATCTTTTGAGCCTATTGATGGCATCATCGTCGTTTTCTGGGCCGTCTAAGAGGGCCAAGGCACCCAGCAATATTATCCAAGTCGCTCATTGCTCAGTTGATGGGTGTAATGCGGACCTAAGTCTATGTAGAGAGTATCACCGACGGCATAAAGTCTGCGAGATTCACTCAAAGACCCCAAAAGTTATGATTGGAGGCCATGAACTACGATTCTGCCAACAGTGCAGTAGGTAAATATGAAGCCTGTTCTCTTCAGGTGTTATTTATTCTTATGACTTATTTTCTTTTCTGGTCATTTATACATTCTTTGAATTCTTTCAAACTCATCTGATCCTTTAGGGATCAGTAAGTTATTTCATTAAACCTCTGTTTGGATGGATTGATGAAAATTTGTGAAATTTGTATGGCTATTTGCAGCCATTTTTTTACATTCTTATTCTTTTAGCTCGTGTTTTCCAAGCATCCTTCTTTTCAAATAATTTGAGCTCTCTCGTCTCATGTTAAATAAATTTTGGAGCAGTCAGCCCCATTTACTTATTTATTTTACCAGCTTTTTTTCTTTTTCCTGATTTTGATCGTATTCAAATGAAAGTTTATTGAACTTGTCCTCAAAATAATGCCACAACTAAAGTTCTAGACCTTATTGTCCAAGATTGATTCCAGTGTGACTATGATCTTTTTTTTTTTTTTCAGCTGGATAATAGCAGAAATTGAATCTCATGAAATTTGAGTGTATCTCGTTGAGTTGTGGAGCCATAAAATGGATAAGTTTGGAGATCAATTTGAGTATTTCAATAAAACTGGAATTATATTTCCCTTTTTTCCCATGTAAATGATTCCTGGTAGCTTTACTAACATGAAAATATTGTATAAATTTATGTGTTAGAACTCACGAAGATAAACCAGCAGTGCAAAAATAAGAGAGAAGAAATCATTTTGAGGACACTGTTCTGGTATTTGCATCAATAAAGGCACTGTTATTCACCAACATTTTTCTTCGACCCGTCTCTTGGGGTATAATGGTTAATAATTAGAGAGGTTTTTCTTTAAATCTTGGATTATCTAGTTTTTGATTGATAAGATTATCATTTCCCCTCGATTCAGTTTAGATTGTAGTTTATCATATGTTTCGTGTGACGTCCCTTTTGTAGGTTTCATTCTCTCATAGAATTCGATGAGGGAAAACGGAGCTGCAGGAAGCGACTTGCCGGCCACAACAGACGGAGAAGGAAGCCTCAGCCCGACCCTGTCTCAAGAACTTCCGGATTGGTGTTTCCGAGTCGACCTGCTGTTTTAGGTACAAGACTTCTGTCATTTAGTACCCCACCAATACTTCCAAATGCTGTCATGAGCTCCTCGTGGGCTGGTCGTGTCAAACCCGAGAACGACACGGGGCTATATAACAGTCAACAGCTCTCAAATTACATCGAGGGACAAAACTCATTCCCAGAATGCTCTGCAAGTTATAAGAGAGTAAATCAACTTCAATTCACGCAAGAAGAGGCTTCCATCTATCAACAACCGGTTTTTTATCCAAACGCAGCATCAGCAATTACTAACAGTGGCCCTAGTACTTTTTCCAATGGGTTAAATCAAGTCGTTGACTCTGATCGTGCTCTCTCTCTTCTGTCATCGACAACCCCTGTAACTCATGATTTTGGTTTGAACCATGTTGTTCAGCACGAATCATTCCCCTGTGCAGACTCCTTGATTCAAAGCTTGCACTACAGCAGCCTAGGACAATATCAGTTCTCTCAAGAAATCGAAAGCAAACCAGTAGTTTCAGCTAGAGACTCCCATGGTAGCAATGCCTCTAGCCTTCATTTCCAGGATATGTTTCAGAATGGGACCGAGGGGACGTCTTCAAGTGGATCCCATCCAACGCTCTCGTTCATGTGGGAGTAAATTTAGCCAGGTTTCATTAGTCTGTTAACTGGTGTTTTCACATGTACAGTTATATTTGTGATTGCTTGTTGCCTGATGTTAGAACCTATGACAGAAATTGCCTCTTGAAAAAATATGTTCGTTCGCTTGTTCTTAACTTGGTTTTGATGCCTTTAAGCTTCCTGACCATTTGGAGTCGGCATTGAGTCTCTAACCTTTCATTTTCATTGCATCTGTGCGAATATTGCCGAAAATTATCATCAACTGATCGTGTGTATTGCATATGAGGTACTGTTACAGAGGCACAGTAGATTTAAAAAAGAAAAGAGAAAGATGGGGATCCATGCCAAAAACATTGAATGAGAATTCAAATAGTACAAACTCTGCATGTTAGGACTCAAATGTAAAGAAAACTTGTTACTCTCTTGAATATAGAACAAGGGTTATGCTATATGTACATAATTTTTTACCTAATCTTTTACACCCCTCACATTTGGAAGTGGGAATGAACATGTGGCAACAAGTTATACGTGCCCTGATTCTTCAATCACCATCTACCATCCAATTTGAAGAAATTTCTTTACTTGCTAAGTGTAATGATCCAAATTCCCTTTACTAACTAATCCAGCCATTATTTAAATGATAGGACACTGGAGCGGTGCCTTCACCTGGCGAGCTCCTGAGGTCACCCGTATTGGCTATATTTCTTTTCCATTGTACTTGGAATCACTCGTACTCACGTGGATCCGTCCTTACTTGAATTTCTGAATTTGCAAGTGATGGGATATAAAAGCATGGCTACAAATTATATTTAATCCTCTATGTTTACTTTCTAGGTTATGCTATTATTACGTGTCCTGGAAAGTCTTTTGAAGACTGCTTTTCAAGTAAACAACTAGGGGTGGATCAAGGATGAATTGGTCTGCGGATTTGCAATTTTTTTCTTTAATAGTTCATATCTTAAAAAAGTGCTCAAATCTAATTAAATAACATACACAGGAATATATCCAAATATCCAACTTATCTGTTATTCCATAATTTATATTAATGATAGTATAATTAATTAAGAAAACTATAGGACCAGACCACCTCCCAACTAAACGATTCAATTCTATCTCAAACTTCTAATCTATATATAGTTGTCACCTTCTAATTTATATGCCATAGAAGCCTCCGTTTTTCACTTATTTTGGGCACTTATATTTATATTATGGAGACTACCAATCATAAGCAAGGAGGGTTCATGAGAAGTAAACTGGTCATGTCCTTCTATATGGCCACCAAGCCTTCACCGGCCATGCAATGCACCGCCCCTGCCACCACCACCGTTAAGCCGCCTCCATACATGGTGGCTTTTACAAAGAGAGACAATTTTGGTGCTTCAGATGGCTATGTTCATGGCCCAAATGGAGGCACCGGGGACGAACTTGTCGATGCCAGAGCTACAAGCTTCATTTTTCAAGTCAAAGAGCGGTTAAGACTTGAAGAAGAATGAAATATTTATGAATATTTCAAAACATTGTTAGTAAACAATATATATATTTGAAGAATATGCATATATTTCAGGTGTGTGAATCTTGCTTATCGGTTGTGTGTGAATGTGTGACAAAAAATAGAGGAGTCTAAGTTTTAATTTCATGCAACGCTTATGTTTACTAATTAAGCTTCTGAAAAACTAATATTAAAGAAGAAAATAAGTCGTTTATGTCTAGTAAAGTGATTTAAAATCTAGTACTTATTTATTTAATTTCGTTTTACTCTTTTAAGTTAAATTTTTTCACTACAATTCACCTTTTGTCTAAAAAACTTGTTCACCAAAGAGGTTATTTTCTAAAGGTATCTTACTTAAAAAATCTTCCATTCGTGAGTAATGAATCAATTGGATCAACCTTTGCAAACAATTGAAGTTGAGTAATTTGATTGCACGAAATTAAAATATGAATTATTCAGATGCAACTTTGCTAAAAATTGACTAACTTGCAATGTATTTAACCCAATGACAGTTAAGAGAATTGAGGACAAGATTCTACAATTTAGCCTCTGTTTGTTCCAACTTCTTTTTCTATTAATAGAAAAAATAGGACCTTTTTTTTCAAAGTTGGTGGGTCCCTACAAGACACAAATGGTCAAAAATGGTAGGCAGGACCACTATTCCAACGGTTCTTTTTCTTCTACTAATGAGCAACAAACAGATGCTCAAATTCGAAAATTCGAGTGAAACGTAGTATTACCATTTTGAAAAGAGGGAAAATCGTAAACAGGTTCATAATCTATGACTTGTATGGCAAGTCAGTCCTCATTGCACTCTTTTAACTTTTCATTTTTGACTGCATAAACAAATCCTTAGGAAATGGATATGCCGTTACTCTATTTTATACGAACTATTGTTATAAATGATAACATCTATAGCTACTTTCGATTTAACTGGACAACCTGATAAATAGACATAAATGAATATTAATTTATCGACATGTTCTGTTAAAGATAAAGGAAAAGGGAAATATCAAAAAAGAAGAGGGGGACAATAAAAGAGAAGAACAAGATAAATCATGAACATCTCTTCTACCACTCCCATCCCATCCCATCCCACATGTCCCATCCCAATTCATTCCGTGGGCTCGCCTCCCAACTAATGCAACAAAAGCTAAAAATGAAAAATTTACGACAAAAAGTAATTTTTATAACGGACGATTTTAATCAAATAATTGCTACTACAACAAAAGTGAGAAATCTAAAGATACAAAAAGTCCAAACTTAAAACTTTCGAAACCAATTTTCTACAATGACCATCAATCAAAGACCTCGTCTACAATTTTCACTTCAAAAGACTGCATGTTATAGATAAGAACCGAAAAAGACACCGGATAGTACCTCCCCATCAGCTAAAAGAATCCCATCAGACGGATGTAACATATCATCTACCATGGGTTCCTTTACAATCAGCTCAATTAAGAATAATGAACACAAAAATGACCCAAACAGGCCCTAACATTCCTTATGTTTTATTATTATTTCATGTTTTCCTATTGGGGGCCTTATACCATATTGTGGAAGTCAATTAACAAACCGGTTTTGCTATGGGTACATAGGGGGTGCCATAAGGGTTCACATAATGGCCAAATGGCACCCCCCTATTGGAGGGTCGGCTCGGCCCACACGGCCCACAATGTGGGCCGAGCCGACCCTCCAATAGGGGGGTGCCATTTGGCCATTATGTGAACCCTTATGGCACCCCCTATGTACAAGTAGAATTGTCCTTAACAAAATTAGCAAGCTCTAATTGGTTAGTGGAAGTCAGAAATGGTATTTCTATTTCCTTCTCTCTATGTATATGACAATCAATTTGGTAAAAGTAAGGTAACTGTTACGCCTCTCTATATGAGGACTCCCACGTTGTCTCAACCATCCCACGTTATGGGGCGAAGCTGGACCGACCCTCAAGTGCGGACGACCCATTTTCCCATGCGAAGCAAAGTTGGATCGACTCAATTACACGCAGATCCCATGGGAAGAGCCTGTCCAGGATGAGGCGGTGAAGAGATCTTAAATAGATCTTGTATTATGTGATTGACAAGACAACTCGCTGTCGTGGCTTATTTGGTCAAGTCCAAGGCAGTAGCTAGACCTTATAGATACGAAAATGGTATTAAGTTTGTGACTAATTAATGTCTATGACAAGAAATATCAGTCATTTCAATGAAGCCACGTGCATTGTCATCCAACGGCTTTCGTTAAATCTTGCCCAGGTATAAAAGCTCACACTTATTGTCATCCAAGGGTAATGCAAGTTTAGACTCTTAAAGCTATAATCTTGCTACCACATCTTTTACTTGTTTTTCCAAAGGCACCTTTTTTTTATATTGGAGGCTCACGTTTGAAGCTCTCCCACACTCATATACTTATTTCTCCAACTGACTTGATCGTCGAAGTGCGCGCGGCCAACTCCACCCCCTCCGGAGAAGGACACGTGTGACTAACGATTTGTCTAAGTGTGTAGGAATTGAGCTTGCATGGGCAAGAGAGGCCTTGTGATCTGTTGACCACATCATTGGTACATTTTTTGACGTCAACAGATTGGCGCCATATGTGGAAAAGACGTTATAACCACAAGTGTCCTTGTGGTAAAAGCCATCAAAAGTAAGAAGAACCTTGGAGAAAGGCTTGGTCCTTGAAGAAAGAACCGTTGCAGAAACGAAGCACTTAGAGACTTGTCTTTAGCTCAAAGTCAAAGATACATTATGAGTTCCATCCACTATGGCTCGCAAGGCAGAAACAGACAATAGGAGGCTTCTGAAGAAGAAGTCCTTCGAACCAATGTGAAATGCATCGCTCCCATCTCCAACATAGGCGAGGCGGTACCACAGCACGTCTAGCCAGAGAAGTGGGGAAAATGGCCGCAAACATGAGGAATATGGCCCAGTAGAATGCTACCTTGCAACAGTTGCTTATGCAAATGCACCAACATGCAGGGTATCAAATGCCTCAGCAGGGAATGTTTTCCCAAGAAGGCGAGGAAAATGATACGGCAACCTACCCTCGGGTGCGCAGAAGGAAACTCAACCCAGTGGAAAGGGAAGTGGAAGTGGATATGTCTACAAATTATGCCACTAGCTGACCCTTTGACAACGTACCACATGAGGGTAACTTCTCCCCAGAATATGCTCAAGAACGTGGACCCCAGAGATCCATCAGTGTTTTTGATAAGATCGGACCATCAAAGTCTAGAAATAGGTCTTATCGGTCACCCCCATCCAAAGGGGTCCAGAACGTGGTCAAGGACATGAACCTTTGGGGTCCATCCTCCTCCTCCTTCTAGAAATAGGTGAGAGATGAAAGACACTAAGAACATGAGAAATTAAGCGAAAACTTCGCAACCCCCTCATTACCAAGCTGAGGGTGATGATTTAGACGGTCCATGCAAATCTTTTGAATTGGACGATGATGACGAAAGGCTACCAAATTCACCCCTCATAGGCAAAGAATGAGAGCCTTAAATTCATAACAGTACGAAACCCTGAAAGAAGAGGTGCAAGAACTTATATCAAATGAGTTCATAAGGGAGGCAGTGTACCTAAGATGGATCTCCAACCCAGTCTTGGTAAAGAAGTCCAACGGCAACTGGAGGGTTTGTATAGATTTCTACAACCTCAACCAAGCATGCCCAAATGATAGCTTTCCACTTCCAATGATCGACCAGTTGGTCGACTCCACTACATGGCATGAACTCTTGAACTTCATAGATGCATACTCAGGGTACAACCAAATTCCATGTACCCAGCTGACGAGGAGAACACCTCATTCATCACTGACAGAGGCCTTTTAATGTTATAAAGGGATGCCATTTGACTTGAAAAATGCTGGAGCTACCTATCAGCGACTAGTCAACAAGATGTTTATCGACCTCATGGGCAAAATAATGGAAGTATACGTTGACGACATGTTAGTAAAGAGCCTCAAGACTGCAAACCAGGTCGAACACCTAGAGGCCACTTTCAAAATATTAAGGAAGTACTGGATGAAGCTGAATCCGTTTAAGTGCGCTTTTGGTGTGGCGTCTGGGAAATTCTTAGGATACATGGTCAACCAGCACCGCATAGAAGCAAACCCCAAAAAAAATCGAATGAGTGTGAGGAAGATTTTCAAGGGCTGAAGAAGCACTTTGGGCAAGCTTCCTTTCTCGAAGCCTAAAGAAAGAAAAGTGTTGATCTTAATTTGACCATGAGAGCGGATGCTGTAAGTTCAGTATTGGTGAGGGTACCAGCCTATTACATGAGCAATGCTCTTTAGCTAGGGAGTCACACTACACAGATATGGAAAAGCTTGCTTTGTCCCTCATAATCACTTCCAGGAAGCTGAGGCTTTACTTCCAGACCTACAGTATACACGTGTGATGAGAGCCTTCTCCTCAAGCAAGTACTCCAAAAACTGGATGCCTCAAGAAAGTTGATGAAATGGACAGTAGAATTGAGCGAATTTGACATTTTATATCGGCCAAGGACCTCAATGAAAGGGCAAGCGTGGCAGACTTCATAACGAAATTTACTGAGACAACAGATATCAACGTGGTAATAGAACTAGCTAACTCCCTAGTTTGGAAACTTTTTGTTGACGGGTCTTCTAGAGAAACTGACTCCGGAGCCGATGTAGTACTGGAAAGCCTAGAGGGCCATAAACTTAATTGTGCAGTAAGATTCGGTTTCAAGACCTCCAATAACGTGGTTGAGTACGAGCCGTTCCTAGCAAGCCTCAGATTATCAAAATAGATGTAGGTTAAGAGCCTAGCAGTTTGTAGCGACTCACAACTGGTGGTAAGTCAAGTCAATGGAAATTTCTCAGCCAAGGATAAGTGTATGGCAGTAAACCTCAAAAATGTGATAGATTTGCTCCCCTCTTTTGAAAAGTTTGAGCTTACCCAGATTTCAAGAGCTGATAACATGTACGCTGATGCTATGTCAAAATTGGCCAGCAGCAAAGATTCAGAATTGTTTAAGATTGTGTCAGTTGAACACCTTCCTAAACCCTCTACATCTAAAGGAGATGAGGTAATATGGATTGAAGGGACCCCACAGTAGATGCAACCAATCATTGCCTACCTCAAGGATCAAACATTGCCAGAAGACAAGGAAGAATCCCACAAACTCAAGTGCAGAGCCGTCCACTATGTGCTCCATGAAGAAGTGCTTTATAAGAGAGGCTTCTCATCCCCACTCCTGCAATACATCTGAGGGAAAGAAGCCAATTACGTTATACAAGAAATTCACGAGGGAGTATGTGGCAACCACATGGGAAGGTCAGCACTGGTTTAGAAAGTGCTAAGGCAGGAGTACTATAGGCCAATATTGAAAAAAGATGTGGTACAATTTGTGAGGAGATACGACAAATTTCAGCATTTTTCCTCCATCCAAAGGCAAACGTCAAGCCCCTGGTCGTTTGCCAAGCGAGGGGTCAATCTGATAGGCCCTATACCAAAAGGGAAAGGGAGTGCAAGTTATGCTATTGTCGCCATTGATTACTTTACTAAGGGGGTTGAAGCTGAATCGTTGGCAAAGATAACTAAAGCAAACACTTCAAATTTCATCTGGAAGAACATCATCTACAGGTTCAGAATTCCACACTTGCTCGTAACAGACAATAAGCGACAATTTGACAACAAAAAGGTCAGAGACTTGTGCGACGAACTAGGTATCAAGAAGCATTTTTCTTCTCCTCATCACACCCAGGCAAATGGTCAGGTTGATGCAGTTAACAAGACCGTCTGCACGTCTTTAAAAAGAAACTTGATGCGTCCAAAGGGGAGTGGGTAGACAAGCTCCCCCACATGTTATGGGCAATTCGCATCACCAGTCAAATTGCAATAGGAGAAACACCTTTCACCATGGTATATGGGACGGAGGTCATAAGCCTGGTCGAAGTGGATCTTCCCTCGCCTCGCTGCCTGCACTTCAACGAAATAACAAATAATGAGATAAGACGGTGTGAACTTGATTTTCTTGAAGAAATGAAAGACGACTTATAGATAAAATTGGCCTCCTACCAGAGAAAAATAACGAGATACTATAATGCCAAAGTCAGGAAGAGGTTGTTTAGGAGGGGGATCTTGTGTTAAGAAGAGTCTTCCTTTCTTCTAAGGAGTCTAGTGTGGGCACACTGGGCCCAAATTGGGAGGGCCTTTACCGTATATTAGGCGAAGTAAGGCCAGAGACTTTTCTAATTGAAAACTTGGATGAAAATGTGCAACTTTATCCCTGGAATGTAGAGCACTTACGAATATATTACCAGTAATATCATGATCATCGCTTGTATATACACTTGACCAATGCAGCTGTTTGTACTCCAATTCTTGCATGTACATCTATAATGAATGACAAGCTCATATGTTTTTATTCAAGATTAATAATGACGAACCCATATGTTATTAATTCAGGTAAGTACGACAAGCTCGTACGTTATTATTAAAGATTAGTTATGACGAGCCCATATGTCATTTATTCAGTTGAGTATGACAAGCTCATACGTTCTTATTCAAGGTTAACTATAGAGAGCCCATACGTTACTAATTTAATTAAATATGGCAAGCCTATATGTTATTAATTCAATTACGTATGACGAGCTCATACGTTATTTTTGAGGTTAACTATGGTGAGCCCATACGTCTTTATCAAGTTTTAAGTATGATAAGTTCATGCTTCGTTATTTATGGCGGCCCATATGTCTACAACAAGTTTTTAAGTACGAAAAGTTCATGCTTTATTATTTATGGTGAGCCCATATGTCTACAACAAGTTTTATATATGAAAAGTTCATGCTTTGTTATTTATGGCGAGCCCATATGTTTACAGCAAGTTTTAAGTACAATAAGTTATTGTTATTTATGGCAAGCCCATACGTCTTCAACAAGTTTTAAGTATGATAAGTTCATGCTTTGTTATTCATGATGAGCCCATATTATTTACTCAAGTCATATCCAAAGCAGATATAATGGAAGTAAAGAAAGTTCATTTACATAATCAAAATCATTATAAAGGGAAACTATTACAAAAATATTGTAAGCCTATGTCTAAACAGCAGCATCGTCCTATTGAGGCTCCCATTGAACGTCCACTTCCTCAACTAAATCTTCAGCCTCAGCGACAGGAGTGGATAGTTTGGCTGGAAATAGTTCTTTTTTCAAAGCAGCCAGCTCCAACTAGGGATGCAGCTCAGCAAGTCTTCTAAAGACTTCATTATATGCGACCCTCCTCCAGTTCAAACCAATGCCATCATACTCAGTCATTTCGTGGAAATGGGCAATATACTCATTCACAGCTGCCTCTCATGCCCCATTTAGCTATTGTTGCAAGTTTTCAACCTCAGCAGTCAACTCTTCGACGCGAGCTTTCAACTCACCCTTCTCTTTATTAATGCTTACATGGTTGACGCGATCTTCTGAAGATTGTCAAAATTCTCAACGCGATTCGTTAAAGCATTCAACTCAACTTTGGCTAGATGGACTTCTTTCTTAAGGTCATTATTTTCGTTCGATAATATCTCCATCTTAGATACGCCTCAGCTTGCTTCACATTAGAGGCCTCGATGGCTTCATTGGCAGAAGACGCCTTAGCCTTTACTTTATTTAAGGTCATCTCTACATCGTTGGCCCTTTAGAGGTATTCTTTAGTCAAGCTCTGCAGCCGCCTCACCTCCATTTGGGCATTTAGGAAAAAGCCTTAAGAGCGAGCTTGCAGGGCTAGGCCAGCCTCGACGTACAAGGAGTACTCATCATCGAGTACTTATGTTGAATCCTTGCAGCCCCCTGGACCTTACCACGAAGTATTTCCATCACGGTGGGAGTTATTTCGTCCGACCTTCCTCCCAGAAAATTCTGGGCCTTCCCTTCAGAGAGGGCATTCCTGGCTTCCCTATCCCACCTTCGCTTTATAAGGCTCACATCCTCCTCGACATTCTCTTCCACATCAACAATTTTAATGGAAGAGATAGGCTCTGCCTCAATAGGACAACGAAGCTATTCCCCGAGAGTTGTCTGGCGCTTCGACGAAGGAGAAGGCTAGATGTTCCTTATCAGAACTATCTTTCTCTTTTGAGGCCGCTCTGCAGATGACTCGACCTTTTCTTTTCTCTTTTTACTTTTCTTCTCTGAGAGAGTGGGCGGGTTTATCTTGGAAAAGCAGGCCAACTCATCTCGCCGATTCTTATATGTTAAGGAAGTCGAGCTTAAGGCTTTCTTATTTTTCACTTTTCTCAAGCGCCTCATAAAGAACATGTTAGGTTTGACATATTCCTTCTTGTCATGTTGACCTACAAGCAAGGGGTGAGCCAATTAGTAGCCATCATAAAATTTCACCAAAATCACCAAAATAAATAGCTAGAAGCTGTTTTTACCTTTGGTAGCCATCAGTTGATATGTGACGAAGAAGTTACGCTTTCTAAGCACATTCTTGAAGTACCTCTTCTCTGAAGGTAGCTCATAAATTGCTTTGATAATCACCCACTCAGAAGACTCGAGCTCGAACTGGTTGATTGCAACTGAACAAAGCACACATTAGAAACACGAGATAAAAGAAAAAAAGAATAAAGAGACATAAAATAAAAGTATTTCAGCCAAGGCCGGACTCACTATACTCGTGGTATTGGGTCGGCATGGTTATCTCTGGGACCGTATCTTCTTCCACTGTTTGCCATAACCCTTAACCCAGAACCAAGAGGACCTGCAGTACCATCCCTTATACTCACTCCCCCCGCTAGAGGCTCGAGGTTGGAAAGGGGTTTGGTAAATGTGGGGAGACATGTCCTAGCTAGGAGTGACCTCCTTCCAGAGAAGGAAGGCCCTTGCTAATAAGCTCCATGCATTGGGCACTAGTTGGGTAGGGGCTAGGTTGTAGTGCCTAAGGATGTACCTGCAAAAGGGGTACAGAGGCAGTTTTATCCCCCTACTCAGAATCGCCTCGCTCACCACGACGCATCCCTCGGTGGGGAAACATGCCCTTTCCTCAGGGGTCAGAACAAACATTTCAACAGTATCAGGAATCTTATATCTCTCCCTAAAAGTATCTAGCTCGCTCTCTTTTATATCATTCGCCCAAAAAGAGGCCCCCACCTAATGCTATAATTGATGGGGCCCTTATGCATCAACCACGTACTATGAGGGGCCCCTCATGGCCACTATAATCCTCTCAGTAGGAATTATGGGAGGCAAACCCGCCTCGACACAGATCAGTGCCATATCTACACCCCTAGGGACCTGTCTGATGTATTTTTCTTTGAAGAAGAGTCCATTTCACTAGATTAAAGGAGGATATGCAAAGAAAAATTTTTGGGTACTTACGCAAACTTTAGGCACCTGAAAGTGGAGAAAAGGAAGATGGTTGCTGGAAAAGAAAGCTGAGGAGGTGTTGGAGGATATCAAGAAATTTTTTTACGACATGGAAGGTTTTTAATTTTCTCAAAGTAAAGAAGATAGAGAAGGTGGGGATTAGGCCTTACATATGCAGGAAAGTCGAACCCCTATCGTTGGATCAACATTCACTACAATCTTAGCTGTACATTTGCAGTCCCATCCAATACGTTAAACCCAAAAGGCACCTGTTTAATATTCAAATCAAAGGCTCACATGAAGTCGTATCATGCATGCGCCCCAAACTCAAGTGATCTGCACCAACTGTAATAGACCACCATCATTGCGCATTAAATACGCAAACAATGTGAACTTTGGAAACCGTCATAATACCCAACTGTTTTACCCAGGGAACTAACATTTCCTTCAAATCATTAGAAGCACACTGCCCATTGTGCTTCAACTTCAACAAAGCGGCTTACCCTTTACAACAAGGGCACCACCTCATGTAATTTAGCCCTATCACAGGCTTTAACTTCATCAAAGTGGCTCGCCTTTTACAACAAGGGCATCACCTCGATGATTTAGCCTCGTCACGGGCGAGCTTCATCGAGGCGGCTCGCCCTTCACAACAAGGGCCTCGCCTCATGTAATTTAGCCCTATCACAGATTTCAACTTTATTGAAATGGCTCGCCCTTTACAACAAGGGCACCGCCTCATTAGATCTAGCCTTTTTGCAAGCGATGACCTTGGTCTTCAAACTCGAGTTGTTGTTACGACCATGTCATTTTGCTTCTTCAACCCTGAAAGTCCATGCATTATATGAACAATCATACCGGACTTCAAGGACTGTTGTTACGCTTCTCTACATGAGGACTCCCACGTTGTCTCAACCATCCTATGTCGCAAACGGTTCAACAATTTCATACCCTATACACTAAGATGAGGCGAAGATGGACCGACCCTCAAGTACAGACGACCCATTTTCCCTCGCAAAGCGAAGCTGGATCGACCCCACGTGGACCCTATGGGAAGAGCCAGTCCAGGATAATACAGTGAAGAGATCTTAAATAAATCTTGTATTATGTGATTGACAAGACAACTCGTTGTCACCGTCGCCTACCTATTTGGTCAAATCCAAGTCCGCAAGCTAGACCTTATGGATACGAAAATAGTATTAAGGTTGTAACTTATTGATGTCTATGACAAGAAAGGCCAGTCATTTCGATGAGGCTTTATGTGACTAACGGTTTGTCTAAATGTGTAGGAACCGAACTTGCGTGGACATGGGAGATCTTGGGATCTGTTGGCCAAATTATTGGTACATTTTTTGAGGTCAATAGATATCACATACTTCAACTTCATCAAGGCGGCTCGCCTTTCACAACAAGGGCCTCACCTCATGTATTTTAGCCTTATCACAGGTTTCAACTTTATTGAAACGGCTCGCCCTTACAGCAAGGGCACTGCCTCATTAGATCTAGTCTTTTGTAAGCGATGCCCTTGTTCTTCAAACTCGAGTTGTTGTTACGACCACGTCCTTTTACTTCTTCAAACTCGAAAGTCCACGCGTTATCTGAATAATCATACCTGGATTTCAGGGACTATTGTTACGCCTCTCAACACGAGGACTCCCACGTGGTCTCAACCATCCTACGTGGAAAACGGTTTGACGGTCCCACGCCCTGTATACTAACATGAGGCGAAGTCGGACCGACCTTCAAGTGCGGACAACCTCATTTTCTCCCAAAAATTGAACCTAGATCGACCCCATTACACGCGGACCCCATGGAAAAAGCTAGTCCAGGATGAGACGGTGAAGAGATCTTAAACAAATATTGTATTATGTGATTGACAAGACAACTTGTCCGTCGTCACCGCCAACCTACTTGGTCAAGTCTAAAGCCGCAAGCTAGACCTTATATATACGAAAATGGTATTGAGGCTGTGACTGATTGATGTCTATGACAAGAAATGTTAGTCATTTCGATGAAGTCACGTGCATGTCATCCAACGGCCTTCGTTAAATCTTGCCCAGGTATACAAGCTCACACTTAGTGTCATCCAAGAGTAATGCAAGTTTAGACTCTCAAATCTATAATCTTTCTACCATATCTTTTACTTGTTCTTTCAAAGTCGGCCCCCTTTTTTATATTAGCAGTTCATGTTTAAAGCTCTCTCATACTCATATACTTATTTCTCGAACTGATTTGACCGTCGGAGTGCCTGTGGCCAACTCTATCCCCTTCAAGAGAAAATCACGTGTGACTAACGGTTTGTCTAAGTGTGCAGGAACCGAGCTTGCGTGGACGTGAGAGACCTTGGAATCTGTTGGTCACATCATTGGTACATTTTTTGAGGTCAACAATAACGTTAATTTGTGCTAATACCAAGTTTCTTGAATATTTTTTTAATTAAGTTCTTAGATTTCTCCACATCCAAAAACACTTGATTATATATGTTTAGACCCTTAAAAAAGAACTTTCTTGGTCCATCCATGACACGAACCATCTTGTTACATGTTATTCGTATTTCTATAATCGTCGAACCATGATAAAGACCATATTCAATGAGTAAATGTGTAAATTAGGTTGTGTTTGGAAGTGACGCACATTGGACAGAGCGTGGTCTGGACAAACATTTTCACGTGCCAAATTTTCTAATTCCGAGTAGTCCGACTCATTTTTACAAAAAATAAAAATAAAAATAAAAAGTCGATTGAGTATTGTTATTGATCAAAACGTATCGTGTCTTACATTTCTTCTCCTAGCAAACACAATCTTAAGTTGTTCTATTTGCTCTTCATTTCAAGTTTAATGAGACTATCTTGACAAGACTAATCACTCTTGCAAAAAATTGTACCCATTGGGCCTTTTTGATTCATCATTGAGTAGCCATAAATTTCCATCAAATTTCTTAGTCTCCCATTGATTAGAGACCATTGATTCTTTGATTAGGTGGGACCCTTCAACTGTTCATAGTCTAATTATTATTCCAAAACTCTTTTTCATGCATACTCATTATCAACTATATATGCACACAATAAAATATTATGCACGTAAACCCAAAAAAATTTTTTTTTTACTTTTTAATTACACATTCTCCAAAATTAATTATTCAAAACATTATTTTATTCAAATAATTTCTACCAAACAAGGGCTAAGATTACAATTTTTGAGTGGATGGACTGGTTTCTGAGGCTAATATTAGAGCATAAATCATCCTAACATCATCTGATAAAGTCTATATGTAGTTCTTAACTCAATTAATTCTAACATTAACCGAATTATGGGCCTGTTTGGTAGGGATTCTCATTTTCTACAGTAAATCAATTCTCATTTTCAATCACACATTCTTCAATAAAATAATATTTTTCATCACCTCAATAATTTTTTCTTCTTTTTCAACCACACATTTCCCATCATATCACTATTCAAAATCAATTCTTCCCCCAAAAAATCCCTACCAAACAAGCTCTATATCAAATTTTATATAGAATTTTGATTTAAGCTAAAAACTACTTAAAATTAAACTAAATGTGAATCATATTTTTTGGAGAAAAACTTGGATATGAAAAAGCACTAGAACTTGGACTCCACTTCCACTTAACCATTTCAATTCAAATAATCACGTAATCAACAATATTCATTTATAATGAAAATCATTCTGTCAAAAATATTAATAGTTTTCTTAAATAAAGTTAAATCTAATTCTACTTATGAACTTCTTACATTTTTATAAAAGATGCAAATAGTAAAAATGCATTTAGAACAACCAAATATCAATCAAAGATTGCGTAAATCATAGCGATACATTTTCAACCCTAACGAATTATGTTACTTATTATTTGTTCTAAACATGCATTTCATCTCTCAGTATAGCTCATAAATCATTAAACTATTTTCCAATAATTGAAAGCAATAGAATCAATAATAAACAATCAATTATAAATTGACGTTTGAAGTCAAAAAGAAAATTGAACTAAAGCTTCAAAAGTGCAATTTATCTACGCATATTCAAATAAGTCAAACACGAAGTTTGTATTGAGAAAATAAAAGAGAAGAAAGGACACTTGTGGAGTCTACAACCCTGTTTGTCCGGTGGCCACGTGGTCCTGGACGAATAGCAAAACCCTAAAATTCCACACTTTTCTTCTCCGAGCTCCAAACCCTAGTTGCAAATTGTATTTTTATCTCCCAAAACTCTCCTAATTACATGTAATATGTCTCCTACATATAGTGTGTGGTCGAGCCTAAATCTAATAAGATATCAATTATATCCCTCGAATTTATGATCGAACATAAACTTGAGAACTTACTATTTAGACTTGGCAGGCGGCAAAAAAAAATCGAAAAACTGATCAAATTGACCAAATCGGGTCGGTTTGGATAGGTTTGAACCAAAAGATCTGTTTGATTCAATTAATTTTAATCATTAAAAAGTTGGATTAGGTTAGTTGTGGTTTAAGCAACTAACCCGGTAATTAACTGATCGAACCCGCTAATACTTTTTTTTTTTAATTTTTTTTCATTTTAAAATTCATATTTCAAACTTAGAAATAAAATAATAAAAAAATAAATATAATTATTTTTCAAATAATTTATTTACCTTCCACACCTTTTCTACCAAAACTCCAAATTTCAAAGTGAATTTCAAATTTAGATTGTAACATTGTTTTTTATTTTGATATAATTGCTTATTGGTAACTATCGACTATATAGGATGATTTTAGAAAAAAGTCGACCACTTAGATTATATATATATAATGTTTTAACCCAAAATAGGATGGTAGATTTTTTAACTCAAACAAATGTTCAAACCGACTAACCAAACCGATTTGGTTTGGTTTTGTTTCAAGAACTGGATTAGGTCTGTTTGGTTTGGAATTTACTCAAAACCGACCAAGTTGGTTTCAGGTTGAGCTCAAAACCAACCCAACCCGAACCATGCCCAAGCTTAGGCAGATCGATCCACTTTTACACTTTTACATTCATTGACAAAACTAAGCGTCTTTCTGCCCGATTTTGCTTGCCATCCATTAATGCGGTAAATACGGAAGACATTTGAAGGTCTTTCATGCTAATTGTTGCCCGAGTGAACCTGGCCGGATAATCATGTAAAAACTCATTTTTTTATTAGACAACCTGCATCAACCCAATGGTTGTCTTCCTTTTTCTCTTACTACTCAAGAAATATGCTACAAAGGTATTAGAGAGCTCATCAAAACTTTTGATAGACTAGGGTGCCAGAGTAGTTATCCAATTTCTAGCCTCTCTCCTTGACGTCGGTGGAAATGATCGACACATCATTATATCTGGGGCAGCATATAGTCTCATAAAATCGACGAAAGTCGGCAGGTGATAAATTAGATCTGTGACCCTGTCATACGCCTCTACATTGATTGTTTGAAGCCTTTTAGTGGAGGAACTGCCATCATCTTTGGTGCAAAGGGGTTTCCTTCCAAAATCACATGTTTGCGCGTCTATCATTTCTCTTTAACAACGTATCATCTACCTCTGAACCATTATTTCCTCTATCTTGTATTCCAAGTCTACCATAGGACATGGGACCTATGGATTCATAACTTTTTGAGCCCCCTAGTTTGCTACCATTGGCTAAGTAACTCGAGGGACGACTGTTTGTACCGCTTAAGGCGGTTGTCTGCGCGTATCTTGTGATAGGTGGAACTTATGACAAATTAAAGAATGGGTCGGCCGCTTTTTGAATTTGGGTTTGTTAAATAGTCATCATGGCTGCCACTAAGTCTCATAATGTAAATTGACTATGTGTTACATATTGAGGTTCCGGTGATGGGTCTTGGCCCCGGGATAAAGACTCTAACTTTTGCCGTATTTTTCGTATCACTCCTAATACATCTTTTCGACATAAATTTTATATTCAAAAAGTTGCCACAGATGGCACCAGTGAAACAATAAAAAAATGACCTTTGGACTTCTTTTGGCAGAGCGAGCTAACTTCTACTACTTTGATGAATAATAAAACACCAGTATGAAGAGCTAAGGCTATCTCCCTCATTGTACCTTCGGTGTGAGAATTAGTGATTGGATTCTTATGAAAATGACTTGAAGAAAACAAAACAAGGCTAGAAAATTATCGTTAAAAAAAGATCATGATACTGCGCACGCCTTCAGAGTATTTATAGATGTTTAGTGCTATGTAACTATTAACTAGTTATTGTACACGTGTCTAGTGTAACACGTCAACTTACTAGGTGGTTCTCATCTACGTACTGAGTGGTCAAATTCTACCCACTAAACGATTGATGGGATCAGTGATAATCGCCAAACGGTTATAAATCAATTAAAAGGATGTTCAGGCAATTGGAAGTTATGGTAGTCGATCAATCATCGTGGTAATCAGTCTAGCATAGAAATAGTTCAGCTAGCGTAGCGGTAGTCGAGCTAACATAGCGGTAATCATGCTATCACAGTGGTAGTCAGTCTAGCATATAAATAGTTGAGCTAGCTTAGCGGTAGTCGAGCTAACATAGCGGTAATCATGCTAGCATAATGGTAGTCGGGCTAGCATAGTGGTAATCGAGCTAACATATTGGTAGTCGGTCTACCATAGCGATAGTTGGTCTAGCATATCGATAGTTGAGCTAGCATGGCGATAACCAGTCTACCATAGTGGCACTCAGGCTAACATGGTGATAGTCGGTCACCATAACATAGCAAAAGTCGGGCTACCATAGCGGCAGCCAATCTAGCATTGCAGTAGTCAATCTATCATAGTGGCAATTGGACTAACATAGCGGTAGTCAGGCTAACATAACGACAGTCGATTTACCATGGCGAAAGTTGATCTACCATAGTGACAGTCCGGCAAACATAGTGATAGTAGGCTAGCATATCGGTAGTCGATCTTCCATAGCGGTAGTCGATCTACCATAGCAATAGTCGGGCTAACATAGTGGTAGTCAAGCAATTGCCTTCACTTGGTTGGCCATCGTAATCCACTATTTATATCACATAGCATCACTTCCCTTTGTAAAACCACGTTTTTACCAATGGATGTATATCACAAGGCTCGGATTGACCCAAAACCACAAGGCAACACCACTCTAGATTAAACCGTGTGTATGTAATATCTCATACCAAGAATAGGGCCACAATATATAGGGACAAAAGACAGGTCAAGTAAATGGGTTAAGAGCAACGGGTCAAGCTAATTAACACCTCTAATTATCCATTAGCAAGATTCTTGGCTCGTCTTTGATTCTTAGGCTGCCAATTGCAATTTTGGGCCGATAGTAATTAATGTATTCAATATTGGATTTCTAACAAAGCCTATGAACATTTTTCACCCCGATTAATCATCAAGTTTGTATTTGGTATCAAAATACTAAACAAACTTCCACATTGACGTCAAATGCACTTGCAAGAGAAAAAAAAACTAGTTTAGTAGTCATACAATGTGGTTTCAAAAAAAATTAAAAAGTCTCATACCTTTATCGATGTTTAGAAATGTATGACAGTTTCTAAACTTTACCAAGGGAGCACCTTAGTGCCCGTAGGGTTATAATCCGAATGCACTTTCTCAAGGTTTATCAAATTTTGAGATACTACATCTTGAATAAAATGCAGCTTAATGTCTATATGTTTAGTACTTTTGTGAAACATAGGATTTTACGAAGGAATGGTAGCTTGACTATCAGAGTATACAATCACATTATCATTTAAGACACCTAGTTCATTAATCAAATTCCTAAACCACAAAGCTTATTTAATACCTTTAGTGGTAACTATATACTCAAACTTAATAGTGTGCAAAGCAACAATAAAAGTCACACAAAGTGAACACATAAGAAGATGTCAACTTCCTATTATTTCTATCTCCACTATAGTTTTAGGAGCAATGCTAGAGGTACATCGGGGTGTACATCACGGTGTACACCCCCCTCACATGGGTAAGGTGCCCACTTGAATATTTTATTCGAGTGGGTCCCTCCATGTGAGGTGATGTACACCTTGATGTACATCTTTTGATGTACATCTAGCATTTTTCATAGTTTTAGCATCCATAAAACCTTTAAGTTTCACACCTTCAACAACAGACTTATAAACTGATCTCTCATCAAAAGCCCTTCAAGTACCTAAGCAACCACTTTAATGCTTCCCAATGTTTGGAACTATGATTAGATATGTACCTACTTAACACACTAAAAGTAAAAGCTAAATCTGGTCTAGTGTAGACCATAAGGTACATAACAGAGCTAATGACATTTGAGCAAGAAAATTTACTCATAAAATCATTTTTTTCTCATCATCAGCAGGTAATTCTTCCTTCGACAAAATAAAATGGTTTCCAAGAGGCACGTAAGCAGGTTTGTAATCAATCATGACAATTTTTTTCATAATTTTAAGCACATATAGAGTTTGATGTACAAATAAGCAGGAACAAGACATATCCATGATAATCTTCATACCAAGTATTTTCCTAGCATGTTCCGATCTTCCATGTCAGATGCTTTACTTAACTACTCTTCATCTTTTTTTACCCTTTTTTCATGTTAGGTCCAATTAATAACATGTCATCTACATAAAGTAACAAATACACATAATCTTTATTAGTGTTGTGGTACTGATAATACAAGCAACGATCAAACTTACTCATTTTGAAATCAATGGAAACCCTATAAGAATCAAACTTTTATTCCACTAACGTGGAGACCATTTTAACCCATAAGAGATTTCTTTAAAAACCACACATGATCAGGTTTTTTTTTTTAAAAAAACACCATACAAGAAAGCAATTTCAATGTCAAGCTGTTCAAATTTCTAGTCATAGTTAGCAATAAAAGCAGTCATGAACCTAATAGTGGTAAACTTAACAACGGGCGAAAAGACATCATTATAATCTACCACTTTCCTTATGTGTGTACCTTTTGGCTACTAACCAAGTCTTTTATCTCACGGACTCACTCTCAGTGGTTCCCTCTTTTATCTTATAAACCTATTCACTTACTATGGATTTATCCTAAGTTCTAAGAACTAAATCAAGAGAACTCATCTCTTCTCTCATGCCACTCTACTATTCCTCACATTTTCCACTCCTCATAGGCGTTTGGCTCCTTATTAACTATATTTTGATAATTAGTGTAGGCTATTGTATATAACTAGACACCCTTTGGGGTTCCCTACGCGTCTCCTATGTCTATCTCTAATTAACTGGTAATCAACTAGATGGTCTTAATCGATAGGATTGTCTTCTACGATACCCTTACCTCTTTCTAGTTCTATGTTCTATTGATTTTGTTGTGTATCACTCTCCACTTTACTTGAGGTAGTAGGGACGTGGACACTAACTCTTTCCACCTTAACTGGGGACTCTTCCATAAAAGTTTCTTATTATTCTCCACTCTCTATGTAAAGCATTTCAGACTCATTAAAGGCGACATCACAACTTATGACTTTAGGTTCTAGTTTACCCTTACTTTGATGAGAGAAAATAGCACATCCAAAAAGTCCAAGCATAGAATAATCAACACATTTATCGTAGCATTTCTCATACGACGTATCACCATTTAAGGCACTAGACGGACTCATATTAATTAAATAGCATGCAGTTATAACAATTGCACCCTAAAAAGATTTAGGCACGCCAAAACTCAACATCATACATCTAACTTTATCAAGCAAGGTAAGTTAATCCTTTTAGAAACCTTGTTTTGTTGGGGAGTGTAAGACATAGTTCTATGTCTAATTATGTTGTATTCATTACGCAAACCATTAAAGTCATCATTACAAAACTCAAGACCATTATCAGTTCTTAAATATTTTACCCTCTGATCTATCTTGTTCTCCACCTTAACTTTTCAATTTTTAAAATTTGAAAATGTTTTAGATTTATCTTTCAACAAATAAACATACACACGTCTCGAGAAGTGATCAACTATAGACAAAAAATATTTGTTACCACCAAAAGTGGAATTGCTTCTTGGGATCCCACAAATCAGTATGAATGTATTCTAATATTTTAGATGTCTCGTGTGAGCACTCGGTAAGCAAGGGTGACGGCCAATGTTGGCTTTGTAGGGGAAAATGAGGTGAAAAAAATAGAAGAAGCAACTCCTGAGGTGAAAAAAGTCACTGAGACCACCGTAGAGCCACCAACTTCGGCGTAGGAAGTGGTGAAACCAGTTGAAGCTGTCGGGCCGCATTGATTGATTTTTGTGCAAATGTGAGCCAAAATCGCTCCTAACTTGATTTATGGCAGTAAAACAATTTGTCATTCCCATTTTTCCCTCACTATCCCAACAACCGAAATATTTGTGCAATAAAGAATTTGTAGAGGGCATTTCTGTATTTGGAAATAGAAAAAATTAGGGTATTATGGACAAATGGGCTTTCAAAAACTTCCAGTCACTTTTATGGGAAAAATTCACGGGTCAGGTATTATCTTTCACAAAATCACAAATCAGGCCCGATGGTTTAGATTTTCAAAACTCAGGTTTTTCCACGATTTAATTAATTATATTTAACAACTAAGTTAATAATATTCTTTCCTTAATTTAAGCGTACAGTTAAGATTTCTTAATATAACAAAACACCTCCTTAATTACAAATTCTGCTTCATCCCCAGACTGATTCTAATTATGGACAAAATTGACGGCATATTAGACGAGATATCTGGTCACAAGTCAGATTCCGTCGTCGCCAATCACATAGTTTCATATGGTGGACTACCGGTCACAGTTCGGAGGTGGTAATCTCCGGACACAGTACAATTTTGTTTGTAGTGTTGGAGTGGATTGGAGTTCAGGTCACAATTTCCATTGCTGGTGCCGAACATACACATTCCAATTGTGGAGGACATGGTCACAATCGTAGAAGATGTAGTAACTTGGTTCCATTAAGTCAAACTTAGACTGTAGACATAACAATTTTAGATAATCTTTTACATTCCGTTAATTTGTTCCAGCTATCAATTAATATGTAAACAATGATTGTGATCAAATGAAATTTTTGCTGTAATGCAAGGAAAATGGGTTAAGTGGAAAATGTGACTTAAAGAACTGTTAAAGAACTTGTATTTGTTGTCTGTGACTCTGTATATACAGGGCAAATGTTTCCAGTGAAGCATGAGGTATCTGTGACCTGATATACCAATCCGTGACCTGAGCTTTAACATAAGGGTTGTGTACCACTAGAATTTTTCCTGTGACCTAAAGAACTGTTAAAGAACTTTTATTTATTGTCTGTGACTTCTGGATATACATGGCAAATGTTTCCAATGAAGCATGGGGTATCTGTGACCTGATATACCAATCTGTGACCTAAAGAACTGTTAAAGAACTTGTATTTGTTGTCTGTGACTTCTGGATATACATGGCAAATGTTTCCAGTAAAGCATGGGATATCTGTGACCTGATATACCAATCTGTGACCTGATAGCTAGAACAAATTAATTTGTTATTTTCATTTGGTCACAGATTGTTATTTTCAGCTACAAAACACTGCTACTGAAGTGAAGAAATTGTTTTACAAAATGAAAGCAATTTTTGATGTAAAGTTCTCTGGTGCCCAAATCGAAGAAAAAAATTGCAGCCTCTATTCAAAAGATCAATTTCTAAAAGAAATTTCAAGTCTCAGATGATTGTTTTTTTCTGGTGACCTTCTTTTCATTGTTTGTTTTTTCCATTTGTATCACTGCCGAATTAGTTCTCACAGACAATATTGAATGCACTGGAGATTGGGTGGAGACTTATCACGGAAGTTTTCTGAAAGTGGTGGAGAGAGAGCGCGATGAATGTGGAGGTGAAATGGTGATCGAGAGAAAATAGAGCTTGATTAGATATGGAAGTTGAGATATTAACCATTTTGAAACCCACAATTAACGGGTAACGCGCGTTATTTAATTAAAAAATTAATTGTTTAATTAAAATGATAAAAACCTGATAAATGAAAAAAAAAAGGTGAAAACCTGACTTTTTAAAATATGAAAGAAAATGTCTGGTTTCCTGTAATTTCCACCACTTTTATCTCACCCAAAAAAATTTTGAATTTTTTAAGATTAAAATTTCTTATAGCAAAAATGTAAATTCTCATTTTAATCTCATTTTTAAGAGATTCAATCTACGAAGATTTTCTACTGGTTTAAAAGTAGATATCATATTAATTTTGTCCTTTGGATGCGTATGGATTATGATCCTTTGACTAATAATACCTATAATTAAAACTCTATATTTTTATTGTTAAAATTTTCTATTTTGTGACTATATTTATTGAATTAACTCGTCTAAAAATTAAAACTTATAGAGAAATTAAGAATTTATTTTTTCTTATAATGAAAGAAGTTTACAAAATACACCATGCATTTAGTTTGTATTTCCAATTAACACACCATATTTTACAAATTTGAGACCCCAAAGAATGCAATTATTTGAACTTACTGAGTGTACTTGTATCATGTATTTGTCATTGTATTTTTTTTTCTTATTATTTTGTGTTGTATTGGATTTTAATTTTATATGTATATAATTTTTATGTTTTAGTGTATTTATATATTAATTGAAGAATTTTTAATATTATTTAATTAAATATTAATAAACGATCTCGTTATTGCAATCTTTGATGGTAAATGGTCAATGATTGCTCTAGCTTACTTGGATTCCTGGATCTACTAATGTATGTGCTACATTTAAATGATATCATATTATATTTAACAAGCACACAATGATCGCAAAATGACATATCAGATATCTAATCCTTACTAAGCACACCCTTATCGTTAAAGAACTTAACTCAATTAACACTAACGTGAGCTAACATATTGTGCCACTTCCGTGTGTGATCAATATCGGTGATAGTGCAATTTAAACCTCTCATCACTTCAACATGTGTGATGTATATCTCATTTCTCCTAGTAGCTTTAAAAGCTCTAAGTGCTCCCTTAAATATTTTTATCATTCCATCATCGAGTGCACCAATGAACCTGTACGCTCTAACCCCCCAGAGAAATTAGATTCCTACTCATATATGGAATGTACCTAACTTCTTATAATGCATGCACAAAGCCACTGTCAAATTTGACGGTTACACTACCCATAACAGTGATCTTATATACGACTCTATCCCCATGCAACTACATGTCCACGATCAGACTTATCCAAATGATCAAACTATAATTTATTTGATGTAACATGAAAAGAAACACTGATGTCAAGAATTCACTCATTCATAAGGGATTTCATAGAGGTTAATTTTGGCTGGTTTAGAATTTAGGAACATGTAAACCTCACCATGTTCATTTCTAGGGATTACTACATTTTTGATATCTCAACTTGTTTTTCTCTTTATGGCACTCACTTATGAAATGTCATAGGTTACCATAACCATTAACATTTCCCACATTTTGTCTTCCTCTATGATTTAGATCAATCTCTACCCTTCTTCTTGCCACCACCATTTTTTCCTCATTACTACTAAAATGAGATATATCTAACATTTGGTGAATTTCTCCTGTTTTTCTCTCGTTTATGTCATCTTTCATTTTCCTTTCCTTACTCTTTAACGAATCAATGATTAATTGAGTGTTTCTCTATCTCATATTTGATTGCATTCTTGACTTCCGTTTAGGAATATCATTCAAAAAGATAATAGCTTTGTATTCATCGAAAACCTTATTACCACTATTTGTAATATTTTGTACAAGTTTATTGAAGACGTCAAGATTGTCATCCAATTCTTTTGAGGGATCAATTTGAAACTGAAGAAACTTTCAAGTAAGAAAATTTTATTAGGTTTAGACCGTGTCAGTAAAGTTCTTCCAACTTTTTCCAAAAAAATTCAGTTGAAACCAACTTTATGTAATATGGAATCAAATAAATGCAAGATAATACAGATATATGCAAGTTTGTCATATTCTTTTTTCTGTTCGTTGTAACAATAGCAGAAACAAATTTGTCAATAGCTTTAGACACTTTTTGTTATACTAAAATTCTTTTCATCTTTTGTTACCAAATAAAAAATCACATTTACCGTTAAAGACACCCAAATCAAAATGATGCATAGACATCGTAACGGATAAGACACGTAACACATAACAACCTTCAAAGGAATAATCACACAGAATGTCCTAAAGGTCGCAAATATGCATCATCTATATTCTAAAGGTTTCGTGAGATTTTAAGATCTTAGATCAAGGAAATTATCAAGTGGGTAAGGTCTAGGTAACAATTCTAACCAATAATCAATGCAGCAACAAATATTGAATTATGCAATAGTCAAAATAGCTAAAACACGGCAATATCATAGATAATCGACAAATAATCCTAATTTCTAGCAACAAGCGATGTTTACCCCCACACGGTAACCCCAAACCTAGTTGCCAACCCCACACGATGGCTTGCTATTTCTGAAATTGAGAAGGGATCAACTAATTTACTTGAACGGACATTAAGGATTCAAGTTCTTATTGCAAAACTCAGCAGATGCAGATTATAGGAACACACTTCCAAGTCACAACAATTTTACAGATTTAATTTTAAACAGAAAAGAGCTAGTCGAAGCGCTATATCGTGCCACAGGAGCAATCCAAGGCTCTGAACACAAGTTAGCCAAAATCAATTGAATAGCTTCATTGTAAATTGCAAAACCAATACTTCCCTTTGCAAAATCCCATTTGCACCAATGGATGGATATCACAAGGCTCAGATCGATCCAAAACCATAAGGCAGCACCACTCTAGATTAAACCAAGAATCTCACACAAAACCTACAAAGGAATAGCCCAAATCGAAAGTACAAAGAGGCAGCCAGAAGCAGTCGCAGGAACGGGACAAGAGGAAGTGAGACAGAACAATCACAATCACAAGGAGATAGACGTTTTCTCTCAAAAAGGGCAAATGGACAAACCATGTGTATATAATATCTCAAACCAAGAATGGGACCACAATATATTGGGACAAAATAAGTCATGTAAATGGTTCAAGAACAAGGATCGAGCTCGTTAACGCCTTTAATTGTCCATTAGCAAGATTCTTGGCTCGTCTCTAATTCTTGAGGTCCCAATTGCGATTTTGGGGCCGATAATAATTAATGTAACGAAGCGTATGAATATTTTCCGACCCGATTAATCATAGTTGCCCCAGGTTTGTATTTGGTATCAAAATACCCAACACTTCTCAATTAGTATCACATCCTTATATTATCCATTTAGATTTAGTATGATTATGCTTTCACCTATATAGTTCAATAAAATTCCTTAAGTGCCAACAGCTTTTTTCATCCCTTCTTAACCGTCCTTTCTTCTCAAACTGAATCCTAACCGTTCATTCACACTCTTTGGTTCTCATCTTTGATACACTTAATTTAGTTTTAGATCTTTGCATTCCTTATTGTTTTGCTAAAATATACAGCAGAACTGCAAAATACCTCTTGGCTTCATAGTTAACATGCGTTTCAAAAGCTTTTGCTTTTTTATCATTTGTTTCTATAGCATTGCTTTTTAGTCTTAAACTTCATTTGGACACGCACGTTCGAGCGCCATATTTTAGATCTTTTTCTATCCTTAGATTCTTCTAAAACCTCCCTTACTATATTTCTATGCAACTTACCATTATCTTAGTATCTCTTCTACATATCATTATTATTTCTTCGATCCCGTGCAGGTTCAACCAACTTGTTCTATGAATTTGAAACTCTTTTGTACCTTTTTTCCATTTCTATAGTTATATAAAGCACCACCTGTGTAGTTAAGCTTCAAGAGGCCTTACAATCCTTCGAGTAATTCATGTGGTACTCTTCCAAAAGTTTTTTTTTTTTTTAAAGAAAACCTCACTTGTGGTGGTGGAAAAAACCGTGGTTACAATATTTCAACATCAGAAAATAGACTAACGTCTAATATGTGGTATTTCCCAACGGTCAGTATGTAAAATACGACGAAGAGGAAACGGAAAAAAATCACCAAGAAAGGACTCAAAAGATTCTCCATCGCTTGCTTTATTTGCAAGAAAATCCGCTGCCATATTTGCCTCCTGTTACACATGTTGGATTTTAGCATTTACCCTATTAGCCAGAAGTAGAATTTCATCCCAAAAATCTTGAAGGATCCATAGAGAGCAAGCTCCTTTCTCCATCCATCGAACCACCACTTTTGAATCCGATTCAATTATCACATCATGTAATCCAAGATTGCTACACATTCTCAAACCATCCAGAAGAGCTTGGGTTTCCGCAACCGTGTTTGTGGCATGGCCATAATGATGAGCAAAGCCTGCCCAACAAATACCATTTGCATCACGTACAAGATCCCCACCACCCGCTTGTCCAGGATTCCCCACAGACGCCCCATCAATATTCAGTTTAACAAAATGGCCAGTGGTACTTTTCCAAAAGTATTGTTTGGTCTTATTTATTCATATTTGAGGAGCACATGTTAATAAACTAATTGATTCTCGATCTCCTAAAATAAGTACTAGTTGATATTATCATGGCCCTAACTTAGTCCCAAGTTCATATCCTAATTTTATTATCGATTGACTTACTTCTTCGCGTGTCTATATCTCTTAGATATATAGTGAGAACTCTTGCTTATTTTTCAACACTTCAAGATGTCAAAGTGTCTTATTCCTTGTGGTTTATAGATAGAGAATCCCGAGTCAGCTATTTCGTTGTTGGTAAATACGGAGTAGAATTCAAAAGCATGGTAAATGAAAGAAGATTCATTCAATGAGGTGATGCTAAACCTCTTTAGCTAATTCTTGTCTAGTTTTCACTAATTTTGAGATTTGATGGAGCATATCCTTAAAAGGTGAAGCTCAAAAAAAGAAAAAAGTGTACTATTTATGTTCATGTCATAAGAATTTGACAAAAAATTACAAGAATGTTGACCGGCTGGAAAATGAATGACCGAAAACTTAACCCCTCGGTTAACTATACGAATTACTTGATCGCTCTATAAATTGTAGTTATTTAATTCATTGACAATTGATTATTAATCATCTATCCATGCACATCCACTTGCATTTCAATAAATAAATCATGAATAATTTTAATTTTTGACTCTCTTTAATTTGATTTTTCTTGATTTCTGCATGCATGGTTGCAGGTGAGACGTTTTTTCTCAGCACTGGCTACTACTTGTTCATTATTCTTTATTTACTCTTTTTCTTGTATAATGACGCGGACTATTTTGGTGTTTCTACATCGTTTCATTTCCTACTTTTTTTTAAAAAATAATGACGATACGTATCGTGTCGTGTCGTTTTTCCATTTTCATTCAAACGCAGAGCGAAAAAAAGAATTCAAACGAAAATCTTAAGAATACGAAATTTGAAATTTATCAAATTATGAAAAAAAAAAAAAAAAAAAAAAGATAAACTCGCGAATTTTATTAATTGAAAAATGATAAAAAATGATGAATTAACCCTTTATTTAGAAGAGTTTACATGAAAACCTAATTAAAATAAACTAAAGTTGCAAAGAATTCGAAATAAACTAAATGACAAAAATAACACTAAAATTTAAAAAGCAGTTTTTAAGTCCTAAATGAACTCGGATGGCCAAAATCCAATGTATGTCACGGCATATACGTGGGTTCTACTCATTTCGTCATTCTTTTTTCGAAATGGCATTATGCACCCAAATCGGAACTCGATTGCCACACTTGCACTTTTGCTGATTTTTCTTTTTAGTTTAATTTTTCTTCAATTTATTCAGCAATTTGTTCTACATCAGTCGATTCCAGCTTCAAAGAACTCGACCTCGACTTATAATCTTTTAGAGAAGTTCATCATCATCATGGAACTCATACAGATCTGTTACATGGAATGTAGTAGAAATACCTATAGAAGTTGCGAAATCAATAATGTAGACATTGTTGTTTATCCGCTTAAGTACTTTGAAAGTCCCATACTTTCTCGATTTCCAACTTCTTGTAAGTACCAGCGAGAAATCTCCAATTTCTCAAGAACACCATCACTGAGTCTCTTTCCTGAAATTATTTATCATATCGATGCAAATCTGCCGCCTTATATTTAAATTAATCTTCTCCAACTTCTTCTTTACTTCATCACAGAATGCTAGAACCTCTTCTGCTAGATGTTCAGTAGCAACACTCTTACTATTGCTTTTAGGCAACTTCACCATATCCACAATATAGTAAGGAACCTCTGTATACACAATAGCAAAAGGGTACCTGCCTGTAGCACTATGAACCGCGCTATTGTCTGCAAACTTGACCCGAGTTAGTGTAAGATCCCACTATTTGGGCTTATCTCCACAAACTCTTTAAATCATATTTCCAAGGGTAAGGTTAGTAACTTCAGACTGTCCATCAATCTGGGGATGGACAGCGCTGCTTTGATTCAAACTTGTCCCAAACAACTTCCACAATGTAATCCAAAAGTGTGCAACAAAATTTGTATCCCAATCTAATGTGATAGATTTGGGAATTTCATGCAATTGAACAACCTCCATGAAAAATATTTTGGCAATATGTGATGCATCTGAGGTCTTTTGACAAGATATAAAGTGAGTCATCTTGGAGAACTTGTCAACCACCACAAAAACATAATCTATGCTACGTTAAGTATGAGGTAATCTTAGAACAAAGTCCAAAGCAAGATCTAAGCCATATGATCTGAGGGACATGAAGTGGTAAGTACGACCCAGTATTCTACACTTGACCCTTTGACGTCTAGCAAGTATAACATTTTCTAACTATAACTGCAACATCTTACTTCAACTATGGTTAATAATACCTAGCTTCCAAACTGGCTATTATCTTGTCAAGCCTCAAATGTCCATTTAGACCTCCACCATGCAGATGTCAAATCAAATTTTCACATAGAGATGAAACGGGAATGCAAAGTTGGTTGCCTTTGAACAAATATCCATCACTGATATAGAAATCTATCACTGCTTTCCGATTCACACACTTGCTCTAAATCTCCTTAAAGTCAAGCCATCTGCATATAGTTCATTCAGGAACTCAAATCCAACAATTTCATATGACTGTATGACTAGTAACGAGGCTCTCCAACTAAGAGCATCAACAACTCTACTCGAACTCCCAAATTTATGTTTACTCACAAAAGGAAATCTCTAGAGGAAAGTTACCCATCGAGCATGCATTCTGCTGATATGTTTCTCACAATGAATAAACTTCAAGGTTTGGTGATAAGTGAAAGGCACAAAGTCATTCTGTATGAGGTAGCATTCCCATTGCTTCAAAACGATTACTACTACATAGAATTCCTGCTCATAAGTACTCCACTCTTGCTAGCATCACTCAACTTTTCTGAAAAGAAAGCCATGGGTATCTTCTCTTGGAAAAGGACAGTCCCAACACCCACACTACTAGCATTGCACTCTACCTTAAAGATCTTTTTGAAACCTGGCAAGGCATACTGGAGCTGTGCATAACTTTTCCTTGATGGAGACGAAACTCTTATCTTGCTCATTTCCTCAACTGAATCTCCCATTTTTCAAACATTCTGTGAGTGGTGCCACAATAGTGCTAAAATTCCTGATAAATTGCCTATAAAAAGTTGTCAAACCATGGAAATCAACAGATTTTGTGTTGGCCAATCTCGGATTGCTCTTGTCTTGTCTTCATCTACCTATAGACCATCTTCACCAACCACAAAGCCTATGAATAACAATTTATGTGTACAAAAAGTGCACTACTTCAGGTTGATTTACATTTGATTCTCCTTCAAAACATGTAGGATTTGTCTCAATTGAACTAAGCAATCTTCCTTGGACTTGCTGCAAATGAGTATGTCATCGAAATAAATCACAACAAAAGACCCAATGAAAGGACAAAGAACCTGGTTCATTAACCTCATAAAGGTGCTCGGCGCATTGGAAAGTCTAAATGACATTACCAACCATTTGTAAAGTCCATCCTTACTGTTGAAGACAATCTTCCATTCATCCCTAGTTTGATATGGATCTGGTGATAGCCATTGCGAAGGTCTATTTTTGAAAAGACCTTAGAACCCTCAAGCACATCCAACATTTCCTCCAACTATGGAATGGGAAACATGTACTTCACTTTGATTTTGTTGATAGCCCGACTGTCAACACACATATGCTATTTTTTTTTTTGGTAAAATATCCTAGCTTGAAAATCCAAGCCGTAGGATATGCATTTTATTATACTCAAAATCAATTACAAAGCAAGGAGGGGGACATATTGCCTTACCTCCAAAAGAATTACAAACTCTTCCTCAAAACAACTAAAGAAAATAAAATCTACACTATGTCATAAATTTCCAGAACTAAAAACAATAACACTAGTTATTAACCACGTCTGATAGATTCCATTCCAATTTTGTCAAGGTGAACAATACGTTTAATCCGTCCTTCAAATTCACTACCTTCCAACCATCTAAATTTCCGTTCACTGTGCCCTTTAGAAGCCATCCAATCTGCCGCCTGGTTACCTTCCCTCCAGTTATGTGTGATTTTGTGCTCCATTTTCTCCAGATGCCTTTTGATAGATTGCAAAATATATTGTACTTCCCATGGACCATTGTCTTGGCGGATCAATGTAATTGATACCTTAGAATCAGATTCCAACCAGACCTTTCTCACTCCTTGTCTCAAACATAACTTCAATCCCATGTCAATTGCTCTTAACTCAGCTTCCAGGATAGAACATTCACCATAAAAATCATAAAAACCCCAAATTGCATCTCCCCTGTTGTCTCTAAGGATACCACCACCTGAAGCCAGGAGATTAGCTTTCAATGCCCCGTCAGTATTCAGTTTATACCATCCTGATTCCGGTTTGTTCCACCTGATAATTCTCGGTTTAATACACTTACTACCTCCATTTATTTTGATACTCCCTGCCCTATAAAGCGCATTGATCAAAGTATTCACTTGCTTAATAATCCTTTCAGTCTTTATAGGGTAGTTTTTATGTTTGGCATTATTTCTGGCTAACCATAAAAACCAGATAATAATCAGAGGAACAATAGTGGTAATCTCACTTGAACTAGCTCTCTTCTGCAGAAACCAATGCATCAGCATTACCCTTGGATGTTCACAGGTTATCCATTGGACATTCATGACGCTACAATAGTATTCCCATACTTCCTTAGCAACTCTACCATCCAGAAAAACATGCCTAATACTTTCCAATTTGTTACAGCATTGGCATTTAGAGGCTATGTGAATCCCATACTTGATCTGTAATATATCATCAACCGGTAGCCAACTATGCCAAACCTTCCAACATAGAAAGGCAATTTTTTGAGGGACATGCTTATCCCATATTTGTTTATAAGCCATTTGACTTGTTTTACTCTGCCTAAATAAATTGATGCAAGAAGAAATGGTGAACACTCCCGAGGTATTCGGTTTCCAGAAAATTTTATCTGGCGCATTAGTAACTGGGATCTTTATAATTTCTTTTACTACATCAGCTGGGAGAATGTTATTCAGGGTGGATACATCCCATTCATTGTTATGCCTGAAATCCATAACCAGCTTCTCCTGAGGGATCATCTGCTTCATCCTTCCTTCTATAGCCCCTGACATAAGCCAAACATCATGCTTGAAGTTAACTTTGCCTTCACCAATTCTCCAGGCAATATGTGGTTCCACTAAATCTCTGGCTTTTAACATCCTTCTCCACAACCCAGAGTCTTTGGAGCTTTGATTAACAACACATGGATGTCTGAGTCTACAGTACTTTGCTTGCAGGACTTGACTCCATAAAGATTTTTGTCCCCTGAATTTCCACCATAATTTGCAATCATAGGCTAGGTTCAAATCACTCAGGGAATTACAGCCAATACCTCCTTCTTCAACTGGGTAGCACATCTTCTCCCACGAAGTCCAATGAATCTTCTTGCTTTGACTAGAATCCCCCCATATGAATCCATTAAACATTCTGGAAATTTTGTTTATGATGCATTTAGGAGTGTCGAGGATTTGTAGTAAATGAATAGGCATAGAGCTCAACACATGTTTAACAAGTGTAATTCTTCCTCCAGCAGACAGCCATTTATGTTCCCATCCCAGCAACCTTCTTTTAATTTTATTTATCAAATCCTCAAATAATGCTGCTTTCTTATGCCCCTTATACAGAGGAACACCCAGGTAAGTCATAGGCAGAGGCTGGAATTGAAACCCAGTGGTTTCGGTGATCACTACTCTGTGAATCTCCTTTTTCGTAATAAAAGAACTCTTATTGCAGTTAATAGCCTGTCCAGAATTTGCAGTATATAACCTGATAAATTCCATAATCTTATTCAACGATGGTTTTTGACCATTAGTAAAGATGATAATATCATCAGCAAATGCCAAGTGCGATACCAAAGTAGCTCCCCCATACCTAAAATGCAACTCTTTATTTCTATAAAACAGATTATCCAACCCTCTCGACAAACACTCTGCCAGGATGATGAATAAAGAGGGAGAGATGGGGTCTCCCTGTCTTAGCCCTCTGGAAGACTTAAAATACCCCTTGAGCTCACCATTTATTAATATAGAGAAGTGACAGTTGTTGATACTCCTTCTGATTTTATCAATCCAATGCTGATTGAAACCAAACTTCTCTAAGACTTTGAAAAGGAATTCCCAGTCAACCCTGTCGTATGCTTTAGCCATGTCTAATTTGAGAACCACATTCCCTCCTCTAGTTTTCCTGTCTATATTCTGAATGAGTTCCTGAGCCAACAATATGTTATCCCCTATATCCCTGCCTGGAGTGAAACCGCTTTGAGACTTTGAGATAATTATAGGCAGGACTCTATTAAGCCTTGTAGAGAGAACCTTAGTGAGAATTTTATTGATCACATTGCACAAACTAATAGGTCTAAAATCTTTCCACTCCTTAGCCTCTGATTTTTTCGGTATAAGTGTAATAGATGTAGCTGTCATTCCTGTGGGTATATCCTTTCCATTAAAGAAATCCATAACAGCCTCTAAGAGATCCTGTTTGATGATATCCCAGCTGAATTGGAAGAATAAACTAGAGAAACCATCAGGGCCTGCTGCACTATCTTTGTTGATGCTGAAAACAGCTTCTTTGACTTCATCAATATCAGGCACCCTATTCAGCATATCATTCTCATATTGTGTCACCAACATAGGGATATTGTCCAGTATACCATCTCCCCATTCAGTCTCTTCTTGAGATAATATTTTCTCAAAATATTCCACAGCAGATTGTTGAATATCCCTTGGTTCCGTCACTTCAACGCCATTATTGGATATCAAATTAATACTATTTTTCGTCCATTTTTTCCTAACCCAAGCATGAAAGAATTTAGTATTTCTGTCCCCTTCAGTCAACCATTTAATCCCAGACTTCTGCTTCCAGTAAGTTTCCTCCATAGAAAGTAATCTGTTAAGTCTAGCGTAGGCCTCATTCACTTCCATCCTATCATGGGGGGATTTGGATCTGTCATATAAGATTTCTTTCCTAAGTGCTTCTTCTTCAGCTTTAGCAATATCAACGAAAATATTACCAACCGTGTCTTTATTCCACTTCTTAAGCGTCTTCTTGAGTCTTTTTAATTTAAAATAGACACCAAACAGCCCTCTAGAGTAAGGGCATAGTGGAGCCTCCCAACACTTTCTGATAGTATCCAATAAATCATCCTTTTGACACCACATAGCCTGGAATCTAAAGGAGGTCTTCATCCTGACTTGTATACTCTTGCATTTTATCAGGAAAGGGCAGTGATCTGATGTGTCTCTATTTAATATCTCAGCCTCAAATCCAGTATACTCATTCATCCACTGTGCATTAACCAGTATTCTGTCCAATTTCTCCCATATCCTACCATTAGTCCATGTATAATTGCTGCCCCTAATAATGTATTCATCCACACCACAGCTAATAAGCATATTGTTAAAATCCTCCATCGATTTTCTATTAGGTGAATTACCTCCATCCTTCTCCCCTCTGTTAAGTATCAAATTAAAGTCCCCTCCTATAAGCCAAGACGAGTCCATACACTCAGAGAATGATGTAAGGTCATTCTAGAGTATTCTCCTAAGAGAAACAGAGCATTTGGCATAGACCGCAGTGATGTAAATCTCCTTATTCTGCCTTCTAATCTTAATAGTAATGTGCTGTTCCTTATCATCTACAATATATCCATCAACCTCACTCTTCCAAAAACCCCAGATTTTACCATTGACATTTGCATAACAATTATCAAATCCCAATTTTTTGCAAAATTCTTTAATTTGACCTTTATCGACAAAAGGTTCTAAGACAAGCAAGGTAGTAATATAATTAGTTTGAATCAGATTTCCGAGCCTCTTCAGCGAGTTAGAGATACCTCTTAAGTTCCAAATTAGTACGTTGTATTGCATGGTTATCGTTTTGATGGTCTCCCCCTTCTCTTTTTATTGCTCTTGGATTTCTTATAACTGCCCTTAAGCTCTTTATTATTTGGAACACTATGTACTTCAATTGATAATGTGTTATCCTCCATCTCTTCTTCTTCCTCTTCTCTTTGTAATGATTCAAGAGATTTCTGTTTTCTCATTATAGAACAGCTGGGAACATATATATTCTTGTTTATATTCTCTTCGTCTAGATCCATATAGTTGAACTCCAGATTGCTCTTCTTACAGTGGTTTTCTACCTCCTCCAGAGGGAATTCTCTGATAATCTCTACTCCAGTCTGTATCTCCTCTTCACATATATTTAGGCATTCAAACATACCCGAATCTATTTGCTCAATCAGTTTTTTATCATCTATTCTGAGATCCGAGACAATATGGATCTCATCTTTATTATTCTTTTCCTCATTAGTATACTCTTCAGTGACTAGTTCCTCAGAAATGATTTCTCCTTCTTCATAGTTATTAGGTTTGGAGCATTCTCCTTCCAACAGTTCAGTATTCTTGATTTCTTTCCTTCCGTTTTTTACTTCAATCCATACTTCCTTTCCCTTCACCTTTCTCTGTTCCTCTCTGTATACACCTTCCTGTTGATTAACAGTGGCATTGGTTCCTGTCATTTTCTTCCAATAGCATCTCCCAATATCATGCCCCACATGTTTGCAGAAAGAACAATATTGGGGTAATCCTTCATAGACTATTTTCTGCCAGACAGCAAACGTCTCATTCCCAATTCTAATTCTTTCAACTTTCGGAGCAGTAACATTCATTTCCACACAAATCCTAGCCAGATTAGTTCTACTTTTCTTGGCAGTTTATTCATCAATTTTCAACGGTGTTCCCAAAACGGAAGCTATAGAATACAATATCGCTTTATCATAGAAAACCAAAGGCAAATTTGGTAATGCAATCCAAATAGGGGCTATAGGCGATTCCTTTTGGGGGTCAAAATCAAAAGTATACTTTAAAATTCTCATTGATGTACCCAGAATATACCATACCGGTTTAGAAAATAACCTGCAGTAATCTTCTTCTCTTTCAAAATTAATAAGAACATGCTTACCATCTAGATTCCCAACAGTAACTTCCCCTCCGAGTTCAAACGAATTTAGGGCTTGGGTAATCAAATTCAGTGCAGGTTTTTTGTGAGAAAACTTACCCACTAATCCATGTTTGAACCATTGAGATAATTTTTGTATCTCTTCCTGGGAGACTTGAATGAACGGTTCATTCTTGAATATAGATGCTTCCCTGACCGACACCGCTTCCGATTTGAGTGATTTTGCTATATCATCAAATGATCTTTCCTTCACAGTTGCTACATTTCGTTTTCCTCCTGTGACTTCCGCGTATGTCTTTCTCGTCGGAATCTCCCCTTCTTGGATCATCTCTTAGCTATCTCCAGCTGCGGCTGAAGATTGAGATTGTGGGGGAACACACAGAAAGTGTGTGTTCTTCGTGTTTACCAGAATTTCCCGCCAATAGAAGAGAGCAAAATCCTCATCAATATGGCAAACGCTTAAATTTGGGTACTCCCACGCGAATATTCAATCCATGTATCTGTTTAGTCAAACAGTCCCTAAACTTTCTCAACTTTTGAACAGATGGGAAGACCAAATTGGTGCCACACATATGCTATTTTCCATCCTTCTTTGGCACTAAAAACACATGTACTGCACACAAACTCATCCTTTCTCTTATGAATATTTTCCTTAGCAGTTCCTCAATTTGCTCCATCTGAATCTCATTCTCTTTCAAACTCATTCGGTAATGAGGTAAATTTGGAAGACTAGCCCCAAGTACCAAATCAATTTGGTACCAAATATTCCTCATAGGAGGTAACTCATGACAATTCATTAGAAACTAAATCTTCAAATTCTACCAATATTTCCCACACTTCAGACGGAATACCCTCATCTTCCTTATTTGCTGTAAAAAGCCCCTTAACCACAATTGGATTAAAGCAATCAGACTGTCTTACAAAATCTGCAATGTCTTTTTCATGACTTGAAGCAAACTCTCAGTTTGTTGTTGGGTGGAATTCTCCTTCTGCTTGAGAGGAACCATAACGACCTTATGACTATCCCATGTAAATAATACCAAATTATTACGTCATTTGGAAGTTGAATCCATGTCAATTGTCATGGACGACCCAACAGTATAAGCAAACATCCATGTCTATGACATCACACACAATTTTATCCTTGTAATGCTTACCAAAAGAAACTGGTACTTTGCAAATCTCAGGGTCCTGAACGGAATGACCTTTCTTCATCTAACCAAAAGAACAAGGATTATGATGGTTCTGAATTGGTAATTTTAGCAAATTCACCAACCTCTTTAATACGCAGTTCTCACAGCTTCTATTGTCCACATTGACTTTGCACACCTTATTTTTGATAGAACAAATCGAACGAAATATGAAGTAATGTTGCCCCTCCTCTTTAGGCGACAAAAAAAATCCATTGAAATACCAAAAAAAGCATTTCCACACCTTCATCCACAACAAACTCAACTCATGCAGACTCATCTTCCACCTCAGTATCTTCTTCTTCATCCACTATCTCCAGCTCCACCAAATGACATGTTCTCTTTTTGAATAGTTATTGGAACGATGCCCAGGTTTGTAGCATCTATAACAAGTATCTCTTGTGAGTAGCATATAGATTTATATTCTGAAGTGTACCTTGAGTTTGACCTTTGTTTCCAAATCGACCACTATCATCAATATTATTCACGTTAGAGGTTGTTGGTGTTTGTAGTGGGGCCTTACCTTTGTCCAAAGGAACAGACAATGATGGTTTTGTAGGTGGGGGAACTCTCCTATAAGTGGTTTCCCTCTTATCAAATTCCATCATCTCAACCTTCGTTGCTATGTTAGAGACTCCCTGCAACGTCCAAATATTATGTAACCCAATTCTATCTTGAATAGCCGCCTTCAAACTGTTGGTATACCTATCTTCCCTTTGATTTTTGGATTCTAACATATTGTTCTATTCTGCCAACTGCATAAATTCATTGGTATAGTCTGATTCTGTGCGACTGTCCTACGTGCATCCTAGGTATATAGGACACAAAATTTGTTCGTAATCTACAGGTAGAAACTGACCCATCATGCAATGACTCTTCTTTCTCCAAGTTCGAATTTGACTCTTTCCATATCCCCTTCAAGTGTTCTGTAATTGATCCTACCATACTGCCACTACTGATTTCTAACAGAACGCTGCCATCGTGTCCTCCAACACATCCATAATTTCAAAAAATTGTTCAACCTCCACCAACTAATCCAAAAAGTCCCTGATCTTCAGGTTCTTTAATCTAATACTCATCAAAGGTATTTCAATTTTGGTAATTACGTACCAGCACTTCGAACTCTTCCTCCGACCCCGATTTCCTTCGTCTACTGCAAGCCTCCTATTATTTCCTCTCCGTACTACAGGCGCGGCAATCCATTCATTGTTGGTTTCCTATTGTTGATTTTGCCCATTGTTTCCAACGACTCGCAGCAACAATTGGCGAATCTCTTCAATCTGAGTAGTAAGATATCAATCCATCAATTTTGAGCATCCAAATCTGTCCTAGTAATTGGTACGTGACCTATGGTTGTGAATCAAATATGTAGAGATGGAAAAATCGGCTTTGATAACACTCGGCGCGGCGCGAAAAAAGGAATTCAAGCGAAAACCTTAATAACACGAAATTTGGAATCCATCAACTTATGAAAGAAAGATAAACTCACGAAATTTATTAATTAAAAGATGATAAAAAAAATGATGAATTAACCATTTATTTATAAGGGTTTACATAGAAACCTATTTAAAACAAACTAAAATTGCAAATAATTCAAAATAAATTAAATGACAAAAATAGCACTAAAATTTAAAGAGTAGTTTTCGAGTCCTAAATGAAGTAGGATTGCCAAAATCTATCGCATGTCATGTCATAGCTGTGATTTCTACTCGTCTCGTTCTTCCATTTTCAAAATGGTATTATGGATCTAAATTGGAGCTTGACTACCATACCTGCACTTTTGCCAATTTTCCTTTTCAGTCTAATTCTTCTTCAATCCATCCAGTCATGTGTTCTACATCACGTTCAACATAGACTACCAAATATATACTTGGTCATTGTTTGTAGGAACTAAGTAGTCAACATGAGTTCTTGAAGCTTAAGGCACGCTATGAGGCAAGGTAGCTTTTGCAAATGTTTTTCCCGTTTAGAAATCAATTACTATCATATTAATCTCAATTATTTACTTATTAATTATAAGTTGGAGTGAATACAAATTAGTGGATAGTTAACCTACCTACACCGCTAATTAATCATTTTTTTTTTTATTGTGAAATTAATGGCAGGTACCATTTAGGTGAAGATCTTGGTCCTTTGAATAGCAAGGAGCTCGAATCACTCGAGAAGCAACTCGATACGTCATTGAGAAAGATTAGATCATGTCGGGTATGTTTTATCATAACTATTTAAATTTTGGATGAACGGTGAACTAGAATGCGACAAGTACTAGATATTTCATAATTATATCAAATATATGATTTATAAGTGAGGATTGTCATATATAGAATATGTATGTTGATATTCTCAATTTGTAGACTCGGGCAATGCTGGACACCCGTGCAAATCTTCAAAGAAAGGTATGACAAGTTCTTGAACTTAGTAATAATCCAAATGGCTTAATGTTACATTATTGAATAATGTTATTTGTACAATGATTGTTGACAACTTTTGTTAACAATTCATGTGTTGTCAAGATCTGTTTAGTTGATTTAAAAAACAGTTTTAAAATGAATGGTATAGATTTTATTAATTCATGATTGTCAGCAAAAGTTGTCAATCATAATTATACATACTACATATACCATGGTTCTACATTATTTTCATTGTTAATTTGGTTTATATTTATGGATAGGAGCATGCACTTATTGAAGCAATCAAGAGTCTGAAACAAAGCTATTTATTTTTATGTCCTCTAACTTTCACCTTCAGTACACATTGCTTGGTCTTCATTGAACGGAACCGTCAATTTTTCCATTCAATAGCACTTACTCTGCACATGATTCCTAGTTTGAGGATTATATTCATCCAATCCAATTCTTTCTATGTATGCCATTGATTTAGTCATGTGTGAAGCACGTTATATTGTGTTTTCTCTAGGAGAATAAATGAAAATAACCCTCAAATAAGTCATCACATTCAACATGAATGACTGTTTGACGGAAAAAAAATGACAGTTTTTGTATAACAGAGACAAATGTACATCGAGAATAAAAATTTGAGGATCATGACTACAAATTAATAGATAGACAATTGAATGAAATATTTTATACATGGTTTAACTTAGAAAATTATTGGCATGTTTGCAATTGATGGAAGGGGACCAGAAAAATCTCCAGTGGAACCACAGTCCCCAAGATTTAGCATATGCCTAACAACATATTCAACCTCAGACTCCTTGTGACACCTTCTTTCATCCTATCCACTATAACCGCACTCTACAATTTGGGTGCGCTTGAACTTCTTAGCATACTCAACAAGATTATTTGTTTATCATTTCAAGTAAAGAATGTAACATAGTGCATGACTTATTGTATTTTCAAATATGTTGCGATATCTTTTTGATTTGAATCACTGCAAGTTCAAGATTTGTTAACTAGTAAAATAGATTTTGAGTCCGAGTATCGTACCCACAGAGATTGTACTAGTTCAAGTTTGAATTAACTTAGCCTTAATCGAAACTATGAAAATTAGTGATTTTTCTATAACTAAATTAATCAAATAATCTACTTATAAATGTAAGACATAACTCAACTAAAATCAAAGCAAAGTTATAATAAATGCAAGTTTGATGAAAATATGTTGATGAAAAATGCACTAGGATTCCGTATCCCCTTATATCAATCATCTTTAATCTTGAACATTATAATTTGACAACATGATTTAATTATGAAAATCAATATTCCTAATGTGTTTAACAATCTCTCTCAAGTATAATTAAACGTATCCTCACGTGTGACTTGACTATATTTTTATGACAGATACGAACATACAAGATTACAATAAGGATTTATGAATATTTAAAGATCACGTAGAGTATAGCTGTATATTTCTATTCCCTCTACGACAATTGACATTATGTCTAACTTATTTTCAAACTTTCGAAGATAAAACAAGCCACAAAACTCATACAATTATTGCACATATAATTGTAGAAAAAATTAAATCCATGTCAATCATTCAAGAATTGAAAACATGCTTTGATATCAAAAACAAAATTCAAAAGTCAAATATTCATAATACAAGGTTCATCGTAATCCTAGCACAAAAAAAATCTAGCCTAATATGATAAAAAGACAAAAACTAATACAAGAGATGAAATTCATAACTCGAAGAAGAAGAAAATCAAATATTAAAACTCTGTCTTCGCTCTTGATCTTTAATCCGAATGAACTCTCCAATGAAAATCTTAGTTTATCAATGTTTGGTATGGCTAAAATAATTAATAAAATTTATTGAAATTTTTTAAAAATCTAATTTTTAGTTACATAAAATAGAGGATTAAAGAGGGAAAAAAATAAAAAAAATATGGGAGAAAAATAAAAAAACAAGAGAGATTAAAATTTGCTAACTCATTTCGTCTAACAAAGTCCCTATGTACAGACGGAACTCTTCATAATATCTATTTTTCTCTTGTCAGCCAGATAGAGTTTCAATTAAATTGCCTTGAAGATAAAATTTTTCGACATTGTTTATTTTTCTTATGTGACAATCTTTTTATACAGTTGACATCAATATAGAATATGTGCTAAGCATCGTTGATGCTGCATAGCTTTATTCTAACATGGACATTTATGTAGCGTTCACAAGAAAATTATTGAAAAGTTGGACACTCCCATTGTTGATGATTATTTTTGCAATTAAAGCAAATAGTTTGAAGGGTAACTCTTTTTTAAAACTTTCAGAAATAAGTTGAGAAGGAATATAGTGCAATTTTCCCAACCTTTTCATGGCACAATTATGTTTGTGAATAAATGTTAGTGATCCTGGAAAGAAAATTGTGGAATTTTAAAAGAGAATGGAAGAGCTTGCGACTTAGCAAATAGCAAAGGAACGTAATATTTCCACCCTGCAATATTAATTAAGAGTGTGTTTGGGATACATTTTTTTGAAAGAATGTATTATTGAATAGTAGATTGATGGAAAATGTGTGGTTAAAAATGAAGGAAAAGTTATTGATGTGATGGAAAATATTATTTTATTGAAGAATATGTAGTTGAAAATGAATAGAAGAATAAGAATAAAAAAAATAATGTGTACCAAACAGGGCCTAAAAGTATGTTCGGTAGAGATTAAAATTAAAAAATTAGTCGTTATTGTTGAATTTTATTAGAAGAGTAGGACCTAATAACGGCTATATTTTCAATTTTAATTGGATTTTAATCTGAATCGAACAAGCCCTAAGTGCTCGTTTGAGAGAAATAATAATTTGTTGAAATTATAAAGCAATAGAAATGAGTGATGTAAATTGTGTGTTGTAATTGTAGATCTTACGAAATGTCTAATTAAAATTAAAGTCTAATTTTGAATTTGACCTTTAAATTATAATCAAACTGTAATTTAAACCAAACAAGCACTAAGACATAGTGGTCAAAGGCGTCATCATGCTACTAGCGACCTCATATAACTACAACTTGACTGATTTCTTGATAATAAAGTGTATCCCAGTCTATAAGTTTGTCCTTAGACATCCAGTCCAGTGCTCAGGGCTCCCAAGGTGGTAATCACTATCCACTCTTTTTGTCGAAAAACTTCCAATGCTAGATGAGTTGCAATTGTGAGAGAGGATGAATACAAGGCATGGAAGTGTTATACCGTGGCCTTAAGGATGGCACCTTGCATGACACAAGCATAGGAGGCCTTGTGTTACAAATCCTTTTGCCGAGTACGAAGAAAGGTTTCTTAGAATTTTGGAAGAGGTATGACAAGTGTTCAACATTCGTAGCACCATTCAGGTGACAAATTTAACTACCCAAAGATAAAGAATTCATATGTCGAGCTTGGTATACGAAAGTGTTTGTAGTTATAAAAATCAATAAAATCATCACAAGTGAACGGAAAAGACAAGCTCACACGAGATTTATGCGCTTAAGACTTAAAAGACTAAGCATAGCTCAATCAATCTAAACCTTCCAGTTGATAATAAAGAGGGAGATTTGAATTCAAATGAATAGCATAATTTTGATGCAATAACTAAGGAAGTTCATGTCTTTAGAAGATCAGTCACCTTCTTTTGTCAAGTTAGAAGACTTCATTTTAAGCCAAAGAAAGTATTTGCAAGAGGTCAGAGGTCGCGTGGGAAGTTCAGAAGAATATGAGATTGAATAGAAGAGCTCTAATGTATAGAAAAATCTAACACGGCAAAGCTATTTTTCAAGAAAGGCATTATTCACTTAGAAATCTAGTAAGTGACATCCACCTTCTTTAAGAATGGTATGCCTAAAAATCCTAGTAAATAACGATCTTGGTGTATCATCTTTAAAAGTTAACCAATACTTTAATCTCTTTATAAATTCGAGACTATCTGTATTTAACTAATATAGAGATTAAGTTTGTACGTGCTGGACAATCCTCGTTCGAGTAAAGTGCCACATCATGTTGACCTATGCATGACCTAATCCCGCTTGAGCAATAATCCCTTATGGATGTCTTGGGCTATATTGTCTTCACTACTCGATGGCACCATCACTACGTTTGCTTATTTTGATGGACAATGAATTTTGATACTATTCCCACATCCTAAAAGTAAGAAGTGGTGGAGTTGGTTTAAGAAAAATAATCTTGCATGAGAAGAATGCCTAAAGAGGAAACAGCTGGATTCGTATATGCGACGAATAGTATCCTTATCATGGTGGTCCAAAAGTATTCTTCTTGGGAATTCTTTTTTTATATTTTTTGTAATTTAAAGTAGAATGATAAATGAAATATAAATTTGAAAAATGTCAGTTCACTTGTAAATATGTTTTCTCTGCTAATTTTGTATAATTAGTCCTTGTACCTTTAACGACTCCAGAAAATTCGTCTCCAACATTTGAAATTGGATTTTTCAATCCTCAATTGTTCGTTCCTTTTTGAATATTTCATTCGTTTTTGGTTTTTTTTTAATAATTCATTTGGTTTTTATATAATCTTGTCAACTTTTACCGTTAATTTTGTTTGTATTTTTATATACAACTGTTCAAATGTCGATCACTTTTATATATTTTTTTAAATAAAGATTCTGAGTAAAATATGTAACTTTATTGTTTGCTCCAATCTCTCTCAACTACCATTGTGTCGTCGATCGTCGTAGAATGTTGCAGGCTCCCCAAACTAAAAATTCTGACTTCGTCGCTTATATTAAGTATAAATTTTGCTGATTAGTTTCGTAAAATTTAAAATTTTAGTTTTGTCCCTTTTATAGAAAATTATTGTTCTCATGTGTGTATGACTAATATTGGTTGTAAACAAAGTAGCATTTTCGCTAATGGCGGGTGTAGTAGTGGAGCCAGCACTCGACAATGTTGCGCGGCCACCTGTGCTGACTCCGCCAAAATTTATAGGTTGAAACTTGGATGTAGACTTGCAGAGCCGTCGGTCACAGTAAAGAGCAGGGATGAATTGTCAGGGGAATATGAGTTGTTGGGCCATTTTTAAAAATAAAATAAAATTGTGGTCCTTTTGTTAAGTTGGTTTTTTTTTTTTTAAACATTAGATTCATTACCGTAGCTCATAGGCCTGCTGAGATTAAAACATTGGGTACTTACAAAAATACCCTTAAAATTAGGGGTGTTTTGAAAAATCATGTGAAATGTTTTTAGGAAGTCAAAAATATCGTGTAAAATAAAAAAATGACACAATGTCACTTTTTTTATAAAAATTGTCACTTTTTTTAGAAAAGTGACACAAACACTTAAAAAGTGATACAAACTCAAAAAAGTGACAAATACTTAAAAAAGTAACAAAACACCAATCAAAACATACGTTTGTTATAAAAAAAGTGAGAAATTTTTAAAAAGTAACAAACAATAAAAAATAAAAAAAAATTCAGAAAAGTGACAAGAAAAAAGTTACAAACACGCAAAAAAGTGATAAAATTGTCACTGACACTATGTCACTTTTAAAAGTTTTGTGTCATCTTTTTATTAAATACATTTTATCTTTTATTAAAATTGATATTTGTTACTAAAAAAGTGATAAAAATTTCAAGAAGGCGACCGAAAAAAAGTGACAAAAAAAAGTAACAAATAGTAAAAATGTGACAAACATTCAAAAAAAGTGATATAAATTTTTAAAAAAGTGACTAATTTAAAAAAACTAACACATTAAAAAAGTTGCACACATTACAAAAAAAAAGTGACAAACACTTGACAAAATTAAAAAAAAAAAAAGTTACACAAACTAAAAAAAAAAGTGACAATCACCAAGGATAACGGAAAAAAAAAGTTACACATGATGGACTAACTATCCATGACAAAATTGAAGAGTGTTGGAGCGAAAATGTTGGTTTTTAGATTATCACATCCTATATGTTTCATACCAAAAACACCAGAGAAAACTATATATAGATTTTCACAAAATAAACTCCTCTCATGTAGAAAACATATACCACACAAATCACCTATATACATTCCAACTGTCTATTATCAGAATTTTCATGTTTCCGCTTTTGTATAAACAAATGTAAAAACAGGGAACTAAATGAGTTTTTTTTGTCCTTGTTTGTCAAATTACTAAAGCAAAAATCGATACAGGAAACACATCAGTGACCAAACAACCATTAAATTTTTCCTTCTCTTTCCTTCACTCTGTTCAAGTTCGATCTTGAAAATCGAAATGGATTCCATTTTCTTTAACACTGCTAATGTTTCTCGGGCAATGATCACCATTTGGCAAAAACAATGAATTTCAGCGTGGATGGCTAGAGAGCAATACACAGCCCCTCGGTTCCAATTTTACAAAATACATAGAGTTGCAACTGCAAATCATTCAACATCTTCTGAGCTGCCTTCTTCGCTGCAGTAATCGCCACAAACGCCGTTGCCAAATAAATTCATCATTCAACTAAGTATTCTCTATTTCTTCCCGATGAGAGCAAAATCAAAAAATATTCCAATTTCCAATCTTATTATAGCCACTGCAATGCACCATCCATACACAAACATCATGTTCAGTATCTCATTCCATCAATTCGAAACCTCAGCCTACTTTGCAAATTAGAAAAAGCAACTTAAATTAAATTTTAATCAAAACTCAGAACATGAACAATAATAATAAACAGAGTTGCATAATATACATAAATCAATTTAACAACTAAAAGAAAGCCTATGTATCTTCAGTAACAAAGCCACGGAGAGTCTGCTTGTTAACAAGCAACTGCCATTTGAGCTCCAACATGACTAATAGTCACCCAATGTCACTTTTTTTTATTTGTTCTGGAAAAATACTCCAGCATCCAGGCCAGCTAGAAATATATCTATCATAACGGTTGGTAGGAACAGCTACATAACTTCATACGTACACAAAAATGCAGATATATTCCACAAATTTCAAATTTCAAAGTGTAATTGAACAACAACATGTCACTGAAGCTGGAATTTTGCAAGAATCACCAAAATTAATGTTACCTGATATGAGCTCCATGGTTGGGGCTCCAAAATGAAAACATCACCAAAATTTTCTGGCGTATGAATTTAGCAGCGCCATTGTGGACTCTTTCACCAGCCGCACAAATACATTATCTCCATCGTCATTCCTCCCCGCAGCCTCCAGGAGCGTCAGATCGTATCTGTATCGTTCGAACGCCGGCGAACCGAACACTTTGGACACCGTGACATCCGAGGCACCATCTTCGGCCATGACTCTGTCCTGCTGCTCCAGTACCAATCATAAAATCAAATTTGTTAGTCGTTGAGTTAACTCGAAATTGTAAGAAAGATATAGACATAGATAGAGAGTTACTGGGGTGTGCATCTTCCTCTTGCTCTGGTGTAGAGAAACCCTGGTGCTCGTTGCTGAGAAGAAGACGATTTTGTATTAAATTAATCATAAAGAGGTAGCGGAGCTCGATGATTTCACGGTGGAGGGTTTCGTGGCTAGTGTTGGGGATGATGATTTGGGGCTTCTGGAGCGTATTAATTACGGGGGTTAAAGATTATAATTAGTTTTAGGGTATTATTCTAATTTGTTAGTTTTAAAGGGTATTTGGCCTAATTAACCCTTAAAACATTTCCCCTTAAGTGTAATACAGAAAGCAAACCAAACCGCGAGCAACTCTATCTCTGATTCTAAGCTCCTTCCCACAACCCTGACGTGGCGACACCATCGATTGACCTCAGATTGCTATGTTGGCGCCAACGTTTTCCCAATTGAAAGTCTCAATTTCGAGTACGAATTGAATTTTGCTACTATTTCTAATTTTTTGTCACAATTTTGCTGGTGGTTATTTGAGGTTCTTGATTCATAATTTGTTTTGGAACTCTGTATTTGATGTACTTTTTTGTAGGGTGTGTGTGTGTGTGTATTTGTTATAGATTGTCTTCTACGCTGGATAATTCACCCCGTTTTTGATTTTTTTTTTATTCATTGTTCTGTTTTCGCATTTACAATTTGTATAAAAAGGGATTTGAGCTTTTGTGGTTCAACTGAACCTTTTGACTTTTTATTGCAGACGTTCGACAGACTGCTACTGCCTACAGGCTGCCATCGCTAACTGTTAGCCTCTTTATTTATTTTTATTATTAGTTCATTTTGATGCCATTTTAGTTTAGAACTTAATCTTGAAGTGATAATTAATATGTATTGATCATTTTAGTAATAATTTAGTATGTGAATTGTGATTATTTATGATTTATGAAAATTTGTGAATTTGTGACTTGTGATAAATAATAGATTGGGGAATTTTTTATTTGTGGTAAATGATAATTTGGTATTGAAAATTAATGGAAATTTAAAATTGAGTTTAATTTGCGTTTTTTCTTGTAGTATTATTTTTGGTTGTATTGGATTATATTTTCTCAAATGATCTATGTATTTTTTTCTTATTATTTTGGGTTGTATTAGATTATATTTTTATATGTATATGATTTTTACGTTTTAGTGCATTTATATATTGATTAAAAAAATTTTTAATATTATTTAATTAAATACTAATAAATTGTTTTGTTATTGCAGCCTTTGGCGGTCAATGGCCAATGGCCACCCTAGCTCACCAACAATTCTGGATCCGTCCCGGGCGGGTGTTACTTGTCTTCCTCAACGTTGTAAACATATTATTTTGAAAGAGCTCTGATGGTTAGTCTAGCCATGTAGAGATTGTGTCAAATTGACTTCAATAACCAATTCTATATTATTTATAATAAGAGTTTAATAAAATTAACGGTGAGACGAGAGAAACTTGTCATGTTTTTGAATAAAACAATGAAAGAATTGGAATTGAACCTGATAACTCAAGAAGGTAAAAACTTAAAATTACGAGATTTAAATCTTCACTTTATTAATCAAGCTAGTATTATTTATGGGCTATGTAATAAAAGAATTGACAAATATTAACATAAATCAAACGCAAATATTCCATCTCCACATTTTAAGAATAAGATGATAAGAAATGCAATTATCCCATGTCTAGGATAACCACAAATATGCATATTTCCATTTTTTTGTCCCCACCACAACTTCCTTTTCCACTTTTTCTAGCACAAGGTACAAGTCAAATTCAATTTAAATGCGTGTACAACAAAGCAAGCTATAAATACGTCTTCGAATGAAACAAAAGGTATACATCGTGCTTATTTTTAAAGGGTCATGTTAATTATAAGACGCTACTACAATTATCTCATCTTTAGATTTTTAAAATAAACTATGCAAGCATGCATTCATTCATTCCATCTCTAGAGTCTACACCCCCACACCACATTTAGTTCAATGCAACTTAGTTGACTTGCACTAAGTATTAATATTAATACATACATAATGCCCAAATATGCAATTATCCAATGTCAAAATTAGACAAGATTGGCTGGCTCAACCAGAAAAATTTGGAACTGGTCCAATTTTAGATTACATCTGTTAAATTAGGAATCGACAAAACAAGGCAAAAACCGTCAAGTCTCACCAAGAGCAATAGCTAAGAGAAATAAGCTATCATCAAGTTCGGACCTTCTCCAATATCTTTCACCACATGTTCAACATTAATACGTCTTTTTGATATTTGAATGTTGTTTCTGGATCAATGCTCGGATCGATTTATAAAACACTATAGTTATCCCATTCGTAGACCACACAAACATTTGAATCATGCTATAGTACCAAAATAATTCACATAATGATTGATATAATGTCACACGACACTTTATCATTGAACTGTTTAAAATGCGATCATCTTTTGGAAAAATACATTATCTAATGCTCGTCAAAGTCAAACAAAATTAGGTGGCTCAACCAGAAAAATTTGGAACTGATCCAATTTTAGGTTAATATGTTAAATTAGGAATCGACAAACAAAGCTAGAACCGTCAAGTTTCACCAAGAGCAATATCTAAGAGAAATAAGCTATTATCAAGCTCAGACCTTCTCCAATATCTTTCACCACCCGTTCAACATTAATACGTCTTTTTAATCTTAGAATGTTGTTTGTGGATTGGTGCTCGGATCGATTTATACAACACTATAGTTATCCTATTCATGTACCACACAAACATTTGAATCATACCATAATTTCACATGATACTTTATCATTTAACTGTTTAAAATGTGATCATCTTTTGCATCAAATCAACTCTCGTTACCTGGGATTCTGCACATTACTTTTGACATTATTGTTTTAGAAGGGTCGTTTTATCCATTTTGCCCTTTTGTCCCCACCATAACTCTTTTTTCCCAATTTTTTACGTACAAAAGATACAACTCAAGTACAAGTGGCAAGTTGCTATAGTCAACTTTGTTGCATGTACAATGAACACAGGCTGCGAGTTGCTCTAGTCAATTTTGTTGCATGTACAATGAACACAAGCTGCAAGAATAGTTCAAACACGTCAGCGTGCGGTAGAATAGCGTGCCTCCACGCGCGGAAAGAATTCAATCGTGTGGCTGTGACAGAACAAGAAGATAAGGGCTGCGTCATCTGGGATTCTGGGCACTGAAAGGACTGCGCGTACACGTCACGTTCCAGTCATAAGTGTCAGCATTAGCCCTACCGATTTGTTCCATTCCAGTACTCTGATTCCTCATGCCTTGTCGTCTTCCTCTCCTCAAGAAAAAAGCAAGAACTTTGCACGCGGTGTCCTCAAATATTTAACACACTAGCATATGGGTCCAACTTATTTAATACTTATCAATCACATCCCCAAACTCATTTTGAGGAATTTTAGTCAAAGAATTTTATTCCTTAATAATTAATTAAAAAGGAAAATAAATACTTTTTTTCCTTTCCCGATAAAGAAGACAGCAACATTTTCATTTTGGAATAAAGTTCTTCGAGTGAAACAGCCTTAAGAATGTAGGTTTTGTGCGGGGAACATGACATTTCAACAGAATTTTGGATTGAATTGTTTAAAAGAATCATTGTACCAATTATATGAATTTGGGAATGAGATAGCTAAAAAATTAGAATGAGGACTCAAGTGCTATAAGATTGAGTAATGAGGACTTAAGTGCTAGTGAAAGGCTTCGTGTTTTTCAATCATTGTACTTGTAGAGTAAAAAAATTAACATGTCCACATAGACTATACAAGCTTTACACCAATAATAATAATAATAATAATAATAATAATATATTAAATTAAATAATATTTTATTTTTACAAACGTGTTAGTGATGTTTGCACTTACCATTTAAATCTATTTGAATTAGGTAACTTCATTTTTTTTTTCCAATTAGGTTACTATAGAATTGATCTCTTGCTCCGAGTGGGTAGAATAAAAGATTTTCACTACTGATGTGACGGAAAGAAACGTAAGTATGATTCTCTAAATATATGACTGTTGTAGAGAATTATAACTAAGATTATTTTGTCACGTCAATGAGTAGAAGTTTTTATCTCACTCTGTAGAGGATATTAGATCTATAGGTGATTATTTTAATTTGATTACAATTGGATAACTCCGTTTAATTATGTCGCTTAAACTAATGGGATCGATGACATGGATGCAATAATTGATGTTCGTCATTTATTCAATGAAGTTGTCTTTATTTCACATCAACAACTAACGATTGCGTGTAGTATTTTTGTCATGTCATTGATTATTATTGGTGGAACTAAAAAAAAAATATCTTAATTGAAATCAAATTAAAATGTAAGATTAACTTATTTAAGATATATTAAAATGTAGTTATTAGATTGAATATAATTACCTGAACAAAAGTATAATTATCGCAATGAAATTTACCCTAAACACTCATAATTGCAAACAAACAAACAAGGGAAAATGATTGCATTTCCAAAGCTTTATTAATTTCTACACCAAAAGCACATGAAGTGATTCATACGTGGCACCCTACCCTTCTCATGTGGTTAACATAGAATAAGGCTTAATAATCTGACAATCTCATTGAATATTTAAGATAAATTATTAATTAATGCACTAAAGGGACACCTTGCACGATATGAAATCTTTTGGTTTTCAAAGATGGATTTATTATTTAAAAAAAGGTTGAACCCCACCCCATCCTTAGAGTATTGTAGAGAAGGTAAATCGAGAATGTACCTCAACAGGTCAGGGTACAAAAATTATCATACTGGTACCCATAAAGAGTTCAATTTCATACCTTGTAAAAGATAGGAATCGAACTCTCACACTGCAATTGTGAGCTCAATTGAGACTACCCCACTCATGTCCTTTGCTTATATGCCCTAAGGGCTTTCAAAGATGGATTTATTAATCCATCAATAGGTTTATCAACCATGTTCCTAGGGGGTAGGCAAATTATTTGATTTTAGCACAATGGATCACATGCGTTATCTAACTTTATATCATCGATTGGATCCGAATTAATATGTATTCACATCCCATTTAAATTTATTAAGGCGTCTGCTAAGTTCGACTCATGGAACACATATACATATAGAGCGTGTTCGGTAGAAATTAAAATTGGATGAAAATTGAAAAATTAGTCGTTATTGTTGACTTTTATTAGACGAGTGAGACCCAATAACGACCATATTTTCAATTAAAATTGAATTTTAATCACGGGCAAACATGCTCATAAATATTTAAAAAATCATTACAAAAAAAAAAAAAAATCGTGCAAAAGGTGATTGATTATTTTCTCAAACTGAAGCAGGTTAAAATAAAAACAAATTATTATATGTAGCGTTTTTAACATTCTAAAAAAATTTTAAACAAAAAAAGTCTACCGTAGAAAATAATACACGAAAGTAATAATAGAATCCCCTATACATTAGGGCTCTAATAGGAGAGGAAATAGGAGGAAATAACCTTCCCATTGTTGTCTAATTCCAAAATGACCTTTGACTAAAAAATAGAATTAAAAAAAAAAGGGTCAAAACATGGGTTAACCTTTAAAAAACCCAAAATACCCTCATTTTCCACAAAAGGCAAGCTCTCACCGACATCTCACTCTCTGACCGACCCCACCTGAAAATCACAAAACCGACCACCTGAAAATAGGCGAAGACGTCACCGGCGAGTTGAAAGGTTGGTGGTTGTCATTAAATGGATTTTTCATAATTTATTTCCAATTTTTAGGTCGAATTTCATGTATTTGAGTTAGTTTAGTTAGTATTGTGTGATTATTGGAGCTTAAATCGCCGGAAATGGCCATTGTTGGAGCTTAAACTCGCCGGAAATGGCCATTTCCGAATGACTGGCCGGCAGCGTGCGCCGTGTTCCAAGAAGAAAACGACTCGGGCCGGTGTCAGTTCGGCCCAGTTCTCGACAATAATAACTGGCGCTTTTACTTTGTTGGCCCGGTGACGGCCATGGCCCCGGGTTATTAATTAACGACCTTATCTGAGCCATGGCGGTTTGTCGGCATTGATGACGATTAATCGGGCGTTTATCCAACTGTTGTAATAACAATGTTCAATATTTATTTATGTTTTTTTATAAAATTTAATAAAATAAATAAATATTTATATAATTAAATATTTTACATTTCATTAAAATTAATATATTTACATAAATGATTTATGTAATTGAATATTAAATAAATATTTATATAATTAAATATTGTACTTAATTTAAGAAATCGAACATTAAATAAATATTTATAGAATTAAATATTTTACATAATCGAAAAAAAATTTGTAGAATTAAATAATTAATTTTAATTTGATAATTACTAATATTATTAAATAAATCATTTTAATTATTAAAATTTATATTTTAACATATTAGTAATTTCTTATTTTTTCCGTTACATTTTATTAATAATTAAAAAAATCGAATATGAAATAAAAATTTATAAAATTAAATAATTAATTTTAATTTGATAATTCCTAACATCATTAAATAAATCGTTTTAATTATTAAATTTTATATTTAACATATAAGTAATTTCTTATTTTTTATCCGTTACATTTTATTAATAATTGAAAAAATCGAATATGAAATAAAAATTTATAGAATTAAATAATTAATTTTAATTTGATAATTCCTAATATCATTAAATAAATCATTTTAATTATTAAATTTTATATTTTAATATATTAGTAATTTCTTATTTTTTATCCGTTACATTTTATTAATAATTGAAAAAATCGAATATGAAATAAAAATTTATAGAATTAAATAATTAATTTTAATTTGATAATTCCTAATATCATTAAATAAATCATTTTAATTATTAAATTTTATATTTTAATATATTAGTAATTTCTTATTTTTTATCCGTTACATTTTATTAATAATTGAAAAAATCGAATAGGAAATAAAAATTTATAGAATTAAATAATTAATTGTAATTTGATAATTCCTAATATCATTAAATAAATCATTTTAATTATGAAATTTTATATTTTAACATATAAGTAATTTCTTATTTTTTATCCGTTACATTTTATTAATAATTGAAAAAATCGAATATGAAATAAAAATTTATAGAATTAAATAATTAATTTTAATTTGATAATTCCTAATAACATTAAATAAATCATTTTAATTATGAAATTTTATATTTTAACATATAAGTAATTTCTTATTTTTTATCCGTTACATTTTATGAATAATTGAAAAAATCGAATATGAAATAAAAATTTATAGAATTAAATAATTAATTTTAATTTGATAATTCCTAATATCATTAAGTAAATCATTTTAATTATTAAATTTTGTATTTTAACATATTAGCAACTTCTAATTTTTTCCGTTAAATTTGATTAATAATTGTAGTAATTGAAAAACATTTATATAATTAAATAATAAAATTGAATTTGATAATTACTGATAGAATTAGAAAATTCTTGTTTCCTTTTATTTTTTAATTTAATTATTTGTTTTGTGTACTTGTTACAATTCGGTTAATTTAATTTTCTGAGATTATGCTATATGATCTTCATTATCTTATGTTCAAGTGCGGATGTGTAATGAGTTTTTTCTTTTTTTCGGCATGGAGTATCATTTAGAGCGGACATTGAGGACAGATGGGCAAGGCTACTCCGGAACGGTAACCTTGGCGATTGTTGTGTTGGAGTTGTTGGATGAGCGGCATGCAGATATGCTTCGACGTTCGTTTCTTTGGCCTTTGTACGAGTTGAGAGATGTACGGTTCTGCGGCGGATCCTCGATGCCCTACCGTGTCGGTTGCGTAGTCCGCCGACGACGATGCCCTCCACTTCGAACTTGGGGGTAAGGTCGCCGTTTCTCCATGTTCGATTTTGCTCTCATCACCTGGATTGAAGATTACGAGGATGATGCAGCTCGTGCCGATACTCGAGAGGCGGACTACACGACATACTTTGGGGACGGATGGTCGATCCGTTTATCGGATATGATGGACGAATCACGCGGTGTGACCATATGTTGGATGCGAAGCTCGGCTTGGTCTACATCCTTGAGAGCGTGTTGCGATGTCACCATCGGAGGACGGAATCGACCTATTACATTTGCTGCATCGTCGACGATCTTGATGTGTTCAACACATATCCATGGGGCCGAGATGTTTTGAGGACACGGTGCACGTCTTCACGTAACACACTGGCCGAAGGGGACCATGCGTAAATACGATGCGTACGGATTGCCCCTTTTGTGCGTGGTAAATGTTTAACATTATTTATTATAAAAAAATTGTTATTATATAAATATAATAATTGTACGTATTGCGAGATTTGGGCGTATGAGACCTGTCCCCTCCTAGGTACCCGGTTGTGAGACGAGGGAGACACGATGCCCTCGGATGCATCATTGGCGAGTATCCCGAGCGAGAGGGACGTCCGACTAGCAAGAAGCCTATCAGCTCTTTTCGACGACCCTCGGGTTAGATAATATGATGACGTGATCGATGGAATCGGTTAGATAAATAGCTCTAAAAATACGATGACTTGATCATTAACTAGTCGAAATGTTGGTATGCCCCGGCTTCAAGTCATAACGGAGTTGATGCCATCGATGGAGGAGGAGTGGTCGTGGATATGTGCGAGAATTGGCCGCTCCGCATGACGAAGTGAATCGGGATGAGGTACGTAAATTGAGTATAATTTTTTTATTAAACCATTAGCCAATTTTCATTAAATATAACTATTTTTAATGTTTGAATTTGTGTAGGAGCGCATCCCAATAGATCGCAAACCACCTCGACCGAGGAGCATCACCGTCGCCTCCTCTAAGGGGATCACCGTCTCCTCCGAGGCATCACCGCCTCGACCGAGGGCATCACCGTCACCTCGGAGAGAATCACCGCTCGCCGGGGCCTCACCGCAACCGCCGTCACAATTGAGGGCCTCACCGCCTCCGATGTCATCACCGCCGGCATGGGCATCACCGCCTCCGATCGAGTCACATTTTCCACCGTCCACCGATCCGTATGACCGCCCGACCGGTATTTATAGTGGGTCGGATGGATCGAGATGCGCCGAGAGTTGGCGAACAGATTGGAGAGATGGCACGTGAGTTTAAGGGACGATTGGAGAGATGGCACGTGAGTTCGGGGACAGATTGGAGAGACGGCACGTGAGTTTAGGGGACGGGTCGATGATTTAGCTAATGACGTTGGAGTTCTCCGTCGCCGAGTGGGAGATGTTCGGGATGAGATTGCAGCCCCTCCGAGGTGAAATAAGAGGTATTGGAAGGGGTGACGAGAGGGGGTGACGGAGGGGGTGACGGTGAGGATGACGGTGGGGGTGACGGTGGGGGTGACGGTGGGGGTCATTTACGGGCGGATGATGCTACGTTGGCTTCATTTCTTTTATCCCCCGGAGGAGCGGAGGACGAGGCGGTGGCCCCGGAGGATGTGGCCCCGGATGCGGTAGGACGGAGGGTGTCCTCGGAGGAGGTCGTGGTGGTGGAGAGCCCGAGGGTGGTAGGACGGGGGGTGGCCCCCGAGGGAGGTACGAGAGGAGGTGTCCCGGATGAGGTCGTGGTGGTAGACGACGAGCATACACTTGCCGGGAAGAGGCATGCTTTGTTGACACCCGGGAGGGGGTGGTCGGCAAGAGGTCGAGTTGCCTTCCCGGTACGTCGTTTCTCCTACACAAACGAGGCAAAGAGGAGGACGTTCATCGATGGAACGTACCCCAAATCTGCTTTCGGGAGGTGGACGCGACCCAGTGGAAAGCGTTCGAGACGGAGTGGAGGATAATGAAGCCGGGGTAAGTATTTTAAAATTTCTATCAATAAAGAATGCTATGCTAACTCATGTATCTTTTTTAACATTTGTCTTATTTTTTCAGACATAGCCGCATCGTCGGGGGGAGGACGATCAAAGATGCTTATAAATGGTTTCACGACATCACCACTTCGGGAACGTGGCTCGCCGACGATGTAAGTAAAATAATCATATTGTCGTTTATGTTGTAAACATTATTTTTAATTTCATAAAATTAAATAAACCCTCCCCCCCATGATGCAAAGCACATCGATCCGCCATGGTGTTGTTATGAGTTCGAGCTTGACGATATTCTCGATCATTCGACATGCCGGTCGACTCATACTCGAGCATTGAGTTTTTTGGTGCCGTTACCATTGAGCATCGATCCGCAACGACATTGGTAGTGAGTACGTGCTTCCGAATATATGGTCGAATGGGTCGTTGGGATGCTACCAACTCTCGGGGAAAGGCATGGAGGCTTGCACACATATATATGTTCCAGCGATCGTGAATCATCATACCATTGCCGTGGAGATTGTTTTTGCCGACTCCACGATGTATGTGTACGACTCGACCATTCATGCGACACGGTAGCCATGAGCGCTTCTTGGAGCCGATTGCGAAGATCGTTCCGTTGATGGTTTGCCCAGACGAGTGTTATTGTTAATATGACTAGCCATCGTACGAATCGAACGATTTGCGAGACAATCGCGATCGTAAGTATTTTGTTTTTAAATTTGAAACTTAGTTTTTATCTAACACGTTTTTGAACTAACACATTTATTATTCAATTTATAGGGCGATTGCGGCATTTTTGCAATAAAGTACATCGAATTTTTAGTGTTGGACATAAGGTTGATGGAATCAACCGACCATGGATACAAATTTGGAGGAATAAATTGGCGGTGATTTGTACGAATTGAGTGTGACCCGTAAAACGTTGTACATTTATTTTTTGATTCATTTATTTGTACTTGTAAATATCATTTATTTATACTTGTAAATATCATTTATTTATACTTCTAAGTGGAACCGTGATTAATTGTGTTCGTTTATTTGTGTATGATTCATATAATTTATCGAATTAGCAAATACGAGCAACAATCGCATCCAAATATTGTTTGTTAAACAAAGAATACTGCGTTACATACTACACTAATTGTCATGTGGGGGAATCGACTCGTACAAGTTTTTGCGAGTGTGAAGTCGATCGCTTTACATCTGCTGCAACGATGCGATCGAGGAAACTCTCCAGTAGAGGGTATTCTAGAAGTTCGTGGACGCCCAGGGCCACGCGGTTCAATTATTGGTGGGGACAAACTATTAAGCGGGAGAATATTGTCAGGAACTTCCCACTCAGATTCGTTCGGTAGGGGAAATACGGCTCAAAGATACGCGGCTCTCCAAAGATTCAGCCGTATAATAAGGAGAACATAATGTTCTCTGCAAAGCTCTCGTTTAAAGCTACGCGATCTGCATGCTCGCATGGAAAACTCTCCAACCGAAATCGAGCACGGGTACATGTGTTGTCTCGTGTCCACAATGTATGCCACATGACGTGCACAGGTGTGCGGAGAAACGGGACTCGTCTAGCGGTTCCACAATCAACCTCCTCGCATCCTCTCGCCGCCTTGAACGGTTTCTCCTCTTGAGCGGGGCTAGCCGGCTCGGCGATTCTGCGATTCCGTACGTCGTTCATGAAACCACTGTGCCAGCCTTGGTACGGATGTTCTCAATCATTGCAAGAATTGGCAACTCTCGATCCTTCTTGAACGGTGCATTCGTAGATTCCACATTGTTCGATGTCATCAAGTTGTACCGACGTCCGGGAAAGCGTGATCGCGCCCAATGTTCTATCCCCATTTTTGTAAGATAATCCCATGCCGGGAACGACTTATTTCCTATCTCAACCATAAACTTATTACATTCCTCAACACTGTAAGCTTCGGCCGCCTTCCTGAACAATGAAACAATGCCTTGGCCCCGGTATCTAGTCTTCAGATTACCCTGTATGTGCCACATGCAAGAGGATGTGCGCCTGGGAAAACTTCGCGATAGCATTTATTAGAGATCGGCCCGATCAGTTACGAAGGCAAGATCCTCGACTTCGGCGATCACTTCCGAGCTTCGTAAAGAACCAACGCATTGACGCATCATTCTCCCACTTTGTCGACTACGCCGAATGCAAGTGGGTAAATCTGGATGTTGGGATCTTGACATGTAGCAATAATCGGTTTTCCACCATATCTCGATTTCGTAGTTGTACCACGGGACTAAAATTACGGTCGCATCGCATTTTTAAATCCTCTAGTGCATTGTCCAAGTGCCATGAAAAAATACTTAAAGCAATTCTCCCCTCCGTCTCAATGGAAAAAGTGGAACCGTGATTAGTTGTCGCCAAATTATGGCGATACTGCCAATTTAGCATAACTCTCTTTCGGGCGAGCCCATTAGATCCTCAAACGCGCATTCTTTGGCCTTCCAAGCCGTATGGTAGCTCATGACCACTCAGTACTCTCGTCGAACATCATTAATGATGTCCATGGTCTCAGATCGTCCGTGGGTCCCGATACTCACATTATCTCGTCGACCAATAAACCTATGACCGAGCATCTGTGATTGTTTTGACGAATCCCCAATTCGCAAGTATGTTCCGTGTATACTTGCGAACTACAAATGACTCAAGTTCGTATCCATCTTAGTCGCTCGCAAAGACCAACGGCTTAAATCGTCATTCGATGCAAGCAATTGTCAACAAGGATTTGGTTGATTTCTTTACCTTGAACTCAAAATTGAATTTCAATGCTAGCTTGTGCAAAGCTTCTGCAAATCTTTCTTCGTTTCAAAATGTTTGCTCAATGTGCAAATCTTCATCATCGGGAACCACGCGTGAAGAATTAGATGAAGGTCCGCTCGTTCCGGCCCCCGAGCTCCCACCCACTCATGTCTTTGACGAGATAAAGCAATTAAATCCTCATTTGTAAATTCATTTACATTATCGCTATTTGAGCTATCGATTGAATTATGTGCGTCGCGGTGATGTCATGATGGGGAACAATTGTCTCGAGAATATTAGTGTCATCCTCGCGAGCTATCTCCACTGTATCCCAAAAATCATTTGCATTATCATTGGCTCCATCCGAATGTTCATTTCTACCTTCCGCGTCGTCCTTCATCACTAAACTCACGTAAATCGGTGTCACTTGCGTTTTGTTCAACTCAAACAGATAATTCACTTCAATATCAGATGTAACCTTTAAAGGTGGAATTGAATATGGCAAATTCTCTCTGAATTGATATATCAATACCATATTGTATCGAGATTCATCGACGTTTAGCTTATTCTGTATATCATGGTACAACTCCTTGTACGATGTAGTCTCTGTTATATGTGTTGCCATACTACCTTTTATATTGTTCGTCCATTTCCATTCCCATCGATTGTTTTCATTCAATTTAAAATCACCAAAATGACAAACCACGAGTATAATCATATTTGTCAGGCATAGACAAAGAATTTATAAACGGAATATTCAAAAAAATTCGACTTACAGTCCGAACAAAAATTATTACAAAAAAAATAGCCGAAAAATCGACTAACAAATTTAAAAATTTATTAACAGACCAAAAATAGCCCATTATCACTTATTTTTAGGTACGTTAACCTCTAACTATTTTAAATTTGTTAACGACTATTTTAGTTTGTTAGAAATTTGATGCTGACTTTAAAAATAGGCTCATGCCATTATACTTAATGACTATTTAAAATTTATCAAGTACATTATGACCTAGTTTTACTGGTTAACAGCCTAAAAAATAAGCGTTAAAACGACCTTTTTTGGGTCATTACACTTTTTTGAGGTACATTAACCTTTTTATGTGGTCGTTTTAGTCTCGACCCAATTTAAAAATAGGTCATAAACCAAAAAAGTACGTTTCTAACATTTAAATATAAATAGTCTCATCAAATTATTTTTAATGCTAACGACCAAAAAATGGTACAGTACTTGACCTATTTTTATCGTTTTTGCCAAAAATAAGGTTTAAACGTTATGTTCGAATATACCTCTACTGATCGAAAGTTGTCGGCTTATTTTTCGACATTAAATGCCCGAAATAGGTCAGTTAGATTGTCGTCTCTGCCGCCCATTATCTTCACATACGACAATTTAACCAACTTACATACGAAATTTGTAAATAGAATCGAAAAACATTATGCAGATGAATTTTTTTTTTTTTTTATGCTGAAAAAAAATTATACATTTGCGAAAATAGTTAGATCTGTCTAACACCTATATCGATTTTAATTTATCGAGTAAAAACGTATGCACATTTAACGAAAACAAAGTTAAACATATGTAAATATACTTACCGAATCGAAGTAATGGACCAAAAACAATTTTTTCTTCAGCTATCGATATTTTTGAGATTTTCAGAGTCAAGAAGACAAGAGAGTTTTTATCTGTTTGAGCAGATTTTGTAATTTTGAATAGGGAACGTTTGATTCTTATTTGTTAACTAAAAGGGTAATATTGTTTTTTTAACACAAACAAGTTTTGTAATTGTTTTTGTCATTTAAGGGTGTTTTGGTCTTTTTATAGCAAATGGGTCATTTTGGTATTATTGTCTATTGAAAAAGTCAAAGTGGAATTAGGGTCCTTTGATTGGGTCATTTTAACAAGTACCCCCTAATAGGAAGACTTCATTCCAAAATTTCCACTCATTTTTTCAAGAGAAGAAAAGGAAAAATTGACTTTTCCTTTCCTTTTCTTTCCTTTCATTAATTCTCCATTTGTAACCCGAGAAGTAAAATTCCCAGAATTTGGCAAAAAAAAGGAGATAAAAGTACAAATTCTATCCACTTTGAAATTCAAGTTTATCCATTCAAACAAACTTTCCCTTCAAAGTTTCTTGGATATTTTGTGCAAATTCAGATTTTCTTGATCTTGAAAAAAAGGGATTAAAAATGATGAGAACGCAATCACAAGGTCAACAAGACCATCAATCCAACATATTTTACGAGCTATCGTCTTTGATTTTGAGAATTATTCGGTCACCCCCAACGCTGTCCGATTTATCCAACCAATCTCCTGCGGTGAACAGCCGTCCGATGCCAAGGAGGGCGCCGTCGATGCAGCAGATTACGCCGGCGGGTTTTGCGTCGTTGCTTTTGGGAATTTCTTTGGCTTTGATGCTGTGTGGATCGGTGACTTTTTTTATTGGGTTCATTTTGATGCCTTGGGTTCTTGGATTGGTTATGGTTCTTTACTTTGTTGGTGTGGTCTCGAGCCTGTCGATGATTGGACGAGCCATTCTGTGTCATGGGTCTGCTCCTTCTTCGTCAAAAAATGATACTTGTAAGAATTATTTTCAATGTGATGTTTTTTTCATATCAAGCTTCGTACTTTTCACCTTAAAATCTTGGATTTTACTTTACGAGGGTTTAGTTTTTAATTCAAGATTGATTCTTTTTTCTTGCAATTTGTTTTTTTGTGATTTTTTGTTTGTTCTGATTTTAGCTTGTAATTGTGATTGTATTTATTTTCAGAACAATGCAATGCCAATTTTTAATGTGAAAACAATTTTCTGATTAAAAATAATCCCTTAGTTTGGAAATTTTTACCTAATTTGACCATTTGTGATACAAGGTTTTTACACTGTTGATAAGGTTAAAGTTTGTAATTATTATTTTTATTGATTATTAAATGTTAAGACAACCTATTCTGTGCTGGTTTGGTTACCCCCCCCCCCCCCCCCCTCCTCCTTTGCAAGTATGAGTATGAGCCTTTGTGGTTTAAGATTTTCTGTATTAGATCAAAAAACTTTGTGGGTATATATATATTTTTTAAATTACTCTTGATAATGATAGTTTGTTGGTGAATTTAGTAGTAGGTTATTGAATCCTATTGTTTGTCTTACCGTTTTAGGAGATTTGTCATGTTTTCTGTCTTTTGTGGAGTTCGACTTCGATGAAACATTTACCATCTATTATTAGCTGGTTTTTTGGGGTCGGGTCACAAATTGTGAGAACCTGGTTGCACCTCACATGAGGCTTTCTTCAAATGCCTCGAAACTTATGTACCTTGATTGTCATTTGTCAAAGGTTGTTCCTCGACTTATTGACCTGAGTTATTTGTTAATTGTTACAACAAAGAGGGTTGGAACTGATAAAGTTTAAGTTTCTTGGGTGTAATTTTCTGATGGTAATCGTCTTCCTTGTATTGCAGCCTGGAAGCTTTTGTGAAGCAATTTATACGGCTGGATATCATGTTATAGAATTTAGCAGCACGATATTCTTTTGGTTTGGTGCTGCATACTGCAACAAAAGGGAATGAAATTTATGAGCTACACTTTATGATGCATTGTGAATATTTTCCAAACAAGCGGATATGGCGTCTCTCTCTATAGTGAGCAGCATATGATCATTAGTCAAAAGAAATAAGAACAATTTTTATTATTCACTGGGTTAGCATTAGGTGGGTTTTCTATGTTCTTGATATCGAAACGTAACTATGCTGTGTATTAATTTTATTGGAGGATTTCTTACCTTCTGGATATGTAAATATTTTGTTCTATTAATAAATTTTCGCTTTATTTTATTCCAAATTTTCATATGCTGCTGCTGCCTCTTTTATATGAAGCTAGTTTTCTGCCGAGTACCTTTTTTTTAAGTTAATGTTTGTAGAGAAGTGCTTTATGTCCCGGCTCAATGACCGGGACAAAAAACAGTGACAAATGGCTTTTTCCATGTTTGTATGTTGAATGTTGAGGATTGACGAGAGATGTGTGTTGAATGAGGATCTGGGAAGCAAAGAGGCCATTTCACACCCCCCCCCCCCCCCCTTGTCTCGGTCATTGGGCTGGGACAAATGGCTTTTTCCATGTTTGTATGTTGAATGTTGAGGATTGACGAGAGATGTGTGTTGAATGAGGTTCTGGGAAGCAAAGAGGCCATTTCACTGCTCTAGAAGAGACGAGCCAACTGTATAAAGAAACATAACAGAACATTCTAGCATTTTTCAGAGGTCCAGTTTTACCTAATAATGAGAGATGTGTGTTGAATGAGGTTCTGGGAAGCAAAGAGGCCATTTCACTGCTCTGTAAGAGACGAGCCAACTGTATAAAGAAACATAACAGAACATTCTAGCATTTTTCAGAGGTCCAGTTTTACCTAATAATAGGAGAGGCAACAATGACTTCATAGAATTGTTCCAACTCTTTGAGATGAGACACATGGATACCAAAATCAGGACCATCACATCGTCTGCATCCCTTAACAAAACAAACTTGCGCAATTGCTACTTGGTCAAATCAGAATGAAGATCCACAACTGCTTTTGTAATGCTCGAGATCTATGAAGAACAAAAATTGAGCTTTCATCGCTCACAAGTCACAAAATCAGTGTGAAATGGAAATTACAGTCGACTGCAATCTCGATCTTGAATGTTGAAAGTATAGCATTAGACACCTCTAAAATAAAATAGGAAAATAACGCAAGTGGAAATTACACTCACCCCTACTTTTGGAGATTCAAATTCTAAAATCAAATTTTGAGGTTTTAAGTTTCAAAAATCAAATATTTTATATATAGATACATGTTTTTTATATTTAACCCAGGTTTCTCTCATCCTCGTCTCTTTGAACCGACGTCGCCACTCCCCCGCCTCGCTCGCGGCAGTAACCCAATCGCCGGACTGCCACTGTTGCACCGGCGATTTTTGCAGTGTCATCTTCTCTCCTCTCCCAAACGACTTGCAGTGCGACGACGACTTCACCATCTCCAACCTAGATCCCATCGACTTCACCATTTTCACCATCCCTTCCCGTCGATGTGAAATGTGAATATTCATATTTAATATCCCGACTTCACCATCTCCAATCGTCGTGACAATTGCGAAGACGGCCACCTCCGCCGCTACAGAAACCCCGCTCGATGTGAGCGTCGCTGCGGCGATTTGAAGTTGCTTCGCCCTTCGCTGCTACATGGAGTGCAAATCCACTATGCTTCCTTTTTTCTATGTGCAGTGGGTGTGATGTGGTTGTTCTGTAAAGTAGTGGGGTTGAAAATGGTGGTTGTTTTGCCAATGATGGTGGTAGTGGTGATGGTTTGATAAGTTTTGGTGGTGGTTTTGGGTTTGGTGGTCATACTGCAAATCGCCGGGGTTTGAGTTTCTCTGTTGGTGGAGACTAATGAAGTGGCAAGAGATTTTTAGGTTGATTTGAGTTTCTCTGGTTTTGTGGTTGGCGGTGGTGTGGTGCTTTGGAGTAGCAAGATGGGGTCGTGGGTGCTGTTGGTGTTGTAGTGGTGGTTTTGGCTGGTGCGATGTGGTGGATCTGGTGGCTGTGAGGCATTGGCGATTGTGAGATGTTGTTGAGGTGGTGGTGCTGTTGGTTATGGCGACAACGACGGTGATGGTGGTGTTGGATGCAATGGTAGCAGTGTGTTTGGTGGTGGTGGTGCTACCTTGCAGGCAGCAAATGCGGTGTTTTTTATTTGTTAATAGTGGTGGTGCGATGTAGGCGGTGGTCTGGTTGTCAGTAATGGTGGTTGTGGTGAGTTGCCGACTGTAGTAGCAACGACGGAATAGGGTTAGGGCATGTAAGACGGTGGTGGTGGTGAGGTGGTGCTGCATAGTCTATGTGACCAATTCTGTGACCTGAGCCATGTGCTGTGACCTATGTTGTGACTTGAGCCATGTGCTGTGACCTATGCTGTGACTATAAACAAAAATCTGAGCGTTTGAAAATAACATGGGATTATGAACAAAATCTTGACCTATAATGTGACCATTTGAAAATAACATGGGACTATGAACAAAATCGTGAGCCATTTGCAATATATTCTGTGACTTGTGCTGTGACCATTTGAAAATAATATGTGACTATTAACAAAAATGTGAGACATGAGCCTTGTCGTGTTATCAATTGTTATAAACAAAAAATCATGTGTTGTGGTCTGTGACCTGGGCTATGACCTGGGTTGTGACTTGTGAATTGGACTGTGACCTGAGTTGTGACCTGAGTCGTAGAAATCGGAGCAGTTATCGAAATCGGAGTAGTCGTCGGAATCGGAACGGTCGCCGGAACGGTTGCCAGAGCGATGAGGGTGGGGGTGGTGGGTTTTATATATATTTATTCATATCTTTTTATATATTTATATATATAAATAAATATTTATATATATATATATGTTTATTTATTTATTTATTCATATCTTTTTATATATTTATATATATAAATAAATATTTATATATATGTGTATATATAGGTTAAAATATCTTATTTTTGAAATGTGAAAGTTGTTTTGTTATTTTTGAAATATGGTAAAGATAAAGTAGGAGAAATAAATTTTTCCCATAAAGCAATCATGTCTTAATCTTGAGTGCTCAATATACAATGATCCAGAAAACGAAAGACAACAAATGAACGAACTAAAGAAAGTTACATGAACAATAAGTTATAGATGGCTTCAAATGGATGCACACTCCAAATTAACATGTACAATCGCCTTGTGGTTCGCCGTCAGGGACAGCCTCGGGCATGCTTTGGAAGTATCTATAAATGCAAAAGTGAAAAGAATTAAAAGCAAAATTGCTGAAAGTTGCATAAGCAAGGAAAAATTCGAGAAAACATAACCCGGAAGAGTTAGAAGATTAATCAGAGGAACGGAATAGCTGTCTTCACAGCAAATATTTGATTTTATTTATACTCGCATGTCTTGCTCGTGCTCATTGGCTAAAGCAGTCTTCGCAATTGACAAAAACGCAACATCAACATTGTAATCTCTTGAAGGAATAACAGATTTCATCATCCTACAGCGTGAAAATCGAAAGGAAGAAGAAGACCACTTTATAGAAGAATTCAAGCCTTTATTCCTTAAAGTCGCATTTGTCTATTACGTTTTCTATTTTCTATTTTTCCGTTTCTTCTGTTTTGTAATGTTGAGCTGTCGGCCAGCTATTGGTCCATTGCCTTCTCTTGTATCTATATATATCACAAGAGCCTTCCATCTCTATAGAGCTCGATTAATTGAATAAATCTCATTTCTCTCAACATTGTTTTTAGTTACTTTTGCTCATGGTATCAGAGCATGGTTACGAATTCAGAAACTTAGATTAAGAAATTGATCTATTAGCTGAAAAGGAATGGCGACTGGATCGGATACTGAGGAGGAAACAACAGGAAAGCAATATTCCAATGGAGATCCGTTGGATCTTCAAAATTCAGATCATCCTGGTATGGTTTTAGTTTCTTCAGTATTAACAGGAAGAAATTATCTAAGTTGGAGTAGATCTATCATCATAGCTTTAGGAGCTAAGATGAAATTGGGTTTCATAGATGGAAGGTGTAGTAAACCCACAGAAAATGTATCTAAAATCGAGCAGTGGATTCGGGTGGATTGTATGGTGAGATCATGGTTGTTGAACTCCATTGCAAAGGATATTGTTGAAGCCTTCATTTATACCAAATCAGCAAAGGATTTGTGGTATGAGTTGAAGGAGAGGTATGGTGAATGTAATGGGCCAATGATGTATCAAATACAACGAGAGATCGGCAGCATTTCGCAAGGTGTTTTGACTGTTGAAAAATACTACATCAAACTCAAAAAACTATGGGATGAATTGAATTGTCTGATGCCGATTCCTGCTTGCACCTGTTCAGCATCAAAGGAAATTTCAGATCTAACAATTTTTAATCAGTTGATGCAGTTTCTAATGGGACTTAATGATTCATTTGACCATGTCAGAAATCAAGTATTAGTTATGGATCCGCTTCCATCTGTCAACAAAGCGTATTCCATGGTACTGAGAGTTGAAAAACAGAGAGAGGTTCAAAATATTTTTCTTGATTCAACAAATGATAGCACAGCTATGTTAGTTAAGTCCATGGATTACAGGAGAGAAAATATAAGTAGAGGAGGTTTCAATAGGAATACTGTTAGATATGGTGCAGGAAGAGGAAGTTTTAAACGTTTTGGAAACGAGAAAGAACAAAATCACTGCAATCACTGCAATATGAAAGGTCATACAAGAGATAGTTGTTTTAAATTAATTGGATATCCTGATTGGTATAAAATGCCAAAAGAACAGAGACCTGGAAGCTATGGTGATGGACGGTTTTCTGTTAACATGATTGATTCACCTTTGGATTTTGAAGATGATAAGGTTAATCAAAATAGGAAAATGGATCTGGGAGCATCCACAGATATAGCAGATCTGGTGACACAGGAAGTACTAAAGGTGCTGAGAGGTAAGAAGCTGATGGAGGCAGAAAATAAGGTGAACTTTGCACACATTACAGAGCATGCAGGTATAAGTTCACATTACTCTCTTTTAGCTGTTTTAGATCGTGTGAAACCTGGAACCTGGATCATTGATACAGGAGCTAGCAATCACATTTGTTCTGACCTGAATCTGATGACACAATTAACCCATGTTTCACAACCTACATTCATCTGCCTACCTGATGGAACAAATAAGTCAGTAGAACACATTGGCAATGTTGACCTACATCCAAAATTACATCTAACAGATACTCTATTTGTTCCCAGTTTCAAATTTAATCTTCTATCAGTGCCCAAAATCACCAAATCACAGAAACTGAAACTGATTTTTTACCCTGATTCATGTTTATTGCAGGACCTGCAGAGTGAAAAGGTGTTAGCAATTGGCAAACTTATAGGGAAGTTATACCTATTGGATGAGTCTAGTTTTACTTTCCAAGATAATAGAAATAGAGAAAACCTAATAGCTCCTACTGAATTTCCTAATTGTACTGTGTCCTGTAATCAATTTTTTGATATCAATAAAATGTCTGTTTCTTCATCCACTGATTATCTTCTTGACTGGCATAAAAGACTTGGACATATATCCTATCATGCTATGAAATATTTGGATTTCTTCAAGCATCTTCCGAACAATTCTGATATTCTTAAGCACTGTGAAATCTGTCACAAGGCAAAACAACACAGGAGCTCTTTCCCTATCAGCACTATACATACTAAATCCATCTTTGATCTTATACATGTCGATGTCTGGGGGCCATATAAACAAATCTCACTTACAGCCACGCCATATATGCTCACTATAGTTGATGACTATAGTCGATCCACCTGGACTTTTCTTCTAGTACATAAGACACAAGTTCCTAAAACTTTGGATAATTTTTTCAGAATGACCCAGACACAATTCAATACGAATGTCAAATGTGTTAGGACTGACAATGGAACCGAATTTCTTAGTCATGAGTGTCAAAATATATTCAAATTCTTTGGAATTATTCATCATAGAACCTGTGTTTACACACCCCAACAAAATGGGGTGGTTGAACGAAAGCATAAACATCTACTTCAAATTGCTAGGTCTTTAATGTTTCAAGCACACTTGCCAAAAAAATTCTGGCCATTTTCTCTGTTGATGGCAACATTCATCATAAATAGACTACCTACTCAGATCTTGCAGTGGAAAACTCCTTTCGAGAAATTATTTGGTCACAAACCTGATTACTCCCTGTTTAAGACCTTTGGCTCATTGTGTTATATTGTAAACACCAAACCACATAAATCCAAGTTTGAGTCCAGGTCACATAAATGTATTTTTATTGGGTATAATCCGGGTCAGAAAGGGTTCAAGGTTTTTGATATTGAAACCAAACAGATACATGTCTCAAGAGATATTGAGTTCTTTGAATCCATTTTCCCTTTCAAGCTTGATAAATCAGACATTTCTCAAACTTCTTTACCTTTATTTCAACATTCTCATGATATACAGGACTTTGATACTTTTCACACTGATCATGTTCCTGCACCTGTGCCACCTTTGTCTCCAGCAGATATTCACTCTGAATCTTCTCCTCTTCCTGATGTTTCCTCAGAATCTATACCTCTTATTCAGGTCCCTTTCCCAATAACTCAATCCACCTCTATTCCCCCTATTGATCCTATGCCTCACTCTGAATCCACTTTTCCTTCTCTTCGTCAGAGTGCTAGGATTAAATCACAACCTTCTTGGCTACAAGACTACATCACCAATGTTACCACCAATCAAGTATTGCCAATTGTTGATGTTGTTTCATACTGCAAACAGGTTTCTCACTCTTCTATTGGCTACACGCCCCCTACTTTTCCCTTTACTTTTTCCCCACACCTTGATCCTTCATATTGTGCATTCCTAGCAAATGTATCAATTGCTCAGGAACCTGTTTCCTACAATCAAGCCAGCAAAAGTGCAGAGTGGACTAAGGCTATGCAGCTTGAGCTTGATGCTCTGGAAACTAATCAGACTTGGGAATTGACCATGCTACCGCCACACAAGAAAGCAATTGGCTCTAAATGGGTTTACAAAATTAAATTTCATGCTGATGGTACAATTGACAGGTACAAGGCTAGGCTTGTCGCGAAGGGCTATCATCAGATGCAGGGTATTGACTATTTTGATAGTTTTTTGCCCGTTGCTAAACTTGTTACGGTTCGAATTTTTTTGGCTCTTGTGGCAGGGAAGGGTTGGCCCCTTCATCAACTGGATATAAACAATGCTTTCCTTCATGGTTCGTTGGATGAAGAAGTTTATATGCAGCCTCCTGAGGGATACTCCAAGGCCTCAGCAGGGCAGGTTTGCAAGCTTAAACGGAGTCTCTATGGTCTGAAACAGGCTTCGCGCCAATGGAATGCTGAGTTGTGTCTCAGACTTCAGGATTTTGGTTTCACACAATCATCCCATGATCATTGCTTATTCACAAAACAGTCCTCTCAGAATACTCTCTTTCTCCTGGTATATGTTGATGATGTCCTTATCACCGGTTCTTGTGAACAGGATATTCTTGACACTAAGTCTTTCTTACATCAGGCTTTCACCATCAAGGACCTGGGTTATGCAAAGTACTTCTTGGGATTGGAAATTGCCCAGAATGTTAACGGGATGTATGTTAATCAGAGAAAATATATCATTGATCTCTTACAGGAGGCAGGTCTTGTTGGTGCTAAATCTGTCCCTATACCAGTTCCCAAAGGAACGAAATTTGTGGCACAGGCTGGTTCATTGTTAACTGATCCAGAGAAGTATCGTCGCCTTATTGGGCGTCTCCTTTATTTGAACTTAACTCAACCTGATATCACCTATGGAGTTCAGCAACTTAGCCAATTTGTTCATGCTCCATGTCAAGCTCATTGGGACGCTGCTTTACATCTTCTTAAGTACCTCAAAGGGTGTCCATCTAAGGGCCTTTTCTTTCCTGCTCAATCATCATTCACCCTGGTAGCTTATTGTGATGCCGATTGGGGCTCGTGTCTTGATACTAGAAAATCTCTCACTGGCTACTGCATTTTTATGGGTTCATCTTTGATCTCTTGGAAAACTAAAAAGCAAACAACTGTTTCTCGTTCTTCAGCTGAGGCGGAATATAGAAGCATGGGGAGCACTGTCTGTGAATTGCAATGGATTTCATATATTTTCAGGGATCTTCACATTCCTATTTTGGCCCCGATTCCTTTGAAGTGCGACAACAGGGCAGCTTTACACATTACTGCGAATCCAGTCTTCCATGAACGTACCAAGCATCTTGACATAGATTGTCACGTCGTTCGAAATCAGTTCAAGTCTGGTTTCATCCTCCCACAGTTTGTTCCTTCCAGCCATCAGTTTGCAGACTTATTCACCAAGCCCCTTGCTCCGCCTCAATTCTCTTATCTTCTGTCCAAGTTGGGTTTGGGAGATTTACACCAACTCCAACTTGAGGGGGGGATGAAGGAATAACAGATTTCATCATCCTACAGCGTGAAAATCGAAAGGAAGAAGAAGACCACTTTATAGAAGAATTCAAGCCTTTATTCCTTAAAGTCGCATTTGTCTATTACGTTTTCTATTTTCTATTTTTCCGTTTCTTCTGTTTTGTAATGTTGAGCTGTCGGCCAGCTATTGGTCCATTGCCTTCTCTTGTATCTATATATATCACAATAGCCTTCCATCTCTATAGAGCTCGATTAATTGAATAAATCTCATTTCTCTCAACATTGTTTTTAGTTACTTTTGCTCATCTCCTTTTGCTGATGTCTCAAAGTATGGTATGTTCCCTTTTGATGCATACCATTCCCTTGCTTTCTTTTCAGAAACATATATTTGGAGAAACTAGCTCAAATGAGAGCAACACCAGCTATATACAGCACCGCAACTAAAAGTCCAAAACTTAACTCTGCTGTTTCCACCGTCTATATCGATTTTGCTTCCAAGTCATATAAAAGGGAACGTCTTGGGGTCTGCTGTGTTTGCCTGGATTGCAACCAAACACAGTTAATTCAGAAGAAACCATAATATTGTACAAGTTCAATAAAGAGCTTTGAACAACTCATAATGATTTCCGGGATTTCAGTTAAATATACCATGCCCTTACACTACAGTACAACTGAACAATTCCAACAAAGAGCAAACCACTGCTAATCGTGATAGTTAAACAATTAATCTGCATTAAAGGATCAATAAACAGATAGGAGACTGATTTTCCCACATCACATGCTCCGTTCACATACATAGATAATAGCATGTCCCAATGCTATCTCCCTCTTAGTTGCTATTCAAATCATTAACCGCCACATAAATGTCACATAGAACGATTACGATAGTGAACGGCTACAAATAACATTATTCATAAAAAGATGCTCCTTGAATGTAATGAGGTACACTTGAATATTGAATGAAATTACAACCTTCTCCTATTTCTCCCTCTTCCTCCTCTTCTTTAATTGTTCATTGTTTAGTTGCTTGAGTTCGTAATCAGATGTAAGCATGACAATTAATAGTAACAACACCAAATAAATATAAGGAGTTTCCAATATACACTACAAGCTATTAGAGACTTATTGGCACACATGGAGGCACATGTAGTGTTCGGTAAAAAAAAGGAAATTACAACAAATAAATAGAGAAATTAATGGATGACCAAAAAAGGATAACCAACAGGGGTTTGTGGTCAAAGAAAGTACAAAAAGATGGACCATTTGTCGATATTATTTCAAAAATGATAGTGATTTAGAGGATATAGTAGGATAACGAGCAAAAATGAGAAGCATGTCTAAGACACCAAAGTTCCCAAAAGACGACCTAAATGCAGTTTAGATTCAAGGTGAAAAAAGAGCATTTTATGAAATTGCGCAAATAGACAGGTGAAAGTATGTATGAGTAGGAAGTGATCTAATGAAGTCACAAGAAAAATTCATGACACCACCAAATTTATTGAGAATATGAATATTTTATTATGTGAATGTGTGACTCAAAATAAGTATATAGAAAAAAGAGTTTTGAAATAATAAGACTGAATCCTATTGTTTGTCTTACAGGTTTGGGAGATTTGTTTTGTTTTCTGTGTCTTTTATTATTGAGTTTGATTTCGATGAAACATTTACCATCTATTATTAGCTGGGTTTTTTTGGGTCGGGTCATTGTGAGAACCTGTGTGTACATTTTAGGTTGCGGCTTTCTTTAACTGCCTCGAAACTTATGAACCTTCATTGTCATTTGTCAAAGCTTGCACCTGGACTTATTGACCTGAGTTACTTGTTACAGCAAAGAGGGTTGGAGTTGATAATGCATAAGTTTCTTGGCTAATGTAATTTTCTGATGGTAATAGTCTTCCTTGTATTACAGCCTGGAAGCTTTTATGAGGCGATTTAGACGGCTGGATATCGTGAAATAGAATTTAGCAGCATGATATTCTTTTGGTTTGGTGCTGCGTACTGCAACGGAAGGTAGTGAAAGTTACGAGCTACACTCATTGTGAATATTTTCCAACCAAGCAGATATGGTCTCTCTCTCTAATATTGAGCAGCATATCATTAGTTGAGGAAATGAGAAGAACAATTTCTATTATTCACTGGGTTTTGTTTGCCTGAGATTGATGGAAGTGGGTTAACAGTAAGTTGGTTTTCTATGTTCTACTTGATATTGAAAAGAAGCTATGCTGTGTATTAATTTTATTGGGGGATTTCTTATCTTCTGGATATGTAAAATACTCTGTTCTATTAATAAATTCTTGCTTTATTTGTATTCTAAATTTTCATATGCTACTGCCTCTTTTATATGAAATTTGTTAAGTTTTTCCCCACAATTTGGAGGCATTAGCGTAGGGTAGCGTCCCCTTGCGATGCACCTATTTGAGGTTCACGACCTCTAGATGTTATGGTGTGCGGTAGGTGTGCCTTAGTGACTGATTAGGTCTAGCTTACTTTTTCACGACGTTGAAATGTGTATAGCCCATCAAATTTGAGAGACGACGATCTTAGCCAAATGGTGATTGGCTAGTAAAAACCTTTGGCGGGATAATTTAATTAATGGTCACTAAATTTTTCTATAGATTACTACTTGTTCATCGAAATTTAAAAAATTACTCGTTGCTCACTCAAATTTGAATAAAATTACACATTCATCACCCATATCATTTTTATCGGTCCACATGGACAAAGATCAACGTGACGGATGAAAAATCCTATGTGACACTCGTTGATGCTTGAGATATTGTATAATGGTTCAGATTGAGCATTTATTCTCAGCAATATTTACTTTTCATCTATGTACATTGTGGTGGATCAATTGTAGATATATTGTACTATCAAAATAAGTAGATAGAAAAATTAAGCTCTGACCATTAATCAAATATAGTGAAAAATATGGATGAGATGTACTTTGTTCTCAATAGTAAAGACTAAAAATTAATGGAAGACGTTTAAGAAATAGTATAAATCATTTATCAACATTCAAACTAACACTTATTAATATTGGAATTTAGGCTCACTAGTATTAATAAGACGCATTATCTTAATTATATAATCTGAGAATTTGAGTAATAATTTTGTAAACTTCATATTGTGAATACTATGCAATCATTCAATGGATGTATCATATCTATTAGATACAAATGATATTTATTGATCAATATGAAAGGTGGCTGGCCTCATATATCACCCTAATTAATTATAAAAAAATATATGGAATTCAATCCATATTTTAGCTAGTGATAGTTAATACCAATTTTCAATAAACAGAACATCATATAGAAATTTATTAGAATGAAGAATCTACTGGTTCTTTATTGAATGTCCATTTAAATACTCAATTTTGCATCATTATTGATTTATGATGATCTAACTGAACATGTCAAATAATAAAATATTATAGTTATTGAAGTTTCGTTTCAATACATTCTTTGATTTAATTGTACTAATAATTGTATAGTAAAAATTAAGAAAAAGCGAGTAATATGATATTGGGAAAATTGCAGCCACGGTGCCAAACCTTTCACTTTTTTACAGACTTTGCCCAAACCTTTGTTTTGTACCACCCAAGGTATCAAACCTTTCAAAATGTAGCAGTTGGAGTCCAAATGGATGGAAACTATCCATTTGACCGTTAGTTGACCGGAATAGTAAAAATTGAACAAATGTAATAAGGGCAAAATAGTAAATTTACAATTTTAATATAAAATAATTATAATAATTAGAAAAAACTAAAAACTAAAAAACTAAAGATTTTTTTCTTCTTCCCCAAACTCCCCACCCATTTCTCTCTCTCTCTCTCACACACACACACATTTTCCAGTCCCACAGATCTGATAGCCACCGTCACCAGATCGAAAGTTTTGAACCTCTGCCGCTGCCCCCATGGAGGATGACTTCTTCCCCCACCCCCACCCCTTCTACCCATTTTCGTTTTCAGCTTTTCTATTTTCACCCCTATCATCGTGTCCACAACGATCTGTAATGGGATCCTATTTCTCTTCTTCAGATCTGACTTCAATGAATTCGATTCGTCCCTATCTAATAATTGGTAGTTTCATCCACCCAGTTATGGTGTGAATTATGAAAATGGTGTCCGGCGAATTGGTGAAATTTTTAAAAGAATCGAATGATATGGTAACTTGATTAGATGACACTATGATGGACATGTGATCGTAGTAGAATATCACCTTTTTGTTGGGGTTTTTAGCGGATAGAGTAAGGTTTAGTTAAGTTGTTAAGTGGGTTGTCCCGTCTGAGGTTGTGGTGGTGAGATTGAACTGGGAGATTTTCAGAGAGGTGACGGAAAATGTAAGGCGATGGAGGTGGTAGAGCACGTAGAAGGAAGTGGCGGCAAGGAGAAGAATAGCAATGCGAAGGATAGTGGACCAGAAGCAAGGGAGGAAAAAGCAATGGCGGCAGCTGAAGCGTCGTCTGCGGAAGTTGTGGACGGCACCGTTTGGACTGTAGGGGAGGGTGTAGAAGGAGATGATTAGGGGTGGGGGGTGGGAGAAGAAGATGAACAGTAGTTTGGGATTTTTTAAAAAAAATTTAATTCTTTTATTTTAATTTTTTTCATATGAAAATTGTAAAATTACATATTTAACCTTTAAAAGTTGGTCAACAATTGGTCAAACATTTAATTATTGGTCAACTAACGGTTTCTGTCAATTTGGACTTCTGGTGCGAATTGTTTAAAGGTTTGGTATCTTGGATGGTACAAAACAAATGTTAGGACAATGTCTGTAAAAAAGTGAAAGGTTTGGTACCGTGACTGCAATTTTCCTATAATATTCACTCCTCAAGAGCCTTACAATCAGATTGGCTAAATTCAATACCATATTGTATTGATTTTCATGATTCTTGCATTTTCCTTTCAACAAGTCTCCATGAGTTTAGTTGGATGCGTATACATACTATAGATATGTTACACACGTCTCATAATCTAACTACTACATCAAATTATAAAGTTTTTTGAATCAACAAACTTTAAGTTTGTGATAATATTTGATTTGAATAATTCTGTAATTTTTAAGAAGTGTGATTCTTCGAAAGCGCCATCATTATATTCTTCGAGAATATTAGGGGTCATTCTCTTCGTGTTTCATTTTTATGTTTTGAGTTTTGAATTCGTTTTGTGTTTTGTGTTTTAAGTGTCTGTTTTGAAATTTTTGAAAATGTGTTCTTTTGCCATTCTGAAAAATTGTTTCCGAAAACATAAAAATGGAAAACGCGTTTACTTTGAAATTTTGAGAATTTTTTTAATAATATTTTATTCAAAAAAACTGATTATTCAATAAATTTTAATGATTTAATGTTAATATAGTATTAAATAACATGTAAATTTTGAAATTGGTGAAACGTTAAATGTTTTTTCCCAGATATTCAAAACATAGCCTAAATTACATTTGATGAAACAGTTCAATCGACACGATTAAAAATTTACGTGTCATGACAAAATAAGCAAATACTGAACAACATACAAAATAAATCAGCGGAGTCATGTACGACGTCTTGAGTAGTCATTTCATTTGAGCTGTTTGACTAGCATCAAAATGTATGGCTTCTTGTGCTTGACTTAACTCCGATATATCTTGGAACACCATATTCTCCTCTGAATACTTAGCGAACAACATGTCTAAAGTGTGCTCCTGACGAATAAAGTTGTGTATTGCGCAACATGCAGTAGGGATTTGTCTTTGCCTACTAAGAGGATAATTTCACTCTCTCGTAAATAATTTCGATAAAAGCAAGTTCGTTCTCATTCGACCATGACATTGGTTCCTTATTTCCAACCCCGTGACCACCCATGTTCTATATTCAACATAATAAAATTATCATGAAATGTATAAGTTATTCCATAAGCATATATCAATCCTATATCAACTCTAAGTAAAAATCACACTAATATAAAGAATTAATAGGAGCAACTATGAATAGTAAGACAATAAAGAAATTTATGAAAATCAGAACTTGAATTGCAATATCAAATTCTCACACTACCAAGTACAGAAAATAATGCCCAAGTTTTCCATTTTCTAAGAACAGTAATTGCTACTATAAGAAAGACATTCTAAATTTTCACAGCACAAAACTAACACAACTACCACATCCCAGTACATTTTCGCCTCAATGACTACTAAAAAAAAAATCGAAGTAGCCTAACATCACCAAACACATATGGAAGCCCAGTTGCAAAAAAATACCAAGAAAGCATAAATAAATCCTAGAACTTGCTCTTATTAAAAATACCAATACAAATATCAAATAGTTCCTCATAGTATTGACCAATCCAGCATGCTAACCAAACGCCCTATTCATTTATATTCCCCATATATCAGCTATATTGAGCATTTTAAAAAAGTTAGCTATAATCCTTCAAGGCACCAATCCTCATATCCAACCCGAAACTATGAAGAATAAAAGGCAACAGTAGAGGTTTTTATCCTTCAAGTACACTAACTATTATTTCTTTTCTAATTCAATTCCTTAGATATGCACATATTCTCATGTCAGTAACTGTATATATCATTTCCATTTTTATCATATTTGTAATAAGCATATATGTAAAAAGTGCTTATTTACATATATGAAGATGGACAGTGAATCTGCAGAATGATCAAAGAAAAGAATACCAATTAGGAAATTGGGAAGGTTTCTCAAACAAGATTAGTTGAGGATTTCATAAAGTAGTAACTCTACAGGGTGGATAAGAGTCGGCAAGGAAACTTCAATGTTAAGCCTTTAACTTTCTGGTTATTCTACAGGGTGGATGTTGAGGATTTTTGTTCTTTGCTTTATAGTTTTCTTCCAAAATTAGGGAAATAAATGTTGAGAAATCATTCCCACCTCCCCCACCAAACAGGGACCCCCAAATAACAAGAACAGCCAAAAAACCTGCAATTCCGCCTCCACCACCATCTACCCTTCCCCCGCAAATTCACCGCCACCACTATTTTCCAACCGCCTCAGTTTTTACACCAACAAATTAAAAAACAGAGGCAAAACTTAACCCAACAAATTTGATATAGAATAGCAAGCAAAGAACCAAAGATTATCACAAGCAAAGAAATCTAGATTATCATATGCGAAACCTTGATATCAACAGCCCGTAGAGAAGCCTTCGATTTGGAAAGACGAGTTTAAAACCTTAATTTGAAAATCTCGTAGAGAACCCTTCGATTCGACAGCACGAACTCAAAGGGATTTGGGTTGTGGATTTCTGCGAGAGGAAATGATTACAGGAGGGGAGAGAGGGGAAATTAGAAGGAAATTTGTTTCCTCGTGTTTTGGGGTTATTATTTCCAAAACGTGGTTTCAGTCATTTTCCATTTTCAGTGTATTCTTCTTTTTTTTTTTTTCCATTTTCAAAAACACGTTTTCGAAAATAGGTAAGAGAACACGTTTTCACTGTTTTGAAAAATTGAAAACAGAAAACGGGTTGAAAACGATAAAGATAACAGCCCTTAGTACCTGTAGAATCATGCTACTTCAAGAGCAATGCCACAATATTCTTTTGATTTATTCACGAATAACGAAACAATATTCTATAAGAATATTAATATATAAATTTTATGATTATTCATAAACGATAAAATATTTTTTCTAGAATACTAATATGTACAAGTTGTTCTTTGAAATAACCAAATATTCTTCTAGAATAATGAATTATTTGTATATAAGTTATACTTCTCCAAAAACATTAACATATTTATCACACTCAGACTTGTATAAAGTAATCTCCTGAAGTCTTGAATGAGATTTGTAATCTCACATTTAGTTGTGTTTTTTCCATAGCAACACAATATTCTTTTAAAATATTATTTTTTATAAATTGGTTCAAACGATTCTTCAATATTCTTTTGGAATATTTAAATATCTGAATTGTGTTTCATTCTAGAAAAAACAACTAATTATTGAGCAATAGGTCAATATTTTCGAAAATATTAAAATTATAATGTCTTGCTCTTCAGAAACAGTAATACTATATTGTATCATAATACAATCGTATACTTCTTTTGAAGTATTAGTTAAATCAAAGATTTAACCGATCAAAACCTTCATAAATATGATATATAATAAAATAAAAAGACTTTTAAAGAATAGACTTACTTGAATTTGAAAGCTTTATAAAATTTTGAATAGTTGACAAATCTCGTATTATTCAAAGACTTTTGAAAAAAATTGCTAATGTTCACATAGCTAATTCTCGCAAATGAACCGTTAGATTTTGATCTTAACCATTGGATTTTAAGATAAATGAGTTGTAAATGTCCTATCCAAATTTCACGATGATCGAATATGGTGCATTGAGATATCAATATTTGAATCATAGTTGTGAAGGCCTGCATTATTGATTTTGGATTTTCTTTTCCTTTTGCACCTTCGTTGTGAAAGGTCATAGAGGCTACATGCATAAATGACACCGATCACAATTTCCGTATTTTATTTTTACATCATTCATTTATCAACCCACAATTTTGCATGCCACATGAATACAATCAAATTAACATGTCATAATTTCACATATATTTATGAATTTCTAACGCTTTTATACCGTGACACGCAAAATGGTGGTTGTACCCGAAAAATGTGTGAAGGAAATTATGAATACATGGAGACATATATATTGTTTCTCGAATCTCATATTGCAACCAAATTTTTAGGGAATGAATATAATAAGAGAAAAATCAATTATCATTCAATAACCACCAATTCAGGTCAAATTCTTATCTTATATAAAATCAATTATTATCCATTTTCAAATTAAAAACAAATCTTGAATAATGAAAAGTTTCTCAAACTTTAATATTTTTGAAAATGTAATCTTAATGTATGGTGGTTACGTGCAAAAATTTGTAACTAACACCGCTTAAGTTTACATTTTCACAAATATCAAATTAAAAAAGAGATTTGTAGAAATCGCGTAATTCACAAATTTGAAGAAGAAGAAGAATATATGTTTATATAGTGTAAAGAATGTGAACAAAATTTATAGATATATGGGAAGAAATCGTGATATACATAGATGTGTTTTCTTTTATCATATTTTATTCTAAATTTCAACAAGTGATCACTCTCTCTCCATACTCACTATGCGATCATGCATACAAGAACAAATAAATTGTTGCTGAATTGTCAGTGTTTACCTTTATTCTTATGTTGTGATCATTATAAAGAAATATGGGTAACGATTTAGCAATATATTGTGATATTTAGTTCATATGACTATTGAAATGTCGTGCTAGACTTCATAACATTCGTTATGATATTTCCTACATTATTGTGTGAATTTTATCTGTGACCTCTAATATATTTTCCTTGTTTCTATTAGGTTGTATTTGATAGTAAATATTTTCCATTTCCATCAATTTGTCATGTTTGATAGTCATTTTTTCTAGGGAATTGGTTTTCACTCCCACCCTCCACACGTGCACATTTTCTTTGGTTTTGTTGAATTGATTTTCCCATCCTTTTGGTGGGAAAAACAATTCTAGGTTTTTTTTTCTTTTTTTTTTTCTTTTTTTGCAATGGAAAAAAATTTCATAACTAATTGTGAAAAAAAAAAATTCACTTTAATGAACAATTTTCATGTAAAACAAAGTTAAACGAAAATTAAATTTTGATGAAAAAAATTATTTTTTTCATTTTTTTTTTTTTTACTTTTTGGCATTGGAAACAAATTTTATAACCAATTGTGGAAAAAAAATATCACTTTAATGGACAATTTTCATGTAAAATAAAGTCAAATGAATACAAAATTTAAAAATTTTTCGGATGGAAAATTATATAAATCAAACACACTTAATTAACAATTCCCTACTAAACATTTTCTAAATAATTATTTTCTCTGGAATTCATTTTCTTTCCACTCATTTTCCACCCTTACAATCAAACATACCATTTGCGTTTGATTGCAATGATGGAAAATGGGTGGAAAGAAAATGTTTTATAGGGAAAATATTTGCCCAAAAAATTTTTTGCAGAGAAAATGATTTCCAATGTGTTTGATCGGTATAATTTTCTACCCGAAAAATTTTAAAATTTTCTATTCGTTTGACTTTGTTTTAAATGAAAATTACCTATTAAATTGATATTTTTTTCCACAATTGGTTATAAAATTTGTTTCCATTGCTAAAAAAAAAAAAAAAAAAAAAAAAATTGTTTCCTAAAAAAATATTTTTTTTTATCAAAATTTAATATTCGTTTGACTTTATTTTATATGGAAATTGTCCATTAAAGTGAATTTTTTTTTACCATTGATTATGACATTTGTTTCCATTGCAAAAAAAAAATAAATAAATAAAATTGCATCAACCTGGAAAATCATTTTCCCACCAAAAAGGTGGGAATTTAATTTCCACAAAACCAAGGCAAATGGTGCGTGAGGGAAGGGAGGGGGAAAAGGTTTTCTCTAGAAAATAATGCCATCAAACAAGCCAAATCCATGGAAATGGAAATCACAATGGAAATTTGGCAAATCAAACACAGCCTTAGTGTAAATTATATTTTGACACTTGTTGTTTATACCACTATATGAAGGGACATGTTTGTGTTTATATATATGTTTCCATTTGAAATTGTGAGGAATATGTAAAAAGTGAGTTGACATTTGCTTGTTTCTCCTCTTCGATAGATGTTCAAATGTAACCAGTCTTATGTGACTAGATAGACATGTAAGTCTCTCATTTCTTTTTCTTTTTTTTTTTTAATACCCAGGTATCCCAGTTTACACCAGACTATGTCATGAACCACCCATCTCCGGCCCCTCATCAATAGGTGGAAATTAAATCGCGGTATATGTCCAAGTTGATCAGGATTCGTGCACCCTTTATACTCATGGCCCCAAGAGAGCCTTCCTCCATGGATATTACATCACTAAATTGCTCCACCCATAATTGAGTATTACATCACTCAACTGCTCTATCCAGGAATCGAACTCCCCACGCTAAGGTTGGAAGCCCAGCAATGCCCGTCCTTTGCCAACTCGGATGTGCCCCGGAGGGCTGTAAGTCTCTCATTTTTTTCTCGTTGATGGAGCTGCAAAATTTTGACGTGAATATGAACGCAAACTAAATTATATGAATTAATATATGTTGAGAAAAATTTAAAATGCGTATAACTCGAAAAAGTGAGAAGGGGAGGAAATTTTAAACCGGAAAGATGATCTCTCTCCACGTCAAAGCAAAGACGATAAGGTTACTAGAAATTAGAGGAATTTTGATTCTAAAAATTAGATTTAAAATAATTTATTCGAATTATCGAGATCCGTGAAATATAAAATGAAATATTAATAATAATTTAACTTACTTTTTATAATAAATATCTAGAGCCCGTTTGGTACACATTAAAATGAGAGAATGCATTTTTTTGAAGTGATGTGATGGAGAATATGTGGTTGAAAAAGAAGGAAAAGTTATTGATGTGATGGAAAATATTATTTTATTGAATAATGCGTAGCTCAAAATGAGTAGAAGAATGAGAATGAAAAAAATAATTTGGCCCAAACAGGGACCTAACATGTGAAAAAATAGGTGTATGAACTAATTTATAACTTGTAACTAAAAGACCTGATTTGATCAAATTATAAATTCAAATTAAGCAAATCTTTAGGATTATTAGCACAAAACGAATAGAACAGCCAAAAAGAAAAGTCGTATATTATAGCCATCTACACAACACACGTGTTTAATAAATGCAACCCTTCTTATACAGTTTAAATCATATATCTATTCAAAAATCAGTAAAGTCGAAATATCTGTTTTCTCTGCGAATCATTTTCTGAATAATGAAATCCATAACATAAATGAGGTTTAAGTATTAAAAAAAATCGTATGTTGATTCTGATTTTTGTGTCTTTATCTCAGTGAAAACATCAAATGCCGAATCATTTTATTTTTCTCAAATTGGAATACGTAATATCATAATAATGGTAAAATTGAAATCATTTTGATTTTTCTATTAGTTTGGTGTTCAATATGCAAAATGTCCATACATTTCAATTTTTAAAATTATTACTCATATTTCAACGTTTTATTGTGAAAGTCTTTGTTCCCACTCAATTTCTCAATAAAAAGTTATGAAATGATAAATATATCTTTTTATTTTAAAGAAATAAAAAGAAAAGAAAAATAAAGAACTAATTACAACCATACTCTCAACTTTTCTAAAAAAAAAATTATAAACGACTTCCAAATAAATTATTATAAATTAAAAAAGAAATATGCCCCCACTACTCTCACCCCACCCGACACCCACTCTACCCCACCCCACGACATCGTCTTCTCCTCCCACGACCACGGCCATTACCAACCACCGCCACCAGCTACTTCGTCGGCATTGTGGATTATCTCTCACCTTCAAAGCACTGCCAATATTACTCCTCAAATTGGCACCCAACAACACAGAAATTGGCCTGCGCCTCTCTCACTCGACATTCAAATAAGCAAAATCAATAGATAAACACATGAAAATTGAACGAATGAAAATTCAAAAGCTTGCTGACACTATATTTTCTCCTCTTATTTATTCATAGCGCCAACCCTTACATCAAATTCATTTCTTCTGATTACAACTCCCCATTCAAGACTAGGATTCAAAAGTCGAAGGAAGCTTACGGTTTTCTTCAAGAAAGCTGGATCCTTCCTACCATTTCGGCTAAGAAAAACTGCTGATGCCTCTGAAGAAAGCCAAGAAGGTAATTCAGGCAATTCGAATCCTTCTCGGTTCGACTTTGGGAATTTACCTAATATGAAGTCTTTGGTTTTGACAGTAATCAATCTGTCTTCGGGTTTGAATTGAGGAAGCCAAAGGCGTAATTGGTACAATTGATTGTGCACCCACAGTAGTTTGTGTTAGATATTTTTCATCATTTTGCAAGTGTTATCTTTTGTTTTGCAAATATTTTGCCGCCCCGACTAGTGTTTCTTCCAACAGATGCGTCCATTCTTTCAAGGGACACACATATTCAAAAGGTTGCCTCCATTTCTATATATTCTTGGCGAATTCTCATTTGCAAGACACATTAAAAAATTCGTTATTTTCTATTCTTCTCTCTTTTCTCTTGGCATCATCAGTTTCTTTATAGAGTGTTTTTTTGGTTCGAACAAATAGTCACAATTTGAATCAAACGCCTCCATTGTATTCTGAGAGAGATTTTCTATTATACCCCGGTCGTGACTTTGTTGGAAAGGGGAGAAACGTCTCTTAAAAGATAACGTTTTTCGTGTCTTGGAGTTCATTGGTTTTTTCCAGATTTTATTACATATTTCCAACAGTTTGGACTTCAGTTGAATATTGGGTGGTTGAATTCATCGATTGGAGCATGTTAGGATCGTCAATTGAGGGCTGCCCTATTATCGCGAATTGCGTTCGTGCCTGAGACGAAAACGGAAGCTGACCAATCACGTCTTGGACTGTTTTGGTTGAAGTTGGTCCATTGAATTGTTCGGCATGATGAGGGGAACCTGAGGGTGGTGGGCCGCGAACCGGGAATGTCATCGGTGTGACCGAAAATTGGAGGCAAATCTTGAGCAGCCCGTGTTTTTGGTGCTAAATTTGGATCAGATTCTGGTTTTTTGGGCTGTAGTTTGTGTGAGATTTGTAGAGGGTGACGAGGCGCCGGTATGGGTTCGGATTTTCGATGGCTTCCCTAGGGGCAAGGTTGTTTTTTTTTTTTTACTTCATAGGTGGCGGCGGCAATACTGGGGCATTATTCTAAGGGTGCGTTTGATTGCAATGGTGGAAAATGGGTAGAAGAAAATATTTTACAGGGAAAAGATTTGTCTAGAAAATGTTTTGTAGGGAAAATGATTTCAAATGTGTTTGATTGGTATAATTTTCCACCCGAAAAATTTTTAAATTTTCTATTCGTTTGACTTTATTTTATATGGAAATTGTCCATTAAAGTGATTTTTTTCCACAATTGGTTATAAAATTTGTTTCCATTGTCAAAAAGTAAAAAAAAAAGGGAAAAAAAATTGTTTCCTAAAAAATCATTTTTTATCAAAGTTTAGTGTTCGTTTGACTTTGTTTTATATGAAAATTGTCCATTAAAGTGAATTTTTTTTTTACCATTGGTTATGACATTTGTTTCCATTGCAAAAGAAAAAAAAATTCCAGCCAGCCGGAAAAATATTTTCCCACCAAAAAGGCGGGAAAACATTTTCATCAAAAATCGGGAAAATGCACACGTGTGAGGAAAATTCGGAAAATATTTTCCGTGAAAAATTTCGCCTATCAAACTGTCAAAAAAGTGGAAAGTAGAAAATATTTTCCTACTTCCCTGGAAAACACGGCCTAATTGGTATAGTCAATTGACATTTTTATAAAATGGGCTAAAAAGTCTATATTACCTTTAATGAAATGAATTCTCATTTATTGCAAGATATATCATTCTTTTATGCATAACTTTAAGAGTTAGTATCTTATATTTCTTATATTTTGGATTTTAATAAACAAATTCATTCTTTGATCTAATAGATTAGCATAATCTGTAATTTTTTGTTCATATTCTGCTATAGACTTTTTATATTCTTCAGATGGTATATCTCTATTTTCTAGTTGAGATCTAATATTTTTCTAACATTCTTTCTAGATAATATAAATATAATGAAACAATAGCAGTTCAAACATCATGAATAATTTTAATCATAAACATTGAAATGAATAATATCTGCGATTCTTTAAGATCTTAGAAGAATTATTTCCAAATTTAACAAAAACAATAGTTTTACCTTGATTCTGATTAGAATCGAGTGATCTCCAGGCTCTGAATATGAAAATTGTTCCCTCCAACGACCTCTTGCCTCAATGGGATCTTTGCTATTTTAACTTCTTGCCCTCGCTGTATCGTTTCTTAGAATTAAAACTACAAATCTTAAATAAAGAAAACTCTCTTTTTGTTAAAGTAAGAAAGAAATTTCTTCCTTAATCTCTCAAGAATCTATGAGAAAAGTAGTTTAGAAACTCATTTCTATCTGAGAGGATTGAAATGTGAATGATCTATTCAAAATTCGTAGTATTGATATATCTGAAAATTGATACAAGATTCTGACAGAAGGTTTTTAACTTTCTCACAAGATTGAATGTTCAAATTCGTTCTTTTTTTTCTCCTAGCCCGAAGACATCTATTTATACAAGTATTTGAGACAAAATTATTAGCCTCTTACATCATTCCATACATCATATAGTACAATAATTTGTGCTTTTTCTATCAAGAGTCTTCCGACCCCTCCATTATGCAACTTCTTTACATCACATCTTCTTTAAGTGCTTGTCTTTGCGTGCAGCTGTCCTCTTTTTTATCTTGTCATCTTTGCCTTTGTAAGATTCCTTCAAAATGGTAGGTTCATCCTTCTTTATTTTTGTCTACATGTGGGACAATATCTTGTTTCACATGCACGTTGTAAGGTTGAGATATTTTCTGGTATTTGATGAGTATCAAATTTATTGATAAAGTCTTTGAAGATTTCAGATTTTTGCTTTCCATCATTAGGAAGTAGGGTCCATCCTTGATATTGGCATAAACATCTAAATTTCTTTTCATAAAGATTTTTAGTCATATTATAGAGAACTTTATATCCAAGAACTCTGCGATTTTTGATCCATGCTCTGGTAAATTTTGGTAATGGTTTGTTAATTTCTCCAATATCCATGGAGAAGTTCCATCTAACATATCTAATTGTTATAATGTGTTCTGCTGGATAAAATATTCCATCATTGACTTCTGGACTGATAGTATAAAATTTCAGATAAATGGATCTTCCTTGGTCATATCTGGAGACTTCAGATTTAAATATGTCATCAAGTCTTTCAATTTCTTTAAAAAATTTATCCGGATATATTAAATCTAAGTATCCATAATCGGCTGCTATTTTTACCATAGTTGGCTCAGAATCTTTCATCATTACTATTCTCGGGTAGATGTGATCTCTTGGTGAAATAAAATATGAATCATATGTCGTAATTCATAAATGATTTTGGTAAACATTTTATACTCTTCTTCTTTTGATGACAAAGTGACTTCATCATCTTCATCTGATTGTATCCTGATGGATTTAGTATGTTCTTCATTGATGGTAATCTTTTGGATTTTGAACAATAACATCCTTTTTGGGTCCACTGCAGCTTCCGCTTGGTGAATCACTCCGAGTTTGTACCTGTTTGGTATAAACATGTTCGTATCCAATAGTACCAATAGTATATTTGATATCCTGTGATCCTAGTTGAGCTTCAATAATATCATTGGTAACTTTTGTATGTGATGAACTTATTTCCATCATAATTTTTACATTATGTTGTAAAATTTCGTTCATCGTATCCATCTCGATTCTGATATCTTCAGCTTCTTCTTTGGCATAAATAGCCATGGATTTGATGTTATCTAGTATCTTTTTGATATTATCTATCTGCAAATTTAATATTTCTGCTTAAAAAATCTGCAAGAATTAATAACTCCTTTAATATGAACTATATCAAAATTATAAAATGATAAGTATGTATGCCATCTATGCAACCTTCTATATTGTAGTTCCATTGGTAACTTATTTCTGACTAATCCTACAAATTGAGAATTGTCAGTTTCAACAATGAATCTTTTAGATAGTAAGAATAATGAAAATTTTTTTATTCCTCTAATTATTGCTAATAATTCTTTTTCATGAATAGTATAATTTATTTCTACTTGATTGAAAGTTCCACTTGAATATATGCAAATCTTATTTAAATCTATTTTTAATATAGCTGCCCAATATTTATCTGAGGCATCTGTATTAACAATTAAATTATCTTTTTCATCTAGTAATCTTAATTTTGGTAAATTATTCCATTCTTCTTTTAATAATTTAACAATTTCTGAATGTTCCTCATTCCATCCTTTAGTATTTATTTTTCTAAGTAAAATCTGTATTTTATGTCTCTTTTTATAAAAAATTTCAATAAATCTTTTTGTATAATTTAGATATCCTAAAAACTTTTGTATTTGCTCTTTAGATTCTAATTTATTTGGAAAAATCTCTATCTTTTTAGATATATGATTTTGTAACTTAATTCCTCTTTTATCTCTTATCAATTCAAGAAAATCAATCTCTTGTTTTTCTATAATGGCTTTCTTTTTGGAAATGAGAATTCCTTCCTTTTTACATTTATTAATGAATTGTATCAAATGATTTCTATGTTCTTCCTTATTATCAAAACATATTAATATATCATCAACATGTATATTAGAAATTTATTAAATTTTCTAAATATATTATCCATCTTTTTTTGATATATTTGAGGTGCATTTTTTAATCCAAAACGCATAACTAACCATTCGTATTTGTCTTGAGGTGTACTAAAGGTTGTACATTGTATACTATCTTCTTCCATTTTTATCTGTCAAAATTCTGATTTACAGTAAAATTTAGAATAATTTTGTTTTCCTTTTACAAGATTTATTAGGACTTCTTTATTTGATATAAAGGATCCATCAAATTTAGTATACTTATCTAATTATTTATAGTTTATCATCATTCTGGCTTTTCTTTTAACTTGCTCAGAATGTTTCATTACCATAAATGTTGGACTACTATGAGGTCCATTACTTGGTTTGATAAGTTTATGTTCTAATAATTCTTTTATTTGTATTTTGAATTTTTATGTATCTTGTATAGTATACATCATTGGTCTAACTCTTATAATTACATTTTCTGTTAGTTTTATTTTTGCTTTAGGATTGTATGATTTCCAAAATATCAATGGATTTTCTCCATAAACTTTTTCTAATTGTTCTATAATCATTTCTATACTTATTTTTACTTCTATTTTTAGGACTTTTTTAAACATTATTCTTTTATTTTATCTCATTATGCATAATTGATTTTTTCTCCCATGTATCACCACGCTGTACTGGCTGAATTCTGTAAAATCTAAATTCTGTTGATATTTTTAATAAATATCCGCAAGGGGTTTGTAACATTATGATATAATTGTTTTGGTTATAATATTGAAATTATTGGATAAAGTCATTTCCTAATAATATATCACACTCTAATTTATCATAAATATATATATCTTATTTATTATGATTTGTTTACTTTCAAGAATTATATTGACTTTATCAGTACTATTTATTATTTGGGTATCTTATCCCGTAGCTGCTGTTATTTTTATATTACTTTTATTATTCCATGTAGGGGTGTCTAAAAGTCTCGAATCAAACCGGACCGGACCATACCGAACTCGAACCGAATTGAGTGATTTTTCATAAGTTAAATACCCGAACGAGTACCTGAATCGAGAACCAATGGGTTTGGGTCGGGTTTCGGGTCTAGACCAAGAACCGAAGTACCAAATAAGAACCGAAACTAAATAAATTTTTTTATTTTTTATATTGAATTAATTAAATTATATTATTTTTTTAAAATAAATTAGCAAATTAATTAAATAAATCAAATTATTTCATAATTATAATTTTAAAGCCTAAATCATTTTTAAAATCCATTAACCCATTTTAATTTAAAGCAAATGAATTTACTTATGTAGTGTTGCTGTAATGTTAATATCTATTTTTTGGTATTTGTATGTATTGAATTAATCTTATTGGACGGCTAGTTATTTATAAATTTTTTAATTGAGTTACGTTAATTTGTAAAAGTTACGAATGAAATGTCATTAATTGTATTTATGTAGTGTTGTTGTAAATATTAAAGAATTTAATTATGGTACGGAACCGAACCGAACCCAAACGGTTTCATAATTATATTTTAACCCAGCAGTTCTATTTATTAAGTACCCCGAAAGTTTTTGGTCGGTTCGGTTTTCTTCAAAATCAAATCGAATCGACCCACGGATAGCCCTAATTCCAAGATTTTATTAAGAAATTCTTATATATATATATATATATATATATATATATATATATATATATATATATATATATAACTCTTCTCTTTTTATATTATAATCTTCAAATCAATTTTAAAAACTCATCCTTAATAATATATGAGAATTTATATTCATGCTGTCATCTATATAACATGGTACTATAAGATCAATTCCTCATATTTTTATAGGTACTTTTATTTCTAATTTTGTAGCATGCATTTGTCCATCAAAATTTACATATCTATATAGTTTAGTGTTATGAGGCACTGATCCCTTATTTCTTATTGAAGTTATATGGTATTCACTAACTACTGTATCTATTAATATATTTGGTCCTGGTACATATTCTCTTACATTAAAATATTCTCCATTTATTTTCATATTTCTTGTATTCCTATGAAGTTTTATTTCTTTTGTATGACTAGTTCCTTCTAATAATTTTCTATTAGGTATTCTAATACTTTTTGATCTTTTGATCAATTTTCCATCGTTAAATATTATATTATTATCATGATATTTTTCTTCCATTGATTCCAATATTTCAGGTTTATCTGTGGATATTCTAAATTCATATTCATTTGGGATTAAATTTACCTGCTTATTTGGTTCTATGATTTTACTGATGTCTCTACATTATTTATGGAATTTTATATATGGTTTCTTAGAATAAATATTTCCATAATTAGAGTTGGTAAACGTATAGGTTCTATATTCAATAGTCATGATTTGGTCTCCTGGTTGTATTATATCATTCCTATGTAATTTGAAATGCAAACCTAATACTTCATTAAAGTTTTTATCTTTTAATGAAATACAATATTTTGGGTAACAAGTAAATATCATTTTCTGATATACTAGGTTTCCCCCCATAGTTCCTAAATGGCTATCTTTTAAATTTATTATTCTTCAATCATGTAAACTTACAGTTAAAGGCTTCCCTAACTAGGGATTTAAACAATATATGGATTCCTGCTAAATAAACATATTGAATCTTTTCACTCTGTTTTTTGTTAATTTTTTATAATAATTCTTCTACAGCATTTCTTGTTAAAAAGTTTATTTTATGTGTACCTTGGGTTGTTCTAACATCTATAGTTTTTTCAATTTTTTGATATTCATTTATAGCTATTCTTTCTCTTTTCCAAATTCTATAAAAAATTTCCAATCTTCCTATTTTTAAATCTAAAGATAAATTTTTTATGGGAAAATTGCGGCCGCGGTCCCAAACCTTTCATTTTGTTGCAGATTACACCTAAACCTTTAATTTTTGCAGCCGAAGTCCCAAACCTTTATATGTAATAGCAGCGTCGGTCTCAAACATTTACTTGTTGCGGTAGAGGTCCCAAATCTTTGTACATAATTGCAGCATCGGTCCCAAACCTTTGTATGTAATTACAGCGTCGGTCCCAAGCCGTGAATTCCGTCCATAAAACCGTTAGTCAACGTTGAAACAGTAATTTTGACTCGGAAAAATTACATCACCGGTCCCAAACCTTTCATTTTGTTGCAGATTACACCCAAACCTTTCATTTTTGCGGCCGAAGTCCCAAACCTTTATATGTAATTGCAGCGTTGGTCCATTTCCAGCTCTTTTTTTTTTTTTTTTACAATGGAAACAAATTTCATAACCAATTGTAAAAAAAAAAAAAAAAAAATTCACTTTAATGAACAATTTTCATGTAAAACGAAGTCAAACGAACACTAAACTTTGATGAAAAAATAGTTTTTGAGCAAATTTTTTTTTTTTTTTTAACTTTTTGGCAATGGTAACAAATTTCATAATCAATTGCAAAAAAAAAAAAATCACTTTAATGGACAATTGTCATGTAAAATATGTCTATTAAAGTGATTTGAAGAAGAAAAACATTTTTTAATAACTTGTTTTGACAATTTTGCGCATCAATTAAGTTATCATTTGAGTCAAAATTAGATTCCGTTTGATTGCAATTGTGGAAAATTGGTGGAAAGAAAATGAATTTCAGGGAAAGTAATTGCCTAAAAATCATTTTCTAGGGAATTGTTAATTAAATGTGTTTGATTCGTATAATTTTCCTCCCGGAAAAATTTTGAAATTTTAGATTTTTTTTTTTGTTCACGTTTGACTTTATTTTACATGAAAATTGTCCATCAAAGTGATTTTTTTTTTTTTTACAATTGGTTATGAAATTTGTTACCATTGCCAAAAATTAAAAAAAAAAAATTGCTCAAAAACTATTTTTTCATCAAAGTTTAGTGTTCGTTTGACTTCTTTTTAAATTAAAATTTTTAATTAAATTTTTTTTTTTTTTAATAATTGGTTATTAAATTTTTTTCCATTTTAAAAAAAAAAAAAAAAAAAAGCTGGAAATGGACCAATTCTGCAATTACATATAAAGGTTTGGGACTTCGGCCGCAAAAATGAAAGGTTTGGGTGTAATCTGCAACAAAATGAAAGGTTTGGGACCGGTGCTGTAATTTTTCCGAGTCAAAATTACTGTTTCAACGTTGACTAACGGTTTTACGGACGGAATTCACGGCTTGGGACCGACGCTGCAATTACATACAAAGGTTTGGGACCGACGCTGCAATTATGTACAAATATTTGGGACTTCTACCGCAACAAGTAAATGTTTGGGACCGACGCTGCTATTACATATAAAGGTTTGGGACTTCGGCTGCAAAAATTAAAGGTTTGGGTGTAATCTGCAACAAAATGAAAGGTTTGGGACCGCGGCCGCAATTTTCCCATTTTTTATTATCAAAAGTTACTTTTAATGCATATCTTTCTATTCTTTCATATTCTTGTATTTCTATATTATCGTTTTCTATTTCTTTAATTTCCTTATTCAAATTCTGACTCATTTTCTTCTGAATCTATTTCACTTATATATACTTCTTGGTTATAGTATTCTCAAATATCAGATAACTCACTTAATTCATCTTCTATCTCTAAATATTCTATCTGTAATATCCTAACTTTCTTTTTATTATAATCAGGGCTTATATGTCATATTTCTCCACAATTCCAACATTTATATTGGCTTTTATCTTTTTTAAAGGTTTATTCTTTTATTGTTTATTTGGATAATACCTTCTTTTATAATATCTTCTTCTAAGTTTTAAATATCTTTTCTTAAAATTTCTGAATTTTTTAAATCTTCTATTCTTATATTTTCTTTTAATATTTCTTCTCTCAGGATTACATCTCTATTATGTAGGTTTTTTATATCTTCACAGTATATCTTTGTTAATTTTCCCGATCTTTTTAATAATTGTTTTTGTTGACATATATATGCAAGTCTATCAAATAAATTTTTTATTCTTAATCCAAAGGATCTTGGTACTCCTATATTATCTCAAAGATATTTCTCAAATTCTATCTTTAAATATATTCCCCATGTTGCTGGTAATTTAGTATAATACATATCTAGATATACCTCTTGATTTTCATTACTATAAAATTGTATATAGTAGTAATTTCTAAATTCACATGTATATTTCTTAATTTTACACATATCACATATTGTTAAATTTATCAATTTCATTCTAGCATCGTCTTTTTCTGTTTTTGCTTCTTCTTCAACATATCTGATCCATTCTTCTCCTAAAAATTTATTTACAATATATTCTACTAATCTTTCTATTCCTTGTTTATCTGATTTTATTATTTCTGTTTGTATATTTCTTTTCATTAATGATTTTGTATCATTTTCCTATGTATCATCTTTGTTACATAAAAAAAATAGTATCATTGAATCTGCCCAAATTAATAAGACTTTTTTAGTATCTATCTTACAATCTAAATCTAATTTTGTTCCTCCATAATTAATTGATTTATCATAATTATCATTTAACTCAAATCTATCTTTATATTCATTTCCTTTAGGTGGTTGTTTGTCTCTTACCTTATCATATAATTGTTTATATGGTTTATTATATATGGGTGCATAACTCTCATCTGGATCAAATCTTTCATGTTGGTTAGAGGTCATCCTCCAGTATTCATTAAGATTTGGTATTCATCTATATTTTCTAGACTTAATTGGTAAAAGTTTTCTATTAATAAATCTAATTCCTCATTCATTTTTATTATCTTCTTCAATTTTTTATTTTCCTAATAATTTTTTGAAATCTTCTTCTTCTTCTTCTTCTTCTTCTAATATTTTAGGTAAAATATTTCTTCTAAAATCGTCATCCATACTTCCTGCTTCTATTACCAAGTTTTCTTGTTCTATTTGCATCTTTCCAATTCTAGACATCTCTTTTTCTTTCAATTTTTAATCTATTTTCTTATCTTTACTTTTATTATTTTCTTTTAATTTCTTAATTTCAATTTTTAATATATTTATTTTATTTTTCAATTCACATCTTAAATCTTGAACATCAGTAATTAATATTTTTATTAATTGTTTAAGTTCTGATAAGTACGTTTTACATACTTATTTTACTATCAAAATATGAGCAATTGTTGATTAATATGTTGGAATATAGCTTAATTCTATACAATTCATGTTTTGCAAGACAAGTGATGAATGTAGCGGAAATAAAGGGAAACAATTGAAAGATGACCAGAATGGAAGAAAGTGAAAGTTTAGAGACTAAAGTGCAAATACTCAAAAATTATGTCGGGGCTCACGATGAAGGTTCGAGAGTGCTAAGGGTCGATTGGAAGTTTTTAAAAGTCAAAAAGGAATGGAATATTATCAAAATCAATTTTCAATTCGCACAAAATATATTCCAGATTTTTAGTCTAAAATTGAAACCCATTTTTGGCATAGTAAAAGTCCGAATTGGAAAAGATCTATTTCTAACAAAGTTTCAGCTCTTCGAGTTATCTTTCTAACTCATTTTGAATCGTCTAAATCAGATATCGGAAGAGAAATTTATAACCAAATTACAGACTGTTCTGTAGAGACAAAAAATTCGCGCGCGAAATGAACTTTCCTTATTCGATTAGAACTCTTTTGGAAATCAATTTGGACGTGATTTTCATCTAATTTCCGACTCTTACAAATACTTAATAGCAGAATACATATAGAGGAGCCCCATACACCATTCTTCTCTTCTTTGGCTCAAGAAACACATGAGAAACTAAAGATCTTGGTGAAGCTACGAAGGAACTCGATTGGAATTGGTGATTTCATGTCTTTTATTCATTTAATTTAATCTTTTCATTGTCAAACAATGCTAGAATTTAGATTTTCATTCTCTTGAATTTATATTGAAATCGGTTTAATATTTCCATTGTTCAATCAAACTATTTCTTGAGTTTCAATTTCAATTATTTATTATTGAGATTGGTTTAACAATTATTATATCCTTCATAGATCAAGTCATGCTTCTTCTATCATTAGAATAAACTAGTTGTTGAATTTTAATCTCAATTTCACTGACGGATTGATTACTGCCTTATGTTTGATGTCTATGGTCGATCTTTGATCTTATTCCAATAAAATTGTGAGAATATGTCTTAAATCTAAATTTTAGGATTATATTTGTAAATTAAATTGATTTTCACGATATATCTTCCGATTAGAGTGTCGGGATGAAAGTCTCTAATTGTGTTATAAAAATGAATAATTGATATGATTGATCCAATCCAATTGAGGGAATTCCGACGCTTCACTGTTTCAAATTATTGATTTTAATTTCACGTTTCAACATTGAATTTTATTACACATTTGAGAGAACAATTCAACATTTTTTATCATTTAAATATTCTTCAATCTCCATGTGGATACGACACCCCAAAACTGTGCTACAACTACCGCGTTATTCTTTGAGCGTAATCAAATTTTGGTGCCGTTGCCGGGGAGACGGTACAAAATGCGCAATGATCGACTACAAAAGGATGACATCGTTCCTTTTATTTTGTTTTTAGTTCGTTTAATTTTCTTTATTATATTTTTTTTTATTTTCACTTTATTTTCTTTTACTTTTTCTATGAGCAGGTATCAAGGAGAATGAGGACGATCTGCGGACAGAGCCGACACAGAGTTTGAACATCTTTTTAACTATGCTTTTGATTCTATATCTGTTAAAACTGACATTTCATCACATAACACAATATCTGACAATGAGCATGATATACCGTATAGAACTTTGCATGATTATCTGCACCCCACGCATACATCTACACCTTCATGCATTATGTTTCCACCCAACATGCCACGTGTAGATTTTAAACCTTGAATGATTCAACTTCTTCCTAACTTTCATGGACTTGAGAATGAAAACTCGTATGTGCATGTTAGGGAATTCGAGGAGGTTGTAGCAACCTTCTACAATCAACATGGTACAATGGATGCAATTAGGCTCAAATTCTTCCCATTTTCTCTTAAGAAAAGGGCTAAAAGCTGGTTGTATTCATTGAGACCACGTTCGATTGGAACTTGGGCTGAAATGACACGAGTATTCTTTAGCAAATACTTTCCCCACCACAAAAATATTGCGTTGAAAAAATAAATCTCTTCTTTTATCCAAAAAGAGAGTGAAACTTTATATCAAGTATGGAAAAGGTATAAAGAACTTCAAACTCTTTGCCCCCATCATGGTTATGAGAGTTGGCGTATCGTGAGCTATTTTTATGAAGGGTTAATATCTAGGGAGCGTCAATTTAAGAGATGATGTGTAACGGTGAATTTTTACAAAAAAATCTTGATGAGGTTATAGGATATTTAGATGACTTAGTTGAGAAAGCCCACACCAGGACTGGCCCTAGTGCCACTAATAACACCAATAGGTCTCGACCCGTAGGAAATATGTCTAGTGCTGGCATTTATCATTTTAGAGGAGAAGATAGTCTTAGAGCTAAAGTAGAAGCCTTGACTAGAGAAATGGAAACTCTATGTACTAAGAACTCAAAGCATATACCTATTGTTGCCCGTATTGAGTCTTCTGGACCATGTGGTGTGTGTGGTAGAATTGATCACCTGGTACATGAGTGTTATACTCTAGCTAAGATAAGGGGGGTTTATGAGAAACACTGCAACTTAGACACGTATAACAAGCATTATGCTCCATTTTCTAAAATACCTATAATCAGGGGTTGCGGAATCATCCTAACTTCAGCTGGAAATTTGAAAACCAGCAACCTACCTAGCCACCTAGAGTCTTTAATACACCCTCATACCAATCCACGTCATCTAGAAATTCCTTAGAAGATACCTTACATGCTTTCATGGAGGCATAGGGGAAGATAAATCAAAAATTCGAGACTATGATTACCCAAATTGTTGAGGATCATAAGGAAATCAAGAATCATATCTCCAAACTAACTAGTGTCTTAGCTGTAGAGGAACGTGGAAAATTTTCGGCTCAACCTCAACCTAATCCTACGGGGCAATACATGGAAAAAATCTTAGGGAGGTAAATGTCATAACCACTAGGTCAAGGAAAGTCATAGAACCAACCCCTAGACCTATGGAAACTGAGAAAGAGTCTAGTAAGCCTGAAGAGAGTAACCCTAGAGAGGAAGTGATGATAAATCCAGTGAGAACACCTTTCCCACTAGCTCTTAAGTCCACCTCAAAACCTGCTGGTCAACATAGTGAAGTCTTAGAGCATCTAAAGCAGGTAAAAATCAATTTACCCTTTTTGCATGTAATTTCATAGATTCCTACGTATGCTAAAGTTCTTAAAGATTTATGCACTATCAAAATGAAACACAATGTCAAGAAAATTACTTTCTTGACCGAGCAAGTAAGTGCAGTGATTAAACAAAGAGTCCCACCTAAATATAAGGACCCTGGTTGTCCTACTGTGTCTTGTATCATTGGGAGTCATGAGTTTGGACAAGTTCTTCTAGATTTAGGGGCTAGTGTCAATCCATGACTTATGCTATTTACCTGTCATTAGGTTTGGGTGAGATGAAACCTACATCTGTGGTTTTACAATTAGCTGATAGGTCCACTGTTAGACCTATGGGAGTAGTTGAGGATGTCTTGATTCAAATTGATAAATTTTACTATCCCGTGGATTTCTTGGTGTTGGACGTAAAAGATGATGTGAATGTTGACTCTAAAATTCCTATAATTCTTGGTAGACCTTTCCTTGCTACTGCTAATGCTCTGATTAATTGTAGGAATGGTCTTATGAAACTATCATTTGGGAATATGACTCTAGAAGTCAACATTTTCCATATCACTAAGCAGTTAGAGGAGGATGACGAGTGTCATCAAACACACATGATTGATGCACTCATTCAAGAGGTTGCTGATAGTATGTTCCTTAGACCAGCACAGGAAACTCTAGAACCAGATGGAGTAGACTTCATCATCAATAAACATCTTGAGATGGATGATCAAGAGTCAGGTAATAGTTCTTATTTTACATTCTCAGCTTCTAATGAGAGAACTTTACCTTTTATCTTGCAGGTTCCTACTCCTGATTCTGAGCTCTCCTCTGGTTATCCCACACATGTATTTGATGGAGGTGGTGGAACATTACCAGTGCTTATGTCCAAGGAGCTTAGTGCATTGTAAAGAAAATTGAAACCACACTTACTGGATGCAGGTTAGGGAGGAAACATTGGGTCGAGCCAAAGACAATAAACAAAGGCGCTGCTTGGGAGACAACCCAATGGGAGTTCGTTCTTTTTTCTGCCTTTTACTTTTGCATTTTTATTCTAGTTAATTTTGTCATTTTCTTTGTTTTACCATTCAATTGAGTAATTTTAGGCTTCTTATATCTCAAGTTTCAGGTGACATCTTTCCCTTATTTTCTTTCGTATTTATACTTAAACATTGAGGACAATGTTTCAATTACGTTTGAGTGGAGCATGAGCTTTCATTCATCTATTCATGCATCTCTTTATTGCAATTTTCGCATGTTTGTGTATTTAAAAAAAAATCAATTTTTTATCTTTCAGCATTAAATTTTAATTATTGCTTTGTGTGCTTGTGTGGGTTTAATAAATATGCCATCTATAATGTGATTATTGGAATAGGTGTCAGCAGTGAATGAAGAAAATAGTGCAGTATAAGATTAGTCTAAACCTGTTTATGTAGAACTTGATATTTCCTATGCACGTCACTTGCATATTGAGTAATTATTCGATTCATTTTGTAGAGGATGGTAGAACTTAGTGATACAACCTAATAACCTCTTGTGTCGTATTCCATAAATCCAAATATATGCTTGTTTGGAGATGATTGAACTGTTACAGGGAAACATTGAGATAAGTAGGGTTCCATGCATGAAAACCTTGTGTGGATTGTCTGAAACTCATTGAGATAAAAACGAGGCGAAAACTTTAAGTTAGAGGTTAGTTTAAAAATTGGATGTTTAAAAGAAAATGGGTATTGCACTAATCTTTGAGTACATGAAAAGTATCTTTTCGAGCCTATATAATTCGGGTGATTAAGCCAATGAGGGTGATTTAAAACCCAGTGCCCTATGGTCATCTGACTTGGGAGTTATCGGCATAAAACTCGTTACATGGGTTATATAGAAAACAAATGAGAAGATACTCAAATAAAAAGAGAAAAAGAAACGGAGAAAAAAATGAAAAAAAGAAAAAAATATATTCAAATACATTGATTACGCCCCAAACATTCAGTTGACAAAACTACACATTTGACGAGAAGTAAGTAACTTAGTCTAGTTTTAATAGTTAAAGCAATAAAAAATATAGGAGAATCCCGACTTGTTGAAGTGTGGACTTGTAAGAGTAATGTCTATCCAAACTAAGAGAGGGTAAGGAACAGAATTGAATGGATTCAACTTAGGATACACCCCGAGAAAATTGAATGAAAAGTATAAGTTTGGGGGTGTGTGTATCTCTCGAGCGAGGAAAGTACATATTTGACTACTATGGGTCAGGGATTGAACCAATCATAATCTTAATATGTTGACATGAGTTTTCACACACACGTCAAGTTATGCATATAACAGGTGGAGTCTGATTTAATTTTTGCACTGTTGTAATTGTTCATTTGTCTGACTACCAAATTTCAAACATGAGACACGACAAATTGTTAAACCATGTTGTTTGTAGAGTTAAGTTATATTGTTATTGTTTAATGACAAACAATAGTTCAAGTTTGGGGGAGTTTGATAAGTACGTTTTACATACTTATTTTACTGTCAAAACATGAGCAATTGTTGATTAATATGTTGGAATATACCTTAATTCTATGCAATTCATGTTTTGCAGGACAAGTGATGAATGTAGAGGAAATAAGGAGAAACAATTGAAAGATGACCAGAATGGAAGAAAGTGAAAGTTCAGGGACTAAAGTGCAAATACTCAAAAATTATGTAGGGGCTCACGATGAAGGTTCGAGAGTGTTAAGGGTCGATTGGAAGTTTTTAGAAGTCAAAAAGGAATGGAATATTATCAAAATCAATTTTCAATTCGCACAAGATATATTCTAGATTTTTAGTTTAAAATTGAGACCCATTTTTGGCATAGTAAAAGTCCGGACAAAGTTGCATCTCTTCGAGTTATCTTTCTAACTTATTTTGAATTGTCTAAATCGGATATCGGAAGATAAATTTATAACCAAATTACTGACTGTTCTGCAGAGACAAAAAATCCGCGCTCGAAAGGAACTTTCCTTATTCGATTAGAACTCTTTTGGAAATCAATTTGGACGTGATTTTCATCTAATTTCCGACTCTTACAAATATTTAACAGCAGAATACATATGGAGGAGCCCCCATACACCATTTTTCTCCTCTTTGGCTCAAGAAATACATGAGAAACTAAAGATCTTGGTGAAGTTACGAAGGAACTCGATTGGAATTGGTGATTTCATATATTTTATTCATTTAATTTGATCTTTTTATTGTCAAATAATGTTAGAATTTAGATTTTGATTCTCTTGAATTTATATTGAAATCGGTTTAATATTTACAAGATTTTTCATGGATTCAATTATATTTTTTCCATTATTCAATCAAATTATTTATTGAGTTTCAATTTCAATTATTTATTGTTAAGATTGGTTTAACAATTATTTTATATTTCATAGATTCAGTCATGCTTTTTCTATCGTTAGATTAAACTAGTTGTTGAATTTTAATCTCAATTTCACTTTATTGACGGATTGATTACTGCCTTATACTTGATGTCTACGGTCGATCTTTGATCTTGTTCCAATAAAATTGTGCGAATATGTCTTAAATCTAAATTATAGGATTACATTTGTAAATTAAATTGATTTTCACGATATATCTTCCGATTAGAGTGTTGGGATGAAAGTTTTTAATTGTGTTATAAAACTGAATAATTGATATGATTGATCAAATCCAATTGAGGGAATTCCGACGGTTCACTGCTTCGAATTATTGATTTTAATTTCACGTTTCAACATTGAGTTTTATTACATATTTGAGAAAACAATTCAACATTCTTGATCATTTAAATATTCTTCCATCTCCCTGTGGATACAACACCCCAAAACTGTACTACAACTACCGCGTTATTCTTTGGGCTACTCAAGTTCATTCATTTCTTTTATTTTAATGTTCAGGTTTTATTTTTGATTGATTAAGATAAAATAATTCACATTCATTATCTTATGATTCTTTTATTATTTTTTCAAATCTGAATTTATTATATTCTGTATCTGGAAGTTTTTTTAGATGCTCAAAGTATTTTGCTTTTATTTTAAATTTTTCTTGTCTTATTTTTTATATCTGTTTTTCTTGACTATTTGTTAACTTTTTTGGTGCATCTTCTCTTTGTGGTATTAAGTATATATTATTTATTTGTTGGTTTAATTTATTTATAGTATTAAGATATTTTTCAAGTTTTTCTATATTTAGTTAAGAATTAATGATGATTCATAATTTTCTTTACAATATAACATAATTTCTTCTTTTTCCATTTCTTTGATAATTTTTTTCATATATATATATTCATCTTTTATTGATCCTATTATAAGTTTATCTACAATTTGCTCTTTTATCTCTCTAGGCAATTCTTTAATTATAACCAATGTTATGATTTTTAATTTTTTAGGAACTGGTTCTAAAAATATATATCTTTCTAATTCTTCTTTTATCTCATAATACCAATCTGTTTTAGTAATTGTAACTTCCATAATTTTTATAGTTCTTTGTTTCAACTCATACTTATTTATTTCTTTTTTAATTAGATTATACATATTTTTTTCAAAAGTTTCTAATATCATTTCATAAGTATACATATCTTTAATAATTCCTAATTTTATTTTTTCAACTATAAATTGTTTTATTTCTGTAGGTAATTTTTCAAGTGCTTTTAGTGTACATTTTATTTTTTCATTACATAATATTGGTTTTCTAAATATGATATTAAAATCATTTTCTCTTATTATCTTGTATTTATTACATAAATCTTCAATTTCCATTATTATATAGATCTATGGATTTGATACCAATTCAGGGGGTGCTACTATGAGTGAACAAAAATCTAATAATCAAATAATCTAAAATTTAATAATCTTTAAAATCTAATAATCTTAAAACGGTTCTTTAGAAATTCTTTAATATTCTAAGTATTCTTTTAATTTCTTTAAAATCTATTATTTATTATGGGTATATAAAATCTTAATGTTAACTCAAATTTTAAATCTTTATATGCTCGAGGTAATCTGTTTGTAATATGTTTTCTCATTTATAGAGTTTTAAATAATTCTTCAAAATCTAATAATCTTTGAGAATTTATAATATCAAGATTTGCTATTATGTCTATATTTTGGTTAAAATGTATATCATATTTTAAAATATTCTTTTTCCTTTTTCCAATTTATTTATAATATCTTGTATATCTTTTATTAATATAAATCTTACTATTCCCTTAATAAAATTTTCCATCATGTTTTCCTTAAAACATTCTAATATTTTTTTTGGGATGCATTTAATTGTTCTTGATATCCAATCTTATCAAATTTATTTTCAAATTCAATTTATTTTTTATCTTTTGCAATTCTTTTAATCTTGTATGGTTCTCTTTTAGTTCTAGATTTTTTATAATTTTTATTAGTCATTTTATGATAATCTAATTCTTTAGGACTTGATTGTATTCTTTTCGTATTTTGGTAACTTAGATGTAATTATTATACTTGGGGCATTTTAGGTAGTTTCAATTGTTTAGAAAAGTCAAAGGTCATTTTGGAGTTACGACATGATATTTGGGCTATCCATACATATTTCATTGGCAATAGTTGGGGTAGGAGACGAGGAAGACGATGATTTTGTTTTTAATTTCTTAATAATTTATCTGAGATTCATTTATATTTATTTTAAAAAATTAAATTGGAAGTATAATTGTAATTTACTTTTTGTTTTATTTAAATATAATGATATATTCGATATTTCACATCTTTCTATTGAGAAATCGAATGACGTCACGATTTCTATAATAAAACGTCAAAATAAGGGTAAAAATACAAAAAATTAAATCACAAAAACCTTTTTCACACTGAACGCTAAATAAATGTGCGTTTTTAGTAATAACCCCAAACCTTTAATGTAAAAGGTTAGAAATTACAATTATTAAAAAAAAAAGTAAAAAAAAATTGAATCATCCATACACCACGAAGCTGAAATTACACATAAGAGCAACAATAACAAATCACAAATTACAGAATCCAAAAAAAAAAAGGTTATCATCAAAAGCAAAAACTTAACCGGTGTAGATATGGACCCCAATAGCAATCAGAAAAATAGTGACGAGCCCAAAATAAATAACAGCGTGAACCAAAATAGATATCCCACTCGTTTGCATGTTACCAAATTCCACCACCTTGCCCCGCCCCGGTAACTGGAAGAGCAACCCCGGACTTAGCAGCACAAAAAGCACCACCGCTATCAACACCGGTCCCCAATCCGCCATCTCCGTCGCTCTCTCTCTCTCTAACTATATTGTATGTATATGCAACTTGATGTGTATATAACTCTCTCTATATATACAAGTTCAAGTGGGTTCTTTTAGATGAGATGAGAGTGAAGCAAAGAATAAAAAGAATGTGATATACAGATAGATATTCATATATATGAGAAAATTAACGATTTTTAAGGATGTAAGGACATATGCCAAAGGAAAAAAGTGCGTGTCGGAATAACGTGAGGAGTTGTCCACTTCAATCTTCAGAATGACGTTTTGTAGATATGTTTAAATAATTCTATTTTTCACCGACATTTTTTTCCTAAAGTAAATTACTCTATAATATAATATTTTCATTCCTTTTTATCTTTATATGTGTTTTTGAGCCACATTATTTTAAAAGAACGTATTTTGGAATAGTAGATTGATGGAGAATGTGTGATTAAAAAAGAAGAAAAAATTATTGATGTGATAAAAAATATTATTTTATTAAAGAATGTGTGATTGAAAATGAGTAAAAGAATGACAATGAAAATTTTAATATGACTGGCTATACTTGATTTTATTTGCAAATACGTTAACGTATTCAATTTAATCCATAAAATTGAATTTGAATGGTATACTTAGACGACACACAAGCACGATATCGATTTACAATTGTCTATTCAACTTGATAAAAATATTTTTCGACTACAACTTTTAAAATGATTTGACAAAGATTCAAACATAAATCAAACCGTTGCATCACCGAAACATCTATTTGTTGTACTATTTGGTTTCAATCCAGGGTTGCAAATTGTAAAGCTATCCTTTTTCGGTTTTTCCGTTCAATGATATGCAGTTTTTCTTGATTATTTACTACTTGACATAAGGAAATAATAAGGGAAAAACTAAATCATCTATTAAATATGTCAACTAAAAATCCAACAATTCTCATAAAAATGCGATCGATTTCTAACCTTTACTTTTTTGTTTTTGTTTATATATATATATATATATATATATATATATATATATATATATATATATATATATATATATATATACATACATGGTTATATTGCATTTTTATAAGCGGGTTTTTTTGGTTAATTTGTCGTTAATTAATGATAATAAGGTGTCGCATCAGCGTCTTCATTTGCCATGTCAACGAGTTTGTTGTATTTTCTGAATTATAAGTTATTGAGTGATGAACGTGATAACAATTTGATAAATTCGACGACCATCTGAAAAGTTATAAATTTAATGATCAATGAAGTAACGATTTAATAAGTTCAATAACCATCTGAAAATAGCCAATGAGATAACGATTAATGAGTTCCACAAAATACGTTGATAAACATTCACTGGCTTTACATATTCAAAAAAATATACGTCAGAAGTCAGTTTTCAAGTCTACCAATGCTGAAGGTGGTCATGAAGTAGACTTATGGCTGGAAAGAAATTTTACTATGTCACAAATTTTACAAAGAAAATTACTTTTTCAGAAAGTAAATTTACTTTTATACACCACCAAACATATTCCTAACAAGAGACCACACCAAATATGAGATTTGACTTAAAAGTACACTTCGAAAAATGCTTATTCATCAATAATGTCAGCACTGAAACATAACTCAACCAGTGGACTCCACTGAAAAAAATAAATATAGATAGCTTCATACTCAAATTCAACCAAGGTACAAGTGAACTTTAATAGCTAGCAGGAAAACACAAATCAGAGCGAAGTAGAGCAAGGAATGAATCATAATGGCGGCGCCGCTCGTCTGAAAATTACCGAATTCCACACATCTCCGGTGGCCAGGAAGCTGGAATAACAACCCCGGCGATAACAATATGAACAGTATCACTGCAACAAACACCGGTCCCCAGTTCGACATTGTGTGTGTGTGTGTGAATTGGAGAGTGGTGTTAAGAAATATATGATTATTTTGTTAACATTATTTATTAAGGGTAGAATAGTCTTTTAAGTTTTCTTTATTTTAGACTATATATAGTCTCTTTGTATCTAGGTTTTATTCATTCAATTACATTATGCAGAATCAATAAAACCCTAGCCTCTTTTTCATCTTCTCTTTGGATTGTTTAACATGGTATCAGAGATAAGTTTCATGGGATTTGACATAATCTCAAACACAGCTTTCGCGGATCCAATTCCGCGGTGAGTTGGCTGGGGGTTGCAGGGGGCAGCACGCCCCTGCCGGGGTTCGGGGCAGAGCCCCGAAATTTTTTTTTTGAGAAGAGACGATTTTGGGAGGATTTTTCGTTCCGTTTCTGCGATCTGGTATTTCGTTAGGGTTTTTATTCAGTTTCTGCAATTGGTATTTCGTTAGGGTTTTCATTCAGTTTCTGCAATCTGGTATTTCGTTTCCCTTACTTTTGCGATTTGGGTTTCCTTCTTCTTTTCTTTTATTATGGCTACTGAAAGAGACGATTCGCTTCAATCTGTGAGTGTGAGGTTGGATGGAAAGAATTATTCGTATTGGAGTTATGTGATGAGAAATTTTTTTAAGGGTAAAAAGATGTTGGGATATATTAGTGGAATTTCTGTAAAACCTATGGATATTGATGAGGGTTATGCTGCTTCAATAGATACTTGGGAAGCAAACAATTCAAAAATTATTACTTGGATTAACAATTCTGTTGAGCATTCCATAGGTAGAGAGTTGGCAAAGTATGATACAGCAAAGGAGGTTTGGGAACATCTGCAAAGGTTATTCACTCAGTCAAATTTTGCAAAACAGTATCAATTAGAGAATGACATACGAGCTCTTCAACAGAAAAATATGAGTGTTCAGGAGTTTTATTCTGCTATAACAGATCTTTGGGATCAATTGGCTCTTACAGAATCGGCAGAATTAAAGGCGTGCAATGCCTTTATTGTTCATAGAGAGCAGCAACAGTTGGTACGGTTTCTAATGACACTTCGCAATGATTTTGAAGGACTTAGAGGTTCAATTTTGCATCGTTCTCCACTTCCTTCTGTTGATTCAGTTGTCAGTGAGTTATTGGCTGAAGAAATACGTCTTAAGTCTTATTCTGAAAAGGGAATTCTTTCTACTCCTAATCCTTCTGTGTTAGCAATGCCTTCTAAGTCACTGTCTAATAATCATAATATGTTTCACGCAAGGGCTGCCCGTGATGAGTGCAGTTTCTGTAAGGAGAAAGGTCATTGGAAGGCTCAGTGTCCTAAGTTGAGACAGCAGAATCGTACAGTGCAGCAATTCCAAGCTTGGAAGCCTAGCAATCAATCACAATCGAACGATCGTAGACCACCTCAGGGTTATAGACCACCACAGTTCAATACTGGAGCGGTAGCTTCATCGGGTCCTTTCACAGATCCTGGTACTCTGGCTGAGCAATTTCAGAAGTTTCTCTCCTTACAGCCACAAGCTATGTCTGCTTCTGTAGGTCAGTTGCCTCATAGTTCTTCAGGTATGTCACATTCTGTTTGGGTCTTGGATTCTGGTGCTTCACATCATATGTCTCCAGATTCTTCATCTTTTGCTTCCGTGTCTCATTCGTCTTGTATTCCTGTCATGACTGCTGATGGCACTCCTATGCCTTTAGCAGGTGTTGGTTCTGTTGTCACACCTCACTTGTCTCTCCCTAATGTTTATCATATTCCAAAACTCAAATTAAATCTTGCTTCTGTTGGTCAGTTATGTGATTCTGGTAATTTAGTCACATTTTCTTCTTCTTCTTGTTATGTGCAGGATCTCCAGTCTCAGAAGCTGATTGGGACAGGCCGTAGGAAGGGGGACTATATATTTTGGATGAGTTAAAAGTACAAGTTGCTGTTGCTGCTACTAGTGTTGAGTTGCCTTCTTTTCGTTTGAGTCATTCTTCTAGTTTTTATTTATTGCATTCCTGCCTAGGTCACGTTTGAGATTTTTGGCTTCTACAGGGTCTTTATAAAATTCGCAACCTTTTGATATTTCTGATTGTAGTAGATGTAAACTAACAAAATTTTCGGCTTTACCTTTTAATGGAAGTATTTCTGTTTCTTTCTCTCCATTTGATTTGATTCATTTTGATGTATGGGGGCCTTCTCCTATTGCCACAAAATAATGGTCTCGATAGTACATTTCTTTTATTGATGACCATACTCGTTATTATTAGGTTTATTTAATAAAACATCGTTCTGAATTCTTTGAGATATACACAGCCTTACGTGCTCTTGTCAAAACTCAACATTCTGCTGTTATCAAATGTTTTAGGTGTGATTTGGGTGGGGAATACACTTTTAAAAAATTTTGTGAACTGCTTGCCTTAGATGGAACTATTCACCAAACTTCGTGTACAGATACTCCTGAGCAAAAATGGTGTTGCTGAAAGAAAACATAGGCACATTGTTGAAACTGCTCGCTCTCTCTTGTTGTCTACTTCAGTTCCTAGTGTGTATTGGGGTGAAGCTGTTCTTACTGCTGTAAGTTTGATTAATACAATTCCATCTTCTCATATTTCAAGTTTTTCTCATTTCGAAAAGTTGTATGGGTATGCCCCTAATTATTCGTTCTTTAGAGTTTTTTGTTGTACTTGTTTCGTTCTTCGTCCTCATGTAGAACGCAGCAAGTTGTCATCTCGATCTGCTATTTGTGTCTTTCTTGGTTATGGTGAAGGTCAAAAGGGGTATCGTTGTTTTGATCCAATAACTCAGAAACTTTATGTGTCTCGTCATGTTGTGTTTCTCGAGCATATACCTTTCTTTTCTATTCCATCAACTACTCATAGTTTGACTAAATTTGATCTTATTCGTATAGATCCTTTTTCTACTGATTCTGATAGTTTGTCATCTCAAGTTCCTAGCACTTCAAATACTGATCATTCTGCATGTACTGACACTTTACTCTCTGGCACACCTGAAGCTCTCTCTTCTCCTATGGTCCCTCAAGCCCCGTCTGAGACTGTGGATCCACCTCTACGTCAATCCATATGCATTCGTAAGTCTACAAAGTTACCAGATTTTGCTTATTCTTGTTATTCTTCATCTTTTACTTCATTTTTAGCTTCTATTCATTGTCTCTCTGAGCCCTCTTCCTATAAAGAGGCAATTCTTGATCCTCTTTGGCAGCAAGCTATGGATGAGGAACTTTCTGCCTTGCATAAGACTGGTACTTGGGATTTGGTTCCTCTACCTCCGGGTAAGAGTGTTGTTGGTTGTCGTTGGGTGTATAAGATCAAGACTAATTCTGATGGATCAATTGAGCGATACAAAGCTAGGTTGGTTGCAAAAGGGTACTCTCAACAGTATGGTATGGATTATGAGGAGACATTTGCTCCTGTTGCAAAAATGACTAATATTCGTACTCTTATTGCAATAGCTACGATTCACCAGTGGCGTATCTCTCAACTTGATGTTAAAAATGCATTCTTGAATGGAGATCTTCAAGAAAAAGTTTATATGGCTCCCCCTCCTGGTGTTCCACATGATTCTGGGTATGTTTGCAAGCTCAAGAAAGCGTTGTATGGTCTCAAACAAGCACCTCGTGCTTGGTTTGAGAAATTTTTTGTTGTGATCTCTTCTCTTGGATTTGCTTCTAGTAGTCATGATTCTGCTCTTTTTGTTAAGTGCACTGATGCAGGTCATATCATTCTATCTTTATATGTTGATGACATGATTATCACTGGTGATGATATTGATGGTATTTCAGTTTTGAAGACAGAGTTGGCTAGACAGTTTGAAATGAAGGATTTGGGTTCTCTACGATATTTCTTGGGTATTGAGGTAGCCTGCTCACCTAGAGGTTATCTTCTTTCTCAGTCGAAATATGTTGCAGATATTCTTGAAGGGGCTCGACTTACTGATAATAAGACTGTTGATACTCCCATTGAGGTTAACGCAAAGTATTCTTCTTCTGATGGTTTGCCTTTATCAGATCCTACTTTATACCGTACTATTGTTGGGAGCTTGGTATATCTCACTATTACTCGTCCGAGATATTGCATATCTTGTTCATGTTGTTAGTCAGTTTGTTGCTTCTCCTACTACAGTTCATTGGGCAGCTGTTCTTCGTATTTTGCGATATCTTCGAGGTACAGTCTTTCAGAGTCTTTTACTTCCATCCACATCTTCCTTGGAGCTGCGTGCATACTCTGATGATGATCATGGCAGTGATCCCACAGATCGTAAGTACATTCTTGGCTTCGTATCTTTTTGGGTGATTCTCTTATTTCTTGGAAGAGCAAGAAGCAATCTATTGTGTCTCAATCTTCAACCGAAGCAGAATATCGTGCTATGGCATCCACTACCAAAGAGATTGTTTGGTTACGTTGGTTACTTGCAGATATGTGAGTTTTTCTTTCACATCCCATTCTTATGTATTGTGATAATCAGAGTTCCATTCAAATTGCTCACAACTCGATTTTTCATGAACGAACTAAGCACATTGAGATCGATTGTCACCTTACTCGTCATCATCTCAAGCATGGCACAATTACTTTGCCATTTGTTTCTTCTTCTTTGCAGCTTGCAGATTTCTTTACCAAGGCGCATTCTATTTCTCGTTTTCGTTTTCTTGTTGGCAAACTCTCGATGCTTGTAGCTGCTGCATCGTGAGTTTGAGGGGAGATGTTAAGAAATATATGATTATTTTGTTAACATTATTTATTAAGGGTAGAATAGTCTTTTAAGTTTTCTTTATTTTAGACTATATATAATCTCTTTGTATCTAGGTTTTATTCATTCAATTACATTATGCAGAATCAATAAAACCCTAGCCTCTTTTTCATCTTCTCTTTGGATTGTTTAACAAGTGGAAACTGGTGAATTGAATGCAATTAGCCGGGATTATTTATATAGCATTGAGGGTTTGGGGAAGAAAAGGAGACTTTTGAGGGAAGAAAAATGGTGAATAAAAAGAGGAAGGGGTATCAAGTTACTTGAACAATCTCCAAACGCCCCTTTGCTGCACATTAATGCATGTGACAATCCAAAATTTTTGAGGGGTAAAATCGTTCAAAGGAAAGGAAAATTATATCGGGTAATTGGCACATTACGTCATCACTTTTCATTGTTATTATGGAAAACGTTTATACATTTCATTTCTTGACATTTTCACCCTTATTTCTACATTTCATTGTGTAAAATGCCATTTTTATCTATTTTCTCAATTAAAAATTATGAAATGATGAAAATACCCTTTCCTTTAAATAAAATAAAAGGAAAAGGAAAAAAATTAATTGCAACTATAGTCTCAACTTTTTTGAAAAATGCAAATGAGTCCCAAATAAATTATTAAAAGGGTAATTGGCACATAATATCCCTACATTTCACTATTATTGCAAAAAAGTCCCTACCTTTTTTGACATTTTCTCCCTTAATTATAAATTCGATATCGCAAATCATCATTTATATCCATTTTCATCCAATTTCTAAGTAAAAAATAGTAAAATGATGAATATACCCTCATATTTAAATAAATAAAAACTAAAAAATTAATTGCAACTATAATCCCAATTTTTTAAAAAAGTGCAAATGAGTCCCCAATAAATTATTTAAAATTTTTATTTTTTAAAAAAATGTGCAAACGAGTCTCAATTAAATTTATTTCAAAAATTAAAAAGTGCAAAACAGTCTCAAATAAATTATTAAAGAACTAGAAATTAAAAAATATATTTTTTATTTAAATATGAGGGTATATTCATTATTTCAAAGTTCTTTATTGAGAAATTGGATAAAAATAAATGAAAATAATGGTTTGCACAATCAAATATGTAATTAAGGGTGAAATTGCCAAAAAAAAAAAAATTAAAGATATGAACATTTCTTCTATATATTAAAAGTGGCTATGTAACGGAATTTCTTATTTTTAACGAAAAAACTAACGGAATTTGTTGTTTTAACGGATTCTGTAACGGAATTTCTTGTTTTAAACAAGTAGCTGCACATTTTTTCAGTGTTTTTATCATAACTTTGTATTCCGATATCCGATTGAGATGATTCAAAATGCGTTGGAAAGCTAACTCATCTGGCTACAACTTCGATTAAGACATCATTCTCCAATTCGATCACTTTCTATGCCAAAAATAGGTCTTAATATGAGACAAAAATATCGGAGCATAACTTTTCGGTTGGAAATTGATTTGTGATCATCTTTTGACTAAATTTGATTCCATTGACGTCTTCATTTATCCAATTGATTCCGAGCACTCTCAAATCCTCATCATGAGGTTCGGCACAACTTTTAAGTATTTACATTTTAATCCCCGAACTTTGGATCCCTTACAATTTAGCAATTTTCTCAAAATTTGTCAACTTTTACTTATTTTATTCGATCTCACCAACTTACATCACAATATCAAAATCACACATCTAATTATTTATCAATTACATAAACACTATATCATTAATTATTTAATTAACCAAAAAAATTATATCTTTATTAATAATAAATTAATTCTTAAACAAAACTATTAACGCCCCGTTTGGTACTGATTCTCCAATTCTACAGTAAATCAATTCTCATTTTCAACCACACGTTCTTCAATAAAATAATATTTTCCATCACATCAATAATCTTATCTTCTTTTTCAACCATACATTTCTCATCATATCACTATTCAAAATCAATTCTTCCCCCAAAAAATCCTTACCAAACAAACTCTTAAATATAAACTAGGCAAACGTACATTGCACGTTGCTTGCACCTAGTTGCACAATAAAGGTGAAAGATAGGGATATTATGCACTAATTACCATTTTAATAATTTATTTGAGACTCATTTACGCTTTTCAAAAAAATTGGAACTATGATTGCAATTAATTTTTTTACTTTTCTTTTGTTTTATTTAAAGAGAAGTGTATTTTCGTCATTTCATAATTTTTAATTGAGAAAATGGATGAAAAAGACTTTTTGTGCAATGAAATGTGGAAATAATGGTGAAAATGCCAAAAAAAAAAAAATGAAATGTGTTGACGTTTTCCACAATAACAATGAAAGGTGAGGACTTTATGTGCTAATTACCTATTATAACTATAAATGTTTCAAAACCCATTTTCAAAATTAATAAACTTGTGGATTTTTTTTTAAAAAAAATTCAGATGACCCTATTTTTTTTATCCCTAATAAAAGTTGGTGATATATAATTAATTAATTAAGCCACAATCACAATCATACACAATTTATAATTATAATCACATACTAATAAAAAATCGCACAAGGTCACAGTCACAAAGAAAAAAATTGCGAGTCACAATTACAAATTTAGTCGCAAATCAAAGATTTTTCATGTTACAACTTATTTATGGGTCACAAATTATTCATTTTATGGGTCATAATTATCCAAATAACTGGTTACAAATACTCATTATTCCACACCACACCACTCCACTCCATCACCATCGCTGGCACCGCATGTACCAACAACCACCATCATTACCTCCTCAAATCTACTGTCACCTCTACCTCTATATCCACCACCACCTCCTCCAACTCTAACTCCAACCAACCATGCCTGTATCATCACCGCACAACCAGAGATGTAGTGCTGCCACCACCACCACCAACTGCACTACACAACAACATCCACATCTTCCTCAAATCCACCATCTCCTCCACCTCACCTCACCTCACCTCACCTCACCACAACCAACACCTTCACCTCTACCTATACCTCCAACAAACCACCATTTATCTTCCAACCAGACACACAACAATCTGTAGAGTTTCCTCACTGACAATATCAACAAACCTACCCCCATCCTCGCACCTTCAATATGTTGGATTTTTTTTTTTTTTACTCAAATTAGGTTGAATTTTTTGAGAAAATAATTTTTCTTTCTTTGCACATGTTTTTATTGCAAAAACATTGTTTCCTTTATTCCACATGATTTTTTATATTATTTCCATCTTTGTAGCATTTCTAGGGTTTTGCATCCACCCTTATAAATACTAGACTCTTTTCATAAGTTTTGTATTATTGAAATATAGAATAATTGTCGTTTATCTTGTTGTTTGTTTGCGATCATATATTTCATATCGTGTGTGTGTGTGTGTATATCGATCAGTTTTATTTCCCAACAAGTGGTATCAGAGCTATTGGTTGTGACTTGTTCGAGATTTTTGTTATTGATGGCAGTCTTGAAGTATGAAATTTCGCTATTTGATCGTAATACAAATTTTTGTTATGGCAAGTAAAGATGCAAGTTATACTCACGTAGATGGATTTGGATGATGCATTGTTGGGATTTAAATAAATGCCCACAACTTGGACGACGGAGGAGAAACAACGAAAGGATCGAAAGGCATTTTCACATATCCATCTTCATCTCCCTAACAATATTTTTCAATACGTTTTGAAGGAGAAAATGGAAGCTGCTTTGTGGTTGAAGTTGGAGCAATTGTGCATTACTAAAAATCTGGTAAGCAAATTACATCTAAAGCAGATGTTGTATTCTCATCATATGGCTGAAGGTGGATCATTAGAAAATCATCTGACTGTGTTCAAGGAGATTGTCGTTGATTTGGAGACTTTAGAAGTAAAGTATGATGAAGAAGATTTGGCCTTAATCCTTTTGTGTTCGCTACCCACTTCGTTGACTTCATATACAGATACGATCTTTTATAGTCGTGATACTCTCAACATTGAAGATGCGTAAGATTCCTTATTTTCAAAAGGGAAGATAAGCATCTGGTTGGATATGAGGTCAGAGTTGGAGAAAATCTTGTTGTTCATGGTGATTGGAGAAGAGGAGAGTCGAGGTTAAATTTCAATAATCAAGTTTGTTATTATGGTAAGAAGAAAGGACACATTAAGAGGGATTGCAACAAATTGCAGAACAAAGGTAATTTGACTGCAAATCATGGGAAGTAGTCAAACTCTTCAGAGAGACCAATATAGCCGAGAACTATTTAACTGATGGAGATGTTTTGAAGATTTCTAACATGGAATCCAAACCTAACGATGAATGGATTTTGGATATTGTCTGTGCATTACATATGTATCACAATCGGAATTTGTTTGAAACATATGAAACGGTGACTCAATGTGTCGTTGTTATGGGTAACAACGAACATTGTTGGATAGCTAGTATTGGTCGAGTCAGATTGAAGCTAGTGGATAGAACATGTAGAACACTTAATAACATTCGACAAATTCTAGACTTGAAGAAGAATCTCATTTCGTTGAGTACTCTTGATTTAAAAGGTTATACGTTCTCTGGAGGTGGTGGATTCTTGGGGGTTCGAAAGGTGTTCGTGTTGTATTGGAGGGGAGGAAAATGTCCCAGTTATACATATTGCAAGGTCGAGCAGAATTTGTGAAGAAAAGTCAGCACTAATTTAGTACCGTGGTAGAGATTCAGTTTAGTACTATATCTTTGATTTTTTATTCGGGTCCATATTGAAAAATACTACTCAATCGAATTTGGAAGATATTGGTAATTCCGCTTTGCCATCATTACCTACGGTTCCATCATTTTCAACTACTAGGGATAGACCTATTGGAGATAGGTACGTGGATGTTGATTCTGTTGCACATACTTTTAGCATTTTTGAAGGTGTTGAGACTAGTCGGGGCTTTCTAAGAAAACATTGGGAGTTGATTCTGCTACAAGGTGTGCTTTAACACTGTTCGATAATTTCTAATTCTTTGTGAATTTTTGGGAGCCCGGTGTTTGGGTTTATGTATCCGTGTTGGATATCGTGGAAAATGAGGAGTATTTTTGTGTTGGAGAAAGTTTGGTTCTTGTTGAATAGTTGAATTTTTCGTTGGAATCAGATTTATTTTTCTAGGCGGAGAAATCTTAGAGTTTCGTTCATTGTATCAAAATTTGTGTCAATGTGGAGATTGTTGAATTTTTTTGACCCAATTTAAGTTGATTTTTTGCGAAAATATTTGTTCCTTCTTTGCACGTGATTTTATTGGAAAATATTGTTTCCTTTATTCCATGTAATTTTTGATCTTATTTCCATTTTTGTGGTATTTTTAGGGTTTGTCATCCACCCTTATAACTATTAGACTCTTTTCAAAAGTTTTGTATTACTTATAGAATAACTATGTAGGAACAGTTATTATATTTGTTTTCTTCATATTAATCAATTGAATAAAATACTCCGTTATAATATATATATATATATATATATATATATATATATATATATATATAACGGATCGAAGTAATATATATATATTACTTCGATCCGTTTTATTTCCCGACACAATACCTCACAATCCCACCCTTAACTTCAACCACCGCCAAAATTAGAAGAAAAGATATAAACGAAAAAATATAAACGATCTCCAATTGTGTGAGCCATTGATCGTCATCTGCAGTGCTAGACTACCATCAGTACACCATCGTTGTTATCTATAAGTTTACACAACTTGTATCTTCAATTATGCCTCCACCTTAGAGCGGGGGAAGGGACATCTCTTAAACTGCCCGCCCCACTGGGGGTTGGAATCTTGAACATTTTCTTAGGTTCTTCCTCCACATCCTTCTTTTCCCTATCTGGCATAGGGGGTCCTTCCTCTTTTTGAAAGGCAACCTCCTTGCTGACCCTTTCAATTTTATCCATCACCTGCTTTCCTCCAACAGATGAGGGCTTAAGCCCTTTCCCGAGGTGGAGGTGGTGACGAGGATGGTGGCCATGTCAGGGGTGGGGTGCCTCCTCTTATTAAAATTTTCTACAAGCCAAGAAATGAACAAGGTCAGCAAAATCCTATGAAAAAATGTCAAGAAAAATATCAAAGTGTAAAGACGTCTTACCCCTTCTTACCATCAAACCAAAGTCTTCAAAGAAGCGGCTCGATTGGATCAAACGGTTGAAGTTGCACGAGTCTAAAGATTTTTTGTAGACCTCAATAAGAGTGTCTCAATCACACTCAGTGAACTCGAACTGCTCGACCGACCCTGCAAAATAGTCATAAAAAATATAAATATCAAACCTCTATGGTTCAAAAAATCAAAGAAGCAGATAATACACTCACGAGCGTCGGAGTATGAGGTTAGGACTTCGACGTGTGGGACGATGTCACCCTCACACTCCCGCCACCTCCCCCTGACCCAGAACCAGGTCTCATTTCCTCCTTTGATGGAAGAGGGTAGGCCTACGACAAAAGAAGAGTATTTTCCTAAAGATCGAGACTGGTATACTGTTTGGAAAACATGCAATGGCACTTAGTCTGGTGAATTGTTTTTTGAAAATTTTTCGACAATTAGTCTCAAAACAATACAATATACAATATATAAATGTAAAGTATAATACTAGAATTAAATATGCAAGTTCGATAACTTAATTCAAGTAAGAATATAATATAATATAAATGGCAATGTAAAGTAAAGTACGATAATGTAAAGATAACAAACCGATTTAATGGGGTTCGATATACAATATGTTCTACGTCCCCGTTACCAAACTCTCCGTCACGACTATAATGGTAACTTACAAACAAGAAATACCGATCTTTAAGTGGCTTACAACAAGGGGCACTTATCCTAAGATGACTTACAACAAAGAGCACATATCCTTAAGTGACTTTCAACAAGGAGCACTTATCCTTAATAACGATCGAGTTTTCACAACGCTCTCGAAACCACCAAAGTATAAATGACAATTTTACAATTGAAAGAACTCTCTTAACAAATGATATAATCAAGTCAAGTATTTAGAGAGTTAAGATAACACTTCAATAGATAGCAAATAATAAAGTTCAAGTGTTTATGATGAAAACTTTGATGAATAATTAATAATGAAATAGTTTGAGTTTTTGTATCCAAGTTTTTCAAACCAATAATCTCTCTTAACAAATATTACAATTTAAGTATGAAAAAAGATTTACACTTTAAATCAAAGTGTTGGCAAAGAAAACTTTTCTCAAGAATGAAGAGTAGATGAAGTTGTGAAAAATTCTTTGTAAAATAGAATTCTTGATAAGATGAATGAAATAGGTTGAATAAATTGAGAAATTCTTTTGTAATAAATGAAATAGAATTTGGACTCAAGTAATCTCAATGATTTTCAATAAATAAGATCTCTAAAATCTCTTGTAAGTAGGTCACAATTAAATGCAAAATGGATGGATATTTATAGAGCAAAATGGACACTTTCAGTCACTTCGGTTGATCGAAAGTTATAGCAATTGAGAAATCAAACCGTTGTAATTTCGGTTGACCAAAACAGCATTTTCAGTCGACCGAATTTTGAATTTTCGGTTAACCAAAAGTTTACAAAAAAAAAAAATATATATATATATATATATATATATATATATATATATATATATATATATATATATATATTTCATATTATGAATGTAAAGCATTTTTATGCAATTGATGCATTATGAAACTAATTTGAGCTTTATGCACTTGCTAAGAATTGAAGAGTTTATACATTTACATTTAAATTTCGATAAACCTGTTCTCAATTTTAATTTTCAAAGTTCTTGTTCTTATTCTTTTCGAGTCTCATTTGATTGCTTGTTTTTCAACGGATGACGATTTGACTCTTTGAATGTTTAAAAGAATATATTCATGAAAAACTCAAGAAATAAAACTTGTTAGAAATATAAGTGCATTTTTGTTATAATCAAAACAAGTTGAGTTGTATTAAATCATAGGTCAACAATAGGGAAAGGAGTTCGATATCATATGGGATCCTATACTTCTCCCTAAGATTGGCTAAATAGGTAGGATCTATGGAAGATGGGATTTTGGTTGCCCTCAGGCTATGTCGCCATCGCCGTCACCACCCAAAAAATTGAAGCACCTCGCCCTGCCTCAACGGCTCTGGTGGAGTCGGCTGTGTTTGTAATTTGAAACACCATCTCACTGGCTAACTCACTAAGATCTACTTTCGAATTTGAAGAAGCAATTGATTTTCAAGTTCGTGTAAATGTGTACAATATCGAAAAAAAATACTTAGGATTTTCTTAAAAAACGATGGAAAATAGGGAACACTGAAATTCACGAGAAACAACAACAAGAAGAAAAAGAACACTTAGAGAAAATTTCAAGAAGAAAAGCTCGAAGAGTTCTCAGAAAGACTGGAAGATTTGGGACATTTGAAAATGAGAGACAAAAATTCGTGCAAAAGTAAAGGGTTTCTCTCAAAAGTTTCGCACCTTTTTATAGGCAAACTTGCTCAACCTAGCCGTTGGATCTATATCTTGGTCATCTGACCGTTCACGTGAAAATTCAATCTAAGCTATTTAGTATGTCTGTCGCTTCATCTTCTAAGGTCCAGATCGAAGCATTTGGCCTACGCGCTTTCATGCACCTGAAATTCGCAAAAGTACGTGGGAGACATCCATCATTGCGCATTAAATGTGGCGACGGTTGCGTGTTTTAGGAGACTAACCGCTTCAACTGTCTTTTCTTAGAAACTTGCCACGACATCAAATCATTAGGGCGCCATTATTAAGGACGCCTTGTGTTTCTCAAAATTATCAAGATATAACGCCTCGTAGTTACCAATTCTGACCCTCTTCACTTCAACCACTTCAGCTTATGAAGTAAAGGCACTTCGGAGGAGACAATGTCGGATTCACTTCGGAGGATTGCTTTAAACAATGAAATATTGCCCAAGTGAACCACTTCAGACAAATAACTGTAGAGGATCTACGCAAGTCACATATATTGTTAAATTATCACCATAACATGAATGATTATACTTAGACTTGGGGGGACTATTATGGTGTCGTAAACCCCCCCCCTATGAAATTTATTTTTATTTTTATTTCAAGTACATGCATTACATAAATAATCATGCCTAGACTTGGGGAACTATTGTTACGCTTCACTTCTGAGGCTCAGAGTAAGAGCGCCACGTAGCAAGCCATGTAAGCAAAAAGTCAACAAAATAGTCAAACCATGACCCATGAGGTCAAAATACGAAGGAGTCAAATAAATTGAAGTCCATGCACAACAGGCCGAAGCCCTAACTGAGGCATCGCTTTAAAGACGAAGTTGTGGCTTAGGAGAACCACCTCAGAAGATTTTGCCGAGACTCCCTTAAGCCTGTCCGATGCTCACAACTCCGACGTTGTCTCTTGTAATAGATTTAAAGATCTTTTAGGAATGATTGATGTAACATTTGTAAATAAAGTTTATCAGTATGTCAGCCTATTGTATAGAGTGGTCGACCCTGTATCAATACATTGATTGGATGAATAGACAAAAATGTAATATCACAATTAGAGAAATGAGGCCACGTGGTTCTAATTCAACAGTCACCATGTCGGCCAGAATAGTATAAATAGGTTCTCTTTGTAACTTAAGTGGGGGGTGATCAATTGAGATTGAAAGGACCATACATTTGAGATATTCTCTTGAACTCTCAAAAAACTTAGAGAGAGACTTTTATTGAATACAAGTGCCATTACATAACAACGACTACTCCTACGTACATTTCATCTATCATTCCACATATTCTCATTTGTTGCTACATAGATTAGTTGGGTTTTTGTCCGATGATTGTGGTTAGTGCGATCGTCTTTGTTTCACCCACCGGAGCCTAAACATTCTTATCTCTCGCCGCAAAGTACCTCCCGCATCCCTTTCCTCTCCGCTATCGCCGTTACTCCGATAGTAACACGTCGGAACGGTACTTGATTTGGCGTGAGTGAACCTGGCATCTATTAGCTCATTTTCAAGGATCAACACAACTCGTATGTGAGATCTTCCTATTGTTGCATTAAATCCGAGTGAATCATATTTTAAATGAAAATTTTCAAAAATTTTTATGAATTTTATAAAAGTTTTGAAATGAAAATTTACAAAAGGCTTTCATTAATATTGTACAAATTTATAAAAGTCCATAAATTCTACAAAAGTCCATCGCTTAAAAAAGTTTATAAAAATTTAAAAAAAATCTAATTCAAATATACCCCGTTAATTTTTGTTTTTATTTTTAAAAACAAAGTGATTCTTTATAAAAGTAATTCTTCTTAATATTTTTTTGCTAACTATCTAAATTCTTTTTATAATTATATTTTGAAGCTTGTTCATACCATTAATATATTCCCGTTTAGTGGGGATTAAAATTACATTTTTATTAAATTTTGACAAAAGTTTTTGAAATACATGATTAAAAAGTTGTGGAACTCATAAAATATATAATTAATATTAATTAATTAATTTTGACTTAAATTAAAATTTAATTTAAATAAACAAGGTATAAGAGTATCTCCAACAGACTCGTTAAACATGATAAACTCTTTATTTTAAAGAGTTTGTAAGTGTTATACCCTATGTCCAATCAACTTTGGACATAAACACTTTCAATGTATATAATCGATGCATATATATGGCAATATCTATTATTTAATTGAATTAATATTCTAATAAATTAAATAATAGAATCCGTAGATTCAAGTTTTGGTGATTTGTTAATCACAAAGAGTTGTGATTGTGAGATACAAATTACATATGATCGAATCTTAAATCGTCTGTGGTTGAAATAATAACGAGATATGGATATCGTTATTACGGATAGATCATCGCGTGTGGCATTCTTACTTGTGAAGTAAGTAGCTGATCTCACAAGTTAAAGTATAGTGACACTTGAATGAACACGTGAATGTTTTGTTATCGAACAAAACATTGGAGACCCGTTGGGAGATTCCACATGGATAACTATTTGAGTATTAGTGGTTAATCTCTAATGTTCGGTAATGGAATTGGTCCTTTGACTTGAGGTCATCATAGTGCCTTATATGAGGACAGTCATACTTTGGTGATATTGGATGTTACTCTGTCAAGGGTCGCTAATACAGTATCATTCGGGTATGTCAAGAATCATATGAAAGCTGTGAATGATCAATAGAGGATTCGTCACTTTTAGATAGTAAGAGATTATGATCTACACTTTATCTAATTAAATTGATAATGAAATGCTTGGCCAAGGTAAACTCATAAGTCGAAAAGAAGTTTTCGATTTACAGTTACTTAACACTGGGATAAAAGATATGATCGATAATTAAGATTGACACATATCCATATCTCATAATTGATTGGATCATATTGGCGAAATGATTATAATTTCAAGGTAAACGAACAAGTTTGGTTTGTCACATCACTTGACATTTCTCATCACATGTATTGCCTGACACATTGCTAGATGTCAATCTGAGACGACGAATGTGAATTAGTAATAAATTAAAATGGGTGTTTTAATTTATAGATTTTGATTAGATCAAAATAAGAATTCACGTCGTTAGGTATCGTGATCGGGAACCTAATATGTCACACACAAAAGAGAACCACAAGAATGAGATTTACCAATTAATTAATTGACAAGTGTTGAATAAATAATTAATTAGATTGCTTATTAATCGGCTCGAATTAATTAATTTGATTAATTAATTCGTGGACTAGATTTAATTAATTTGATTAATGGATCAGCCACTTGAGCTTATATTAATAGGCTGCTAGGGTTTGTAAATTGTAGAGAATTTTCATTATTCTTGCTTGCACAAGACAAGAAAAGAAAACCCTAGCCGTCATTCTTGTTCTCTGTGTGGATTACCATTGGAGGTTAGACAATTGGACAGCTTGGATTGTAGATTGTGATCATTGGAGTTCGAGAATCAACAAAAGAGTTTGCAGAATTTATTAAAGGTATTATCCCCATCGCAGTTTCTATCTAAACACATTGCAGATCCTTTGTGGGAATTGAAAATTGTTTTATTTCCACTATGCATGATTAAGTAAATTCCCAACAGAGTTAACATTTAAAATCATACTTTAAAAGAAGCTTTAAATTAACATTTTAATTTAGAGAGTGAGTTTGACTCTTAACTCTTCAAATTTGAGGAGACAAACTCACCCTCTATAATTAAACGCATTCAAAATGTTTCAATTTTTAATATAGGAAAACAATAAAATAATCTAAAGAAAATCTAATTAAAATAAAAGATAAAGAAAAATAATAAATATTTTTTGGGAGTAATAAAATTAAGTATTAAATATAAAGAATTCATTGGAGTACTTCAAAATTTTAACTCTCAAAATTTATAGATGCTCTCTAAATGATAGAATGTGATCTTTAAAAAGAGAGAGTCTCTTGGATATACTGTAAGAAAATAATGGTTTTGTCTATAAATATATATAATATATTAAGTATCGCATCAAATGAGAATCATTTTTTGGACGATTTTTTATTTCAATTATACATTACTTTTAGTTTTTCAATATATATTTAATTAAATGTTAATTATTAAACATGCAAGAAAATCAATAATTGAATTGTATGAAAACAATCAAATTGATCCATGAATATGAAATTTAATTAATTTGAATCAATGAATATAGAAAAAAACAATGTATGTACATTTAAACAAAGGGGGTGTAAGTGAACCATTATGAAATTTAATTAATTCGAATTAATATATATAGAAAAATAATAATTTATATATATTTAAACAAATGTTATTAACATGAACCAACATAGAATTTAGTTAATTTGAATCAATGAATATAAAAAAGGAATATTTTATATACATTTAGACAAATAGCGTTATATCATAGATTAAATGAATAATATTGAAATTAAATAAGTGTACATGAATTTGAATAATTTATTTGTTCCTATAATAATTGAATAGCCCCCCCGCCCCCCCCCCCCCAAAAAAAATTATATGATCTTTAATAATTTATGATAAAATGAATAATCTTGAAAATAAATATGTGTTCATGAACTTGAATAATTTATTTACTCATAACATAATTGAATGGCTCCAAAAATATGTGTAATGTTATATTTAATATATCCATATATAAATGTTAATTAGTATACATGCACATACATAAATAATTGAATTGTGGTTTTACTAAAGTAATTGAACAGCCCCAAAATATATAAAGTGTACATGCATGAACTTAAAAAATTAATTGATTGAATTATAGCATGATATATATAAATTAATGTTAATTATTATCATACGTGTAAATAAATAATTTAATCGTATAAAAAGTTCATTTCACATAAACAAATTTTTTAACTATTTTTACAGTATAAAAAGTTCATTTCATTCAAACAATTTTTTAATAATTTTTTATATTCATTGATTTTCAGATATCATTTTTACGGTATAAAGCATTTCAAAATAACCCGTGTCGCACGTCCATCACGTAGTAAACGTTTAGCACCTACTATTCTCCATAAATATCTCCATTTCCTGCATCTTTCGCTTTTGGAGCTATCCGAAGTCAAGATTTGACTTTCTTTCTTCCCTACCCGTTTCTTCAGTTCCAATCATACGACGTCGTTGGTCTCTTCTCGCCGGCAACCTTACCTTGGCCTCGTACTCTATCTACTTCATGATTCACGAACCAATTTGTTAATGATTTGGTGAAGATGAATTTGAATAATTGAAGTGTGTTTTCTCGTCAATTGGTGCGATTCTTATTTTTTTGCTGCATACAATTCGTACGATGCAAACAGGTTAGATGAATTTTTAACATTTCCCATGATTTACTAGAAATGCAATTTATTATATTGATAGCTATCTGTACGATGGAAAATAAGTAATATAAGCAATTTTGCTCTGAATTTCAGGATATGATATCAATCATTTGGCTCGAGAAGCTCAAACTCGGTGGCTAAAGCCTGCTGAAGTGCTTTTGATATTGCAGAATTACGAGGAGCACCAGCTCACACATCAAATTCCTCAAAAACCATCCAGTAGTTTCATTACCTTCACATTTATTCAAGTCAGGCTTTTACACTATCTTGATCTTGTTTTTATGTCTTCAACGATTGCTTAAACAGGTGGATCTTTGTATCTATTCAACAAGCGAATCCTGAAATTTTTTCGTAAAGATGGTCATAGTTGGCGCAAAAGGAAGGATCAGAGAACTATTGCTGAAGCTCATGAACGGCTTAAGGTTGTTTATGTTGTTCTCATATTGATTTGCATCATGCTTCGTTTGGAATTAGCTAAACAAGATAAATAGTTAGTTCAAGGGAAGGAAAAAAGGGAAAATGGTGTTAATTGATATTTATGAAAAAACTTCTAATCAGAAAGCATCAGAAGAGAGTGAAAACGGCTTGCATGTTTCTGGTCTTAATTACCATCAGTTGTTAGCATAACTATGAAAGCAGTCTTGGAAATGTTGATATATGTGCATGAATATTAAAATCATGGAACCTATAGCCATCTCATGTCCTTTGAAAGTTTTAAGGCTGCTCTGCTGACAACTATCCGAACTGTCTCTGGGGAAGTATATCAGTTTCGTGGTATATATGAGACCTCAATTAGAAGTTATTTGCAGTTGACGATGCCAGTTGTAAACTCATTACATGAAATTTTTCTTATGGCTAGGTTGGGAATGCCGAAGCAATAAATTGTTACTATGCGCATGGAGAGCAGAATCCCAACTTTCAGAGACGCAGTTACTGGATGTTGGACCCGTGAGTTTTGCATATTTATTTGATATCACCTTTTCAACAGTTGCTTCTAGCTTAGACTAACATAACAGTAGAAATAAGATTTACAGAAGTTTCCTTAACACCAATATCATGTTTTTTTAGTACTAAAGATGGAAAAGGTTGTCCAATACATGTGGTGATGCATAACTTCCAACAACTTACATTCCCTGTTATTTTTAAGATAAAGTGGGCTGTGGAATTGGCTGGGATATTTTCCTTTCTAACTCATATTATACTTTCTTTTTGTCAATTAATTTCTTTTCTTTTCTTGGGTTAACAGGGCTTATGAGCACATTGTTCTTGTTCACTACAGAGACATTGAGGAGGTGAGCCTTCTGAACCTAATTGTGGACAAAGCACATCAAGTAATTAAGTGTACCTAAATTTTTTACCATAACCTCCAACCATCCAAAAGGCACTCACTTTAACTGCTCTCGTGCATTATTTTCATTTTCAACTCACGATATGTTCTCATTTCATTCGTGTACTTGGTAGAGCTGAATGGCTATAGGTTAGATGTTGTGTTGGCTTGCCTCACAACCACCAATAAAATTGGATAATCTGATGAGTTTCCTACTGATGCATCAGAAATTGCTATTTATTGCATTAAAATTGTGTAATGCTATGGATACCTGGATTTCTGGCTTGAGTATTGCTGAACTAAATAGGTACAGCTGTTCAAAGTCAAATTTTGCATTTCATGTATTATTCCACCTAGTTCCTGTTGATAATATTGAGACATATAAACAATTTTTACATTCCACTCATGATGGTTATAATAACAAGTACATTGATAGATAGACAAACAAAACCTGACCTGCAATAAGAGACATCCAACTGTTTTGTAAATTACAGGGAAGGCAGAATGCTACATTGTCGCCGCAGTTCTCACCATTATCTTCTTCTATCTCCAGTCCAAATCTGAACTCTTATATAACTCAGCAGCAAGACTCTTCTGTTGTCATTAGCGAATCTTATGAACCATGTCGAAATGCATCGAGCCCTAGCTCTGTTGAAATAAGTTCTGATGGAGTCAATAGTCGTGGGATGTATCAGTCCGACGTTACAGAGAGGATAGAGGATATTAATAGCTCTTCAGATCCTGATTTGGGTCAAGCATTGCGAAGAATTGAGCAGCATTTAAGTATAAATGATGATGTGGTGGAAGAGATCAATACGTTCTACATTGATAATAAGGATTCAAATTATTTAGGAAATGTTCTAAATGATTACGAATTGTCTGCTCAGAGGCCAGATGCTTCAGACAGTAATCTTTTGCAAGCACTTTCTGGTATATATTATTTACCGCTTATTTATTTTATTAAAGGGAAGTTCTTGAACGATTATCAACAAAAATGGTGCCAGAAGTGGAAAGAGCTGCTAATGGGGTATGCCTTTTCAGGTGACAACGTTAAGCATCATCCATCACTCTCAGACATTGAAGTAAGCAATTGGAAAGAGATGTTACATAACTCTAAGAATTTTCCAAATGTTGAGGCACAAGCATACGAGGCCCAGCTGAATGAAAATGTGAGAGAATTCTCAAGTTACCATTTTGTGTTCTGCTCCATATATTCTCACATTTAGTTATACTTCTAGCCATTTCATCCTTTTTATAGTACTAATTCCATGTTATCGAAAAATGTGATGGGGTTATTAAGAAACAACATAAATAAATTTAAAAAATAAAAATAATCTTTGGATTTGAAATTTTTTCCATGGAATACATTTCTGGCATCAAATATTTTCATTCTAAATTATTGGAAACCTTGATTCCTATGCTATTATTACATATTCACACTTATCAGGGTTTGCTGCTCCATTCATCACCAAACGAGCTAGCAGGGAACCAAGAAATTTATAATTGGCCGAACTTTGGTGGACAAGATGCCCAAAAGTGTAAGAGTTTCTCAAAGAATACTTTTATTAAGAACTGTTTTGAGTCCTGTGAGCTTGAAAGGATATCTAACAGCCCTCGTAAATTGCCAGATTCTATGATAATTCCCCAGGAAGTTGAGTCTATCAGATATCCTGCATATTCTTCCGGAATGAATACTCATGGAATCAATCAGGACTGCTATCCAACAGCATTTAACCAAGCGCAGACTGGAATTTCTCTTCAAGAAAATTTGAATTTGAAGCAGAAGTTCACGATCCGGGAGATATCTCCACAGTGGTGTTATGCCTATGAGGCTGCAAAGGTATATTCTCCATAAAAAGAAAATTCAAATATAAAATTAAAGCTATTTCACTAGGCATATTTACCTTAAAATGCTTAAGAAGCTAGTGAGCTTGTACATGCATATTAGTATTTTCAATATGTTTTGTAAAATAAGATTTTAGTCTCAAGATTCAAGTAGAAAAATGCTCGTAAAGGTTTGTCTTATACTTGTCTATTTTCTGAAGGCTTAATCATTCAGTTTATGTGCTGTTCTATACCGAGATAGTGGAATTGATGAATTCTGATCGCATTGCTGTTCGAATGAGTCAATATTATTTTATTTTTTTATTATTATTATTATTATTATTATTATTATTATTATTATTATTATTATTATTATTATTTTTGGCTTGAATATGATATAGGTTTATTTGTCACTTAATAGTTGTGTGATTTTTTTCTAAAACAATAGCTCATGCTCCTTACGATGAACGATGGTTTTCCTCCAGCTGATTTTATCTTCAATCCAACATATTATTTTCCAACTTTAATTCGTGTCCATGTTTGAAATCTGTAGAACAGTTTTTGATATAGAGGATGAAAAAGATAATTGATTAACTAGAAGATGGAGTATGAACTTTGTGAGAATTGACCAAAAAGGAGTTCCCTTAGTGTAACCAATATGACATCTATCAATCTTTGCGATCTTCAACTTTGTGTTTGGAGTTTAGCATTTTGATATTGATATTCAAAGTTAGCATGAGAAATTAAACTCTCTTTTGCAGGTCATCATTATTGGGTCTTTCCATTGCAAACCATCAGATTCTACATGGGCTTGTATGTTTGGTGACATTGAAGTACCTGTTCAGATTATTCAAGAAGGTGTCATTTGCTGTCATGCTCCTGCCTACTTGCCCGGAAAAGTCACACTTTGCATTACATCTGGAAATAAAGAGTCCTGCAGTGAAATCTGGGAGTTCGAATACCGTGATAAACCTAGTGTTTCCACATGCAGTAATATCCTTGAAAAGGTGGCTAGGAAGAGTCCCGAAGAACTCCTGTTACTTGTCCGATTAGTACAGATGTTTCTGTCAGATCCGTCAGATCAAAAAGGAGATGGCTCTGAATCAAGAAGTGGTTTGTTGTGCAAATCCAAAATGTCTGAAGACTCATGGAGCCAAACCATTGATGCTATTTTGGATGGCACTTCAACATCATTTAGCACCATGGAGTGGCTTATGCAAGAACTTTTGAAGGACAAGTTGGAGCTGTGGCTTTCTTCTAGATTACAAAAGAATAACCAGCTGACCTGCTCTTTATCTAAAAAAGAACAAGGGGTGATACACATAATTGCTGGATTGGGTTTTGAGTGGGCATTGCAACCAATTCTCAATTCCGGAGTCAGCGTAAATTTCCGTGATATCAATGGTTGGACCGCACTTCATTGGGCTGCACGTTTTGGGAGGTATGACTTTTTCATTTATTCTTAAATCTTCTTTGGACTTCTCATTTTCTTGTAAGTTTGTGGAACTTGACATGGTATAATAACTTGAATGCGAAATGTCGTCAAGTTTTTTCTTTCTTTCATGGTACAATGTGGATGATCAGGATTGAATGTTAGCTCAACAAGCATTATATATGTTTTTGGAGCATAATCTGTTGAGATTTAGTACTTAATGCTCCTTAGATCTTCAAAGCCAACTAGCATATATGCTTATCAAAACTAATCTTAATTATATACTAACTCCATCAATTATATTAATAGAATTCTGTAATTAAGGAAACGGGAGAGAAGGAAATATATTTGTAAGCAGATATGGTCCAAGAGATGTCCAATGAAGATCCGAAAGAATGACAATGGTTATCAAAAACGAGCCAAAAGAAACTCAAAAATGAAGTTGACAACTTGATAGTTTTTGGTTCGAGGGGAATCTAACTTAAAACTGATTTTTTATTTTTATTTTTTATCATTAGACAAAAGTCAACTTATTTGACAGTAGACACTTAATTAAAATGGATATATGAGCAACTCTCAAGAAATTGGCAGATATGAAAACCTACAAATACAATATTGTTCTGTATGTTGCTTATAGATACTTCTTATTTTCTCCCTATTCCATTTTTTCCTCTTGAACACAATGTTATTCTTGGTAAATCAAATGAACAATTATGTAGTCAATACTAACCCTTTAGCTTCATAAATGCTAGCGTAATATTAAGATCTGATTCCATTGCTCAGTCAAATATCAGAAATGTTCACAGGGCAAGACCCTTTTTTTTTTAACATTCAAATCTGCTTCATTCGGTGAATCTGCTGCTATAAATTTTGAAAATTAGTGGTGGAAAGTGCCATTTATGTGAAGGCTACATCTGTTACAGGGAAAAAATGGTCGCCGCCCTCATAGCATCTGGTGCATCAGCTGGAGCAGTTGCGGATCCAAATTCACAGGACCCAACTGGTAAAACCCCTGCATCTGTTGCTGCTACCAATGGACACAGAGGACTCGCAGGTTATCTTTCAGAAATGTCACTAACTGGTCATCTTTCATCCCTCACGATGGAAGAAAGTCAGTTATCTAAAGGATCTGCTGCTGTGGAAGCAGAAAGAACAGTAAATAGTATATCAAATACAAGTTCCTATACGGATGAGGATCGGGATTCTCTTCAGGATACCTTAGCTGCAGTTCGGAATGCGACTCAGGCTGCGGCACGTATACAATCAGCATTTCGTGCACATTCATTCCAGAAGAGGCAACAAAGAGAAGCTACAGTTGCTATTGATGGTGATAAGTACACTATATTATCGAATGATATTCCGGGGATTTCAGCTGCATCAAAATTGGCATTCCGCAATACACGTGATTACAACTCGGCTGCTTTATCCATTCAGAAAAAATATCGAGGCTGGAAAGGTCGGAAGGACTTCCTTTCTTTCCGCCAGAAAGTAGTAAAAATACAGGTGTGTCACTTCTTCCCAAGTAAAGAGATGAACTCAACATTTATTTCCCAAATTGTGCCAATTTTTGTAAGATGTCTTGTCAGCTTCTAACTTTAACTTGGATGAGGAATAAAACAAACAATAACAGTCTTACCACAATAGATGTTGAGTAAGCTACTATCCTTTCGATCAGTCCATTCAATCCATTTCCACATCTTCCAAAAAGATCCGATGAAATTAAATCTTTTCGAACCACGCCACTCTCTTATTTTGGAATGTAATAGAAAATCATTAATGCTTTGTCTCACTCGTAGAGGATCAGCAGTTTTCAACGAAAAAAGAGAGGGTTTGAACTTTTGTAATATTTAGGATAAGAAAATAATGTCCTTCCCTTGATGGCATACTCGGTATTGAGGACATAAATGTAAGATGAATAAAAGAAAAAAATGATCAAGTGACTAATGCGGGTCTCCAAAATTATGAATCTGCTAGATAAATAACAGTAGAACACTATAGTCTTCAAGGGCATCACACCAAGTGTAGTTCTAGCAACATCTGCTGATATGACAGAAAAATCATCTTAAAACCATATATACCTTCTTCTCTGAGTTCATCTGCTCTCTCTCTCTCTCTCTCTCCCTCCCTCCCTCCCTCCCGGGCGGTCAGTGCAATAGGATATTTGTACGTGCTACTGGACAAGACTAGACACTAAAATGACTAGATTTAGCTTCTTTTTCCTTTTTAATACTGTCCAATGCTATCTATTCCTCTACCAAACAAGCTATGATTCTCATCACCCAAATATTGCCATAAATTAGTTCAACAAGGATATAGGATGTGGCTCTTATTTGGATCTTGTTGCTGCAGGCTCATGTGAGAGGCTATCAGGTTAGGAAGAATTACAAGGTTTGCTGGGCAGTTGGTGTACTGGAGAAGGTAATACTAAGGTGGCGCAGGCGAGGAGTTGGTCTGCGTGGATTTCGACATGACTTGGAATTTATTGATAAAAGCGAGGATGAAGACATCCTTAAGGTTTTCCGCAAGCAGAAAGTGGATGCTGCTATTGATGAGTCTGTCTCTAGGGTGCTGTCTATGGTCGAATCTCCAAAGGCTCGTCAGCAATATCGTCGCATTCTTGAAAAATATCGTCAAGCTAAGGTAACTCAAGTTTCATATCTTGTTATTGACATTGAATTTTATTACTAGTTTAGGATAGGAGATCAACTAAGGAATTTTTATTACTCCAATGATAATCAATTCCGTGCTCAGTATATATGACTATAATTATCCGCATTCTTTTTAATATTTCTTCAAATAAAACATAGCAGTCTTCTTATATACTAACGCCTCATTTCTGTTAGAGATTAAGCCCTATTCCAATTACTTGAGCAGTATTAAGCAAAACAAAATTAAAAATACACAGATTTTAGTGATTCAAGTTTACTCCACAGTCGAGCACATAAGTGTACATTATGATTAGGCTCCACATTGTCCAATAGTTTTTCTTGATTGCGACGACGTGTTGAATGATGTTTGTTCTGCTTTATCTTCAGTACAAATAAACCTAATTGTCTCCTGTTATGACTCGCACTATACTTTGACATGTACTTGACTTGCCCATTTTTTGTTCTTCTCATTCCTTTATTCAAATTTGTGCCTTACTAATCTGTTTTTGTTGGAAAAACTTTGTGATTCCGGCATTAATTTGCAGGCTGAACTTGAAAGTGCGGAGTCTGATACATCATTTTCGTCTTACCTTGACATTTCCCGAATGGAAAATTGATTACAATTACTAGACCTAGTCACAATTTCTGGTAAATTTTAAACTTAGGTTGCTTCTGTAATTTTTTTTTTTTTTTTTAATAAGACAGATTTGTATATTATAGTTTGCCCTTTGTTTATGTTGAATGTAGTGCTGCTATTTCATAAACAGGATATATCTTTTGTAAATGTTTGCATTAATGAGAAGAACTAGAGGTGAGAAAACAAGTTTAAACTATGGAATTGTAACATGCTTATTTTTAACATCTTGTGTAATGTCTTATAGGTTTGTAAACGGGAGATTTTGCAAAATGACCTATGAATAGTGGCTTTTTAAGATTTTCGTTAAAAAGTCAGTTTTACCCTTAATGAAATGGGTCATTTATTGCAGATCAAGTCCTCAATCCTTATAATTTTTTTGAAATTAGTTATATTCTTGTTTTTATTCATCATCACTAGACGTTTCTTCTAAATCTGATTTTTCTTCAAATATTTCTTCATTTACTTCTATTTCTTCAATATCAACTTCTTCACATTCATCTCTAATTTGTTCAAAGTCCGTAATTAATATTCTAACTTTCTTTTTTGGGCATTCAGTGCTAATATGACCTTCTTCATTGCAATTCCAACATTTACATCGTTTTTTATCTAATGGTTTTTTATTATAAGGTTTATATTTTCTTCTAAAATATTTTCTTTTTGGTTTAAAATATTTCTTTTTAAACTTATTATATTTTTTATATTTCTTGGGTTTTATTTTTATTTTTCTTTTATAATCATAACATCACCAATTTCCTGGTACTTCGGTATCTCTACAACAAATCATATCTTGTATAAATCCTGATTGTTTATAAATCATTTGATTACTACACATAGTACTTATTTCGTCTTTTATAGTTCTTATAATAAATACTAATGTATATCATTCTTCATTTCTTCCTAATTGTTTTTCTTTAATCTTATTTTGAAAATAACTATTCCATGGTGGTGGTAATTTTCTAATAAAAACTTCCTTATAATAATTATTATCAGCTCCACTTCCAAACATCATATAATAATATTTACTATATTCACAACAATATTCATTGAGGTAACACATATTACAAATTTGTAAATGTTCCATTCTGTTTTTAGCATCTTCTATTTCTTCTAATCTAGCTTTAGTACTTTCATTTACCCAATCTTCTCCAAAGAAATTCTCTATAAATTCTTGTAGCAACTCTATTTATTCCTTCTATTATACTAATTCCAAATCCTGCTTCAATACTATCTTTCCAAATACCTTTTGTTGTTTCTTCTAATCCTCTATACCAATTAAACACATTTCCTTTAAATGTTGCTAATAGATATTCAGTTCTATTTTTATTATCTCAGACATGCGATTATAATTAAAGTGTGCTATCATATTAGTACTCCATTCATTTATAGCTCTTCTAACATCTAATTCACAATCTAAATTTAAATATAATCCTGCAATTTTCATTGGGTTTGATTCTCTTAAAATTGGTTTAAATTGATCTCTATACATTCTTTCTTTGGTAGTTTTAAAATCTACTTTTGTATTAACGTATCTTCTAGGGTCTATTTCTGCTTCATATCTAGTTGTGCTAATTTCTCCATATTCTTCTTGTTTAACTGCTCGTGGTCCTCCTGTTTTTCCGACCATATGATTTTTAGTTATTTCTTCACAAATTTTTAAGTCTTCTAAGTCAAATATTAAATTTTCCATTTCTTCGTTCATTGTTCTTCTATAGTTAATTTTCCTTCTTCTTTTTCTATAAGATTTTCTTCTTGCTTTCTAAAATCAAACAATAATCTTTCTATGTCTTCTTTTAATCATCCATTAAGTTTTATTAATTCTTCATATTTTTCAATTTTCTTTCTGACTTCTTTAAGTTCTTTGGTATAATCTGGTTTAAATGGTTTTTCTTTATTTAAATTTTCTATTATTCTATTTAAAAGATTTTCTATTCTTAAAAAATTATTTTGTAGTCTTTCTTTCTCTTCTTCGTAGCCTATTTCAATTCTAGTTATTTTTTCATCAATTGTTTTTATATTTTTCTCAATTAAATTAATTTTATCATTCATACTCATATTTTAGGTTTTTTATAAGATGGTTTTTCAATTTCAAATCCTAATTTATTTAACAGAATATCAAGTTTATAATTAATAATGTCTACTTTTTCTTCTAAAGTTGCTATTTTATTAATACTATTTTTCTGTGCAATTTTTGATATTCGATTTTGAATTTCTTCAAGTTTAGCTTCATCAAGTATTTCTAAATTATTAATTTGTTCTTTTATTTTATTAAATTGTTTAGACATATTTTTGTTTAAAACTTCGAACCTTTCTTTAGCTATTTCATCTTTTGGATCTATATTATTTATTTCGTCTATAGCTTCTACATCTTTAGATTTTAATTGTCCTAATTGTTGCCATAAAAATGTATTAGTCCAATTTGTAGTCATATTTAACTATTCATCTGTATTTCCCCATGAGCTTAAAGGTTGAAACATAGTTGTATTCCATTTTTTAGTTTGATAGCTTCCTATTGGCAATCTAATATTTTCTATTTCTTGTTTATCAAATCTTATTTTTGTTGGTAAACTCATATTAGTCTGGTATATTTAAGGAATTAATTATTATATTATTTATCATTTGTCTTATTTCTCTTCTAAATTGTTCTTCTCTTCTTAATTCTCTTGTAATTTCATTCCTTAATAATTCTCTTTTAATTTTATTCCAATTAGAAATTTCCCTTTCTATTTCTCTACGATTATTGTCAGTTATTATCTGTTCTTCTAAAATTTTTATTTTATTGTCACAAAATTTTCTAGTTATTCCAGGCATATTCTTATTCTATATCGTCAAAACTAAGATCAAAATCATATAATTCAGAAACTTCATTATAACTTACATGCTCTGTAGTTTCAAGAGTTCTTTCACTATTTTCACTATCTAACTAGAAAAATATAATCATTTTTATTATTTCTTTAGGCAATTTTTCTTTTAATCCAAATGATATAATTGTAAGGCATTTTTCATAATATCTACTATCTCTTTTTATGAAATTTATTCCTCTAGTATAACTATCATAAGTTTCTGGAATTTCTATCATGTGACTATAATCAATACTATTAGTATATCTAAAAGGTACAGATCTATAATAAAACTCGTAACTTTCCATGATAAAAGTTCTTCAAAGTAAACAATCTCATAAAAATTCTTATATAATAATTTTCATGCAACTTTTCAGACAATAAATTTTCTTGTAGCTTAAAATAAGGGCTTTACCACGCTTCGCCAAATAGCAAGAATGTTATATGTTCTTGGTCACCTTCGTCACAAGAGTTGGCCAAAGTCCGAAAGCATCACAGCAAAATGGACACAAAGGCACTCAAAACTCTCAAACAGACTCACTGTGTAGAACAACACTCAAAGCGTAATAAAAGATTTATTTCAAACTCAAAGATTTTATTGATCTGAAGATAGCTTGAAAGCTATTATACAAAGATTTTTACAGAGATTGATACTCCGAAGAGTGGTTTCTACTCTCTAAAGAGAATGATTACAAAGATCATTATTGAAGGTTTTAGATGGTAGTTCAGGATGAGATTTCAGATGGCTAATTTTCGATGATCTTTTCTAATGAGAAGGGTCTCAATTTATAGAAAGGCTCGCACTTCACCAAAAAGCTTCTGGCCAATCAGATTTTTACAACACAAAAGTAAGAGGTACAATAATTTCAAATGTGGTTGAAAATATTAAAAGTGGTTGTTGGTTGTCTTTATTCCAGTGTCGGCAATTTCTTTTGATTCCAGCTTGACAGTTGTCTTCTTATCTTCAAAGTTCACATGGTGCTGTCAATCACGTTTTTCTTGATCGTCCTTTACTTGTGAACGTGTCCCATAAGTCGACAGGCTTCTTTAATGCATTCTTCATTTCCAGAAAATTGATCGTTCATAATTCCACAGATTTTTTCTTCAAGAATTTTTGATTTTTATCTCCTCTACAGATAAGGATCCAATTATTACTCATACCATAGACCATGTATCTTTCTCCATAAAAGAACTGCATTGTTGAGCAGACTGATTTTATTCCGAGAGCTCGTCTGTAAATCATCCATTTTCTATTAATAGTGGGCAATTCTTTAAAAATCTGAATCTCCTTGAGTGGATTTCCATTATTTTTTCGAATTGTGATGAGATGGTGTTCTCCATACCACTCTGGTTCTTTATATTCAGGACTAATTGTGTAAAATCTCAGTTCAATCGGTTGTTTATCGCTGAATTTTTTAACACAATTAACAAATTCTTTGTCAAACTGTTCAATTTCTTTTAGATCTATCCCTGGGAAGAGTCGATCTAAAAATCTAAATGCTGCCAATTTTCGAACAATATTAGGATCTGCTCCTTGAACTGCACTGATCCTTGGATAAATCGCCGTTGGAAGAAATTTGTCAAATATAGAGAACTTCCTTCTCTGAAATTATATACCCATTATGAGAATTCATAATACTCATTTTCCATTGGATGTAGATTAGCTCTGATGTGATGAGTAGCAATTATTCCCTTTGGTGATTTAAGGTCACCAACTGGTGATTTTTTATCTTTTTGGAATTCACTAATAACGATGTCGTTCCAATGGGCCTTTTGATAAGGATGTTTGAGTACTAGACTCAGCGGCTCCTTTTCCACTTGTAAATTTTTCCAACAATTTGTCCATACTGACAGGTAGTTGTTGTGGACCCTTTTTTATGACTTTTTCCTCTTGCGAGGTAAGAGAGTCATTTCTCTTAAATTTTGATTCTCCACTCGAGGTGGATGTATTAATCTCCCGAAATGGGATGTGACTAGCATTTCGGCTGTATTCACCTTTTAAAGGAGGATACTCCTGGCTACAATTTGCAAAAAAGTCTAAACATTCTGACAATTTTTCAACTATTTTTTCTTTGTTATCATTCAATTTTTCAATCTTTTTCCCACTTTCAACAACTTTGCTTGCTTGATAAATCACACAAAGTTTGTCGAATATCAAGATGATCTTCTTGAACGGCAAGATAATCTGCATTAAAATATGTTAGAAGATCTTGTAATTCCTTTGTAAATGCTTCAATTTTTTCCATATTCATGATTCCTGCTCAAGAAATCAGCAAATAAATTATCTTTTCCTTTAATATATTCAAATTTAAAATTATAAAAAGATAGTAACACTTGCCATCTGTGTAATCTTCTATGTTGAGGTGAATTTGGTAATTTATTATTTATTAGTCCGTTAAGTTGTGTATTATCAGTTTGAACAATAAATTCCTTGGGTAACAAAAACATTTTAAATTTGTTTATTCCTTTAACAACTGCCAATAATTCTTTCTCATTAGTTGAATAATTTACTTCAACATTATTAAATGTTCCACTAGTATACCTACAAATTTCATTTAAATCAGTTTTTAATAAAGCACTCCAATATAAATCTGAAGCATCTGTTTGAACTATTAATTTATCTTTTTCATCAGGAAGTCTAAGTTTAGGTAAATTTCTACAATTTTCTTTTAAATTTTTAACACAATGAGTATGATCTTCATTCCAACCTAATTTATTTGATTTTCTTAATAGTTTCTGAAGTTTATTTCTTTTTTCTGCAAGTTTTTCTATAAATCCTTCAGCATAATTAAAACAACCCAAAAACTTTTGAATTTGTTGCTTATTTTCTAATTTATCAGGAAATAAAATTATTTTTTCTGAAATATGAGGTTGTAATTTTATTCCATTACTATTTATTATCATTCCTAAGAATTCAATTTCATGTTTTGCTACTTCTGCTTTTTTCTGACTAAGTATTATACCTTCTTTTGAGCAAAGTTTAGCAAAAATTCTAAGATGTTTAAGATGATCTTCATATGTTTCTGAACAAACAAGTATATCATCAACATAAACAATAAGAAAATTATAAGTTTTAAAGACTTCATCCATTCTTCTTTGATAAATTTGTGGTGCATTTTTTAATCCAAATGACATAACTAACCATTCATAATGTCCTTGAGGAGTACTAAATGCTGTTAATGGTATACTATTATCTTCTAGTTTAATTTGCCAAAATCCAGATTTACAATCAAATTTTGAATAATATTTTTTATTCTTAACTATATTTATTAATACTTCTTTATTTGGTAAATAATATCTATCAAATTTAGTATTTTTATTAAGTTCTTTATAATTTACTACCATCCTAGGTTTTCCTCTTTTTATCTCCGAATGATTTCTAACCATAAAAGCTGGGCTACTATGAGGGTTATTACTTCTCCTTATAAGTTTTTGATTAAGAAGTTCTTGAATTTGTATTTAAAATTCTTCCTTATCTTCTTGATTATAGAGCATAAGTTTGACTCTAATAATGATTGTTGGTTCTAATAGTTCTATTTTAGCTGTTGTTTTTTATTTTTCCCGTTTTTCAAGTGGGTTTTCATTATAATTTTTAGCTAAAAGATCTTTTATTTGATCAAGAATAATTGTTTTGATTGAATAATTGAGTAATTTTGGTATAAATTCTATTTTTTCACCACGCTGAGCTGGCTGAACTCTGAATGGTTTAAATTCTCTAACAATTTTTAGTAAATGTCCACATGGTGTTTTTAATTGAATAGTATAAATATTTTGACTATATTGACTAAACTGTTGTAGAAAGTCATTTCCAAGAATAATATCACAATCATTAATATTATATTGGTAAACATTTCTTATGGTTACTATTTTAGATCCTATTATAACTTCTATATTTTCATTTTTATATTTTAAAGATTCTCTTACTCCAGTTATTCCTTGTAAAATTAATTGTTGTTTATTTTCTATCCACTTTGGTAATAAAAATTCTTTAAAGACAATTATCTCAGCTCCTGTATCAATTAGAGCACAAGTAGTTATTTTTTATTCAAATACAGTTATTTGTATATATACATTTATTGGGAATTTTATTTCTCTACTCATTTTTCTTTAAGGCAATATGTAGTTATTCTTTGATGTATAATAAGAATTCCTTCTTTGTCTATTTTATAATTATCAAGACTATTTAAAAATGAATTTCCTAATAATATTGGATGTTCATCAAAATTCATATTATTATCAATATAGCATTCTATGCTTAATAATAAATTTCCTAATTTAATTTGAACTTATCCTATGATATCACAAGAGTTTATTTTTCCTTCAAAATCTCTATAACTATAAGGTTCAACTTTTTTCTTTTTAATTCCTTCATCAATAAGAGAGTAAATATGATTCTGACTTGCTCCAGTATCAATAAGTATTTTAATTTCATTTATCCATTTATTTCCATTAAAGAACTTTCCTTTGATTCCATAAACACTATTATTTTTACTTTGTATTATTTTTGAAATACTACGTCTTACTGTATTATTTCCAATAATTATTTTATTTTCTTTATATGTTATTTGTTTTGATATTATAGGTTGATCAATACTTATAGCATCATCATGTCCTATCTCAAAATTTTCTATTTCTTCTATATCTTATTCTCTAGGTAAGATTGCTTCTCCTATATCCCTAAATTTTTCGTCAATTTCTATAAAAGGTTTTTCTTTATATATATTTCCATAATTACTATTTGTATAACAATATAATCCTTGATATAATATAGTAAAAACTTTATTATCGTCTTTTAATATTTTATTAGTCATCTTAAAATGTAGACTAAGAGAATCATCTAAATTTTTATCATTTATATGTACGCAATATCTTGGATAACAAGTAAATTTTAATTTTTTATAGGCTAAATTTCCTTTTACTATTCCTAAATTTCCATTTTCTGCAGTTATACATCTTTCATCTTGTAGATTAAGTATTATAGGACTATTAATTCCTTCTTTAAAACATGATTTTATTATTATTTGTATTCCAGCAAGGTAAACATAAGATATTTTATCTCGTTTTTCTTCTTTTAATTTTCCTAGGAATTCATTAATATTTCTTTTTGTTATAAGATTTAATTTTATTTTTCCTTGTGTATGTTTAATATCTATGGCTTTTTCTATTTCATGATATTCGTTAATGACTAACTTCTTTCTTCTGAAGGCTGATCCTAAAATATTAAATAATTTATTTTCTTCTGGTGGTTTTAAACTTAATTCTGCTCTATTAATTTTTCTAAATTTTTCCCAATCAAATTTTCCTTTTAAAGCATATCCATCTATTCTTTCGTATACTTCAGTTTCTAAATTTTCCGAATTTTCAATTTCCATGATTTTTAGGTATCTAATTTTTCAATTCTCCTAATTTCATTATTAAGAACTCTTTGTATTCTTTTTAAAGTTTTCATTTCTATAAGAATAGGCATTTTAACAAGATATCCAATGTCTTCGTCTAAAACTTCATCAAAATCTATTAAAAGAAAAGTAATTTTCTTTTCAAATTTTTTCTTTATTTTAAGACTATCGGAGTCTTTTATTTTATTAATCAAATTTCTTGATTTATTAACAAGATGTTGAATGTAACTATCAGTATCTAAATATTCAGTAGAATTGTTAACGTACCATCCTATGCAAATTTCGTTATTATCTTCCATTCTCTAATATCGTTAATTTCTCAAGATATAGGGCTCTGATACCAATTTTATGTGACCTAAAATGCAAAAATTCAAAAATAAAATTATTAATCAATATCAAATTTTTCGGCTCAAGATAGGTGGAAAGAGTTGATGGTGAAGAAAAGTTAATTTTTATTGCAATGGGCAAACAATTTTGTCGAATCCAAAATTAGAATTAAAGTTATGAGGACTAAAATGACTTATTTTGAAACCTTTTATATTAAGGGTATTTTAGGTAGTTTATATGTTTGAATAGTGAAATGGGTTAGTTTGGGGTTAGTTTGGAATTTTGGCTTTGAATTTGGGTCATTTGCTTGTATATCCCCGTTTGTAAACACATTGAACACCTTCCTCTCACAAGTCTGTTTTAAAGGTGGTTCTATTCATAGTAGTTAAAGTCGGTATCAGAGTAGACACTCCGATAAAAACACACGACGAAACATGCACAAACAACATTAACTTCCAACTTGGATCATATTTTTTATTTGTGCGTGTCATCCTTGGGAGTCGTACTAATCTCCTCTGTATTGAGAATGACGCGCACAAAACAAGAAATATCTTGTGCAAGAGTCATGCTAATCTTCTCTATATTGAGAATGACACACAAAACAAGAAATATCTGTATTTTCTTAGGGATAAAGTTATTCAAACAGTGTCAATGGGGGGAAAATAGATGTATGTGTCGGCACCTGTTTGGGTAAAAAAAATTTTTTTTTTTTTTAACCGTCAATTCATTGAATGACACGTGTCTCACTTGTTTTTATGCTTGTCACTGTTGGAATTGTGCCCCAAATTGGGGGGTTACCATATTTGATGGACACGTGGTGGAAGGAGCTTGGAAAGTATCAAATTGGATCCAAGATATTATGGCAAGAAAATCACCTAGGAGACCTAGGCTGCACAGTTTTCTTTTTACACGTTTTTTTCCATTATGTGATTATTTCCATACTTTGACAGCTTTTTAGGGTTTTGTACGTGTAGTATCCCTATAAATAGGGATGCTCCTCATTCATTATTTCACAAGCTTAGATTGCTAAGTTTACATTGTATTCTCTCCATATTATTGAATAAAACATCGATTCCTCTGCCAATTTCTCCTCTATTTTCTTTACTTTAATCTTGTTCTTTTTCTTGTGATCTTTATTATTTCAATTCGTCATTAATCTCAATTCCTGCGTTCGAGGCGATTTTCCCCAACAAGTGGTATCAGAGCCAAGGTTGCAGGTTCTTTGTGATTTGATTGAGATTTTTCAGAGATGACTTCATTGAAATATGATATTCGCGTCGGATCGCAATACAAGGTTTTCGCTATGGCAAGTAAAGATGAGGGTCATGGTTGGCGAGTATGGATTTGGACGATGCTCACTGGTTTTGATAAAATGCCAAAGAACCTGACAACGGAGGAGAAACAACCGGAAGACATGAAGGCTTTATCGCAGATTCATCTTCATCTCTCCAATAATATTCTGTGAGGATGTCTTGAAAGAGAAAACGGCGTGCTTTGTGGTTGGAAACTGGAGCGCTATGCATGACCAAAAGTCTCACGAGCAAACCGCATCTAAAGCAAAGGCTATATTCTCATCGCATGGCGGTAAGGAGGATCACCTGGAAGACCACCCGGTCGTGTTCAAGGAAATTGTTGCAGATCCGAAACGTTGGAGGTAAAATATGATGTGGAGGATCCGGCCTTGATCCCGTTATGTTCTCTACCCGCTTCTTATTCGTCGTTTCGAGACACGATCTTGTACGATCGTGACACGTTGACCATTGAAGACGCTTACACGATGCTTTATTCTCAAAGGAGAAGATGAAGCATTTGGTTGGAGCTACTACATTAAGGGATGTGGACGCTCCGGTTTCTCATGGTGATGGACGGAGGGGTAGACCGAAAGGGAATTTCAACAATGTGTATTGCTTCTACTGCAAGAAGAAAGGGCATGTCAAGAGGGATTGCGACAAGTTGCAGGCTAAAAGTAATTTAGTTGCAAATAATAGGGGCAATCTTCTAATTCGGATGATGCTAACCTCATCGAGTATTTATCTGATGGCGGTGATGTGATGGTGACCGTAGTATCTGACGTGGAGTGGATTCTTGATTCGGCATGTTCGCACCATATGTGTCCCAATCGGGACTTGTTTCAAACATATGAGGCGGTGAAGCAAGGTGGAGTTGTTATGGGAAACAACCAGTCTTGCCGGGTTGCTGGAATTGGTCGAGTCAAATTGAGGTTGCAGGATGGGACAATCAGAACACTTGATCAGGTTCGTCATGTTCCAGACTTGAAAAGGAATCTCATCTTGCTAAGTACCCTGGATGCAAAGGGGTATAATTCTCTTGTGGAGATGGAGCATTGAAGGTCCGGAAGGGGTGCTCAGGTTGTATCGGAGGGACGGATGAAGTCTCAATTGTACATCTTGCGGGGAGCGCAGAACTGCTTAAGAGACATTTGGACAAGTTCGATCAGTGGTGGAAATTCAATTTGGTACAAGCATTCTTGTGACAGACGGGTCGATTCACATTGCTCGTGAGCGTTGCGATTTCGCTTTTTTGCCACCAATTACGGCGGATTCATTGTGTTCACATGCTAGTGTTGGACTCATGGAGTGTAGGTACAAAGTGTTGGAGATGTTCTGCAATGCATTTGGGATCGTTGAAGGTGACAAGCTTCTAGTAAGGGGCCTTCGATCATGCATCCGAGTGGCTTCGCATACGAGTGCTTCGACCCTGTTTGGTCAATAATTAGTTCCTTGTTGGAATTTTGGGAACCCGGGTTTAGGGTTCAGGTGTCGCTTGTGATGCCGGGGCAGAGGAAGATGTTTTTGTGTGATGGAGAGTTTTTGGGTTATCGTTTGAGGAGATTGTTGATTTCGATGCAGACGGATTTATTTCTCGGTGGAGAAATTTTAAAATTTTGTTCGTAGCAATCGAAATTTGGGTCAAGGTGGAGATTGTTGGAATTGTGCCCCAAATTGGGGGGTTACCATATTTGATGGACACGTGGTGGAAGGAGCTTGGAAAATATCAAATTGGATCCAAGATATTATGGCAAGAAAATCACCTAGGAGACCTAGTCACATAGTTTTTTTCTTTTTACACGTTTTTTTCCATTATGTGATTATTTCCATACTTTGACAGCTTTTTAGGGTTTTGTACGTGTAGTATCCCTATAAATAGGGATGCTCCTCATTCATTATTTCACAAGCTTAGATTGCTAAGTTTACATTGTATTCTCTCCATATTATTGAATAAAACATCGATTCCTCTGCCAATTTCTCCTCTATTTTCTTTACTTTAATCTTGTTCTTTTTCTTGTGATCTTTATTATTTCAATTCGTCATTAATCTCAATTCCTGCGTTCGAGGCGATTTTCCCCAACAGTCACTAACCCTATTTTTGTAGCAAAATTCATTTTCTTAAGAACATAGCGATGTGCCCCTTTGTATATAAGAACAAAACCAAAAGCCTTGTTTTCAGTAAACTTCAGTTAAATTATATGAATGTTTTTTGTCACTTTGTTTGATTTAGTGTTGGATCTATTCGAAAATTCAATGCAATTAAATCCTTAAGAATTAAAACATGTCATCATATTAATTTTGATTTGCTCTACTTTTCTAATATGTTTGTCGGAATGGCGTGTTTAACATTATATCATTAGTTTTAGTAAAGAAAATTTGGACAAGTCAATTTGTAATCTTGAATTTATCTTTATTCGATCAGTTTTCGATATGTTTGGTAATTATAAGTGACAAAAAAGCTCTAAATTACGCATTTATTAGCCACGTAAGATAGGTTACTGGTTTTGGTCACGGCTACACATGGAAGGTAAAACACAAACAAAAATGACATTTAGGTAATCAAATTAAAGCAAACAAAGTTGTCAAGTGACCAACATGAAATAAATCTATAAGTTAGGTGACTTTACGAAGATTTACCCAAAAATAAAATTGAGCGAATCGTGTTGCCTAAATAATATCTTCAGAAAAGTAAAGTCGGGATAAACCTAAATTCAAACTGGGGGACTCATTTGCACTTTATCGCAAATGTTAGGGTTCTCACTGAAATTTTCTCAAAATGTTCAAAACAGAAAATGAAACGTCGACAGCAGGGTTCGAACCTGCGCGGGCGAAGCCCAACAGATTTCAAGTCTGTCTCCTTAACCACTCGGACATATCGACTTATGCTTTATGTAGACCAAGTTATTTTAGTTAAACTAATTTTTAATCACAAAACCCGCCTCCTAAAATGCCTTATAAACTAGAGCCTTATTTGGCGAAAATTAAAATCAATTTTTTAGTCGATTTTGATAGAAGTTGATAAAATATATGGTCGAAAAATTGTGAATCTTATAAAATATATGATTAAAATTAATGATGGACTTTGATTAAAATCTTGATTTTAATTTTCACCAAACAAAAGCCAGTTGTAATCACAAGTACTAACAGAAACAAATGGAAGTTCCGGATGTGAATTTCACCTCAAGGCTCTTTAGAAGTAAAATGGATGCCCTCGGTGCATATAAACTACCAACTTAATCGAGATCTTCAAATAGCAACACCGCTATAAAATAAACACAATATCTTAACCTTTTTTTTTTCAACGTGCTAGATATACATCAAGGTTGACATCTAATTTGACACCCATGTGAGTTGTTAGATTTTTGTACATGATTTTAACACTTCTCAACAATGACAAGATTTTTGACACATAGCAGAGTGTCGACTAGGCCCTTGTTTGACAATCATTATTTCAAAAATAAAAACTTCATATACTCATTTTCAATCACATTCAAAGAATAAAATATTTTGCACGTAAACCTAAAATTTTTCCCTACTTTTTAATTATATTCTCTAAGAAATCACTGTTCAAAACTCCATTTTACCTAAAGAATAATGTTATTTATTATTGTGATAATAGAATATCCATAATGTCACAGTCTATACGAAATAATGAGATTTGGTAGTTCAGTTTTGTGAAAGAAGGGGAGAAGATAGAAAAATGTGAGAGATAATGGGTTGCAACGTCACCGATATTTCATTATCATGATGATAAATAGCATTACTCTTACCTAAATAATGGTCGTCAAACAGGAGACATGTACAGCATGAGTGTACATTAGCTTAATTCTTTCTTTTTTAAATACCGACCACTATACGAATCAGTAATAACACTACATATAGACTATTAAAAGATTATTGCTGTTCATTCACTACAATGAATACACACCACCACCGATGAGTAATTACATCATCTTATTTTGTTCTAATGAAGTTCTCACATATACATCATGCTGCATTTCTTGTCAAGATTAGCAATTACGGGAATGACTCGTGATCATGAACACAGACCCTTCGAATTATGTGGTCAAAGTTGGAAAATACTTACAGCCAATTTATGACTCCAAGGTGACACGAGGAACAGGGCTAGGGCTCATGCTCGTAACACAGTCCGCATCAAACAAAACATCCGTCATAGGATTCTCATTGGATGATGTCTGAAAGAAGCGTGAAACTTCTCGATAAAGTTGCTCGGCCTCGAAAGGTTTGGAGACGTAGCCATCCATTTCATACTTCAGGCATTCTTCGTTTGTAGCTTGAATTACATCAGCTGTCATGGCCAGTATGGGTATGTGCCAGGTCGAAATATTTCTATAAGCTTCTAAAGAGAGTTCTCCAATATGGATACGGTTATTAATACTAGATTCCATGTCCCTAATCCTCTTTGTAGCTTCAAACCTGTGGAATCTTTAAATTGTAAATAGCTAAAATTTCAACTGCAAATGTGAACAGAAGACTCACAGAATATCAATACAAGAAAGAGAAGTGCAGCCTAAGTATGGTGTATAACCACCATTCAAAATTTATACACAACATAAAATTACCAGTTTAACAACCAACACGTAAACTTGTTTAACGCAAAGAAAATGCACAAGTCATAGTGATTCGCCTCAAAGTGAGAGCTCAATCAACTCCCTGCAGGTTTATCAAGAAGCTCACAGTAGGGATCTTGTGCCTCTTTACTCTGTATCTATATAAAATGGTCCCCTCATGTTTATTTATGTATAATAGGAAACTAGAGGAACCTAATAGAAATATGCATGCCTAATATACCTCTATAATAATAAGAAGATGAAAAATTCGCGGTTGAGGGGTAAATGAAAATAAAATTAGGCTTTATATAGTGCAACAGCAACTAGAGAACGGAAATCACTTGAATCCACATAATGCTAAAGCTATAATGCAATCAAATATACTGCAAATAGGGATTGTGTGATGACTACCCATCCATTTCTGGCATCTGAATATCCATGAAACAGGCATCAAAATGATGGGGTGGAGTTAGCAATGAGATTGCTTCTTTGCCCCTTTCTGCATGGACCACGTCAGCACCGTATTTCTTCAAGGCACCTGTAGCAACTCTGAGATTCACCAAATTGTCATCCACTACTAAAATCTTTCTACCACGAAGGAGATTTCTGAGGGACAATGCATGAAGTTCCCCATTGCGATGATTTCCTCTGTTTCTGATACCCATGGAGTGCTGTAGGGACGCAGTGAGCAAACTTGCCCTCAGCGGTTTCATGATTACAGATGGAGTGAAAACGCTGGAACCTATGGCTCGAGTAGAACTTATTGTACCAGATAAAAGAAATAGTTTAGGAGTAACCGTACAATTGAGACTCCTTAATTTGTTGACAAAGAGAGTCGACAAGGCTAAATCCTTGTCCCAAATTTCTTGTTCAATGAAAACCATGTTTGGAGGTGAGTTTTCTGTATTTTTGCTAAAGAAACCATTATCCAGATCACGAACTACTTCAACTCGGATTCCAAGTCGCTCGATGTGATATACAGAGACCTTCGCACGGGTGGGCCTGGGGTCCACAAGTAAAGCTCTCATTTCCTGGAATTCTAAAGAAATGGACTTCAACTGGTTGTTGATTTGCTGACTCCTCTGATCATTGACATTGGAACAGCCACGAGTGAAAACAGCTGTGAAAGTAAAGGTGGATCCAATCTGCGGCAAACTTGCAAATCCGATTTCACCTTTCATGAGATGGACCAAGCACCTGCTTATGCTTAGTCCAATACCCGTGCCACCGTGCGTTCTAGTTATGGAGGGGACAACTTGCATGAATGGGGTGAATACACGAGATTGAGCTTCTAACGGGATGCCTTGACCCGTGTCCTCGACTGATACAATTAGATTAACTTGGTCGGTCAAGGATGAGGAAAACGTGGGAACAGATTCCTCCCGACTAAAAGCTTTAAATCCTGCACAGCTTTGCCATCTATCGGCTACAGGCAACCCACTGAAAGTGCTATTTGAAGGTGATTCCATTTCCAGTTCCATCAAATTCACAGCTTCTTCAACAAGATGGACAGTCACATATATGTGTCCTTTCTCAGTGAACTATGAATAAACAAATCATTAGTTTACTATCAAACAGAAGTGACGTGTACAAGCAGCATAAAACTTTTCTTTTGCAGCACAATAAATAACAAAGGGCTTTTACCATAATTTGAGCTAATTATCTTAATCTAAAATTTCCATGAAAAATAATGAATGAAAATTCAGTACATTTACGGTTTAAATTTTCTGTGCTTTTGCTAATAGATTCACAAGGTCGACCATGCATAGCTGTCCTCTACTCTATACTCATGCACATTCAGCTAAATTTGTTCAACAGGAAAGATCAAATAAAAACATGCTCTTACTTTGATTGAATTGCCCATCAAATTTGTAATAATTTGTCGGAATCTTCCTGGATCACCAACTAGTGCTGCAGGGACTTTATCAGAGACGTAAACTGCCAACTGTTCATGCAATTGTATAAAGGAAGCAAATCAGGCAGATAAAAGGGATCCAAATCAGAGTGCTGATAAAAACAACCAGTTGACCAAGCTAGAAATCTGATTTATAATTTACCTCGATTCCTTTTTCTTGTGATTTTCCAGAAAATAGTGATAAAACATCATCCAAGATGGCCCTCAAATCAAAGCACACTGCCTCGAGCTCAAGTCTACCTGATTCAATCTTTGCTTGGTCCAAAACCTCATTTATGAGAGAAACTAAAGCTTTACCGCTTTCTTGAGCAGTTCTTACATAATCTTCTTGAGTTTCATCTAAATCTGTATCCATAAGCATATGAAGCATTCCTGGAAGAGTAAATGAGTTAAATTGTCATCAATCTTCTGGATTGTGATTTCAATGAGACGTGAGAAGCTGAAATATATTGCCAAGTGAAGAAGAAATAAATACACTAACCAAGGACACCGTTCATTGGGGTTCTGATTTCATGGGAAACAGTAGCAAGAAACTGCAGTACAACCAACTGGTTTTATATGCTTTGCACATGAGGATTTATTAGTAACTTCTGAGGATGAAGTAAAAGAAGCAAATACCTGTGACTTTGCTACATCTGCAGCCTCTGCACGTTTTTTTAGCTCCATCATCTCATGGTAATCATCCTCAACTTTAGCAATCCGGTTCATTGTGGCATGGAATATTTGCCCAATGAGCAATGCAATAACAAGAATGCCACTTGAAGTAGTTATTGCACCCCACGGCCATGGAGGTTTTAGTTTGAATCTATGTAAATAGAATGAAACACAATCAAGAGCAAACAGAGGCTTCTTTCCTAGGTGCCAATCAGCAAGAAACTATGGATATGAGAACCATGATTAATTTTGAACAGATATCTCTTCTTTGAGTAATCTGATAGTCATGATAACACTTCCACTGTAAGTGGCATTAACTGATCAGAAACTCAAGAACCTAGCAAAGGGGGGAAACATTGTTAATCACCCAACTTACAGCTAACTTTAATGTTAGTCACTATCCTTTATCTTGTTCCAACGTGGTCGCTAAAGTTTGCATTTTGTTTCAGTTTAGTCACTCAGTTCAATTCCAGTAGTTTGTCTAACAGATGTCTAGCATGAAAGATCTCCATGTTGACACTACATCAGATTTGTATTCTTTTATGAAAACTGACGGATTTTAATTGAGTGATCAAGCTGAAACATGAGGCAATATTTGGTGACCACTTTAGAACAAAATAAACTTCCATTGTCTTCAAGAAAAAACTTCAGTGCCTAATATTAAACTTCTTTACAAGTTGAGAGTAACGGTGCTTTTAACCCTAGCAAGCAATGATAAGACAAAGCTGAGAAAAAATTCAAAGAGGAGATAATTTAAGTCACCTGCAATGCATCTCATGCTTTCTGAATGGATCTCCAAAGTTAAGTGCACTCACATGACTCATCCCATCATTCAATATGTTTGAACCATACATGCTAATCGGATTGGAGAGATTAGTAGTATCATACACATTCACAAGGATAACTTGTTTGCTAGCAAGCTGTTGAAGTAGTTTTTCTACAAGGGATTCAACATCGAAGATTCCACCAAAATATCTACATGGAAGAAGTAAAAACATAGAGATAGTTATTATTTAACATCCTCGCCACATCCAGCTTATGTCAGAAAATGTATTTCTTTATATTTGAGTGAATAAGAAACATTGGAAGTCAATATGGGGCCATTACAAGAAAGAAAACTGTTTTTATTTACAAGAATCATTGGAAGTCGGTATGGGGATGTTAGCATGAAACGATATAGAAACAAGAAAGGAAACAGTTTTTATCTACAAGAATATGTGAGAGTAGGTCATATACCCGGCGGTTGCTTCAATCCTTTCACTTATGGTTGCACAAGGCGGAAGATCTCGTTTATAGACAGCAAAAGTCAGTATTACTCCGAGGCGATTTGTTTTGAGTAGCCTGAAAGGTGCAGTGAGGACGCCCTTTCCTGATTCTCTCGCACGCAACACATTCTCACTATCTTCCTGTTAACATTGATTATGTTACAATGTCTTTCTCGTCTTTTCTTTCTCTATTTCTCCTTTCAACTTCTAAAATAAGACAATATGTGATAAACAATGCTAACAATAGCCTTTCAGAAATGGATATAACCACTATCACTCTGCAAGTAAAAGGCAAATGTGGAACTTTAAAATGGCATGACTGCTGATTTTCACGTCATACTTCATCGATTATGCAGAAATACTATGTAAGTTGATAAAGACTAACTTTATGTAAGTAATATGTCACCTTTCTAACAACTTAAGCTTTTAGATGATGTCAAAGGAGGCAGGAATCATGAGTTTAACTGACAGCTGACTAGATGAAGCTTCTTCCTTTTTTATGCTGACCACGGAAAGTTTTTTGGAGAGCTTCTAAATTTGTTAGTTGCTGCTGCAGGGATTGTGTAGCAGCTAATGAAGTGGTCAGTCCTTCAATGGAAAAATAATTCTAGCCTATATCTGAAGATACGTGTTGAAGACTAAATTTAAGTGGATAAAAGAGTTCCATTTCTAATAGCTTAAGATTTTAGATTAGGTGGCTCAGCATGTGTATTTCAACAGCTCAATATGGCTGAAAGCTGGCCAAATTCAAGTATTAAGCAAACCATAGATCGTGACAATAAGAAATCACCTTTCCTGACAGCACATCAATAGATATAATGTGTGCGACAGTATCTTGTGCAAAGATAACAGGGGCATATTCCTCCTGCACCGGTGATGGCTCGAGGTCTGCTGGATCGTACTCATCTTTGTGAACTGGGGTTTGTTCGACGCTATCCATTCTCTTAATAGTCCATCCTTGTTGAATCTCAAATTGCTCTCTTTCGGAATGGAGAACCCTTGCAGCATATGCCACTCCACTAGTAAGAGGCCTCTCAAATGCTGTTCTTTCTGTATAGCTCGCAAAAGTTCTCTGCATGTTTTTACAGTTCAATTGTTAATTTACAGGACCGAAGGTTACGAGAAAAAGAATTTTCAAAACTTTATTGAATCTTCTAAGCTCCTTTCCTCTTACCAAAAATAAAATGGACTTAGAGATATTTGGTATGTAGGACTAAAATGGTACTAAGAGTATTGAGCTAGCTAAGTCTTGTTATTCTGTTGTCTAGTCCTATCGAGTGCATGTATACTCAAACGCGTGCAAAATGTATAAATTATGAGGATTAAGGAAAAATAATATTAACCGATGGATATAGAAATCTTAAAATGAGTATGAGACATGGATCAAAGCTCAATCAATTGACAAGTACTAGTTTACTCGAACAAACAAAGATCTTGATCAACACAAGTTACAACGAATAATTATACCTGATCAATAGCAGAAGGGTTTTTCCCATGGTGGAAGGTTGCAATCAAAACCGACATGGCCTGAATATGATTCATGCTAACATTGAATTGATCGTTCAGCATTCTAGCCCTCTCATCACACATACTAGCAAGTGCTTCTTTCCTCTTCTCGACCGCTTGGGAACTCATAAACCAGAATATCCCGAAAGCCATTAGGATCCAAAACACGATCCACGCCCCTAAAAGCTTCCTCCACCAGTTTTTCCTCGACCCAATATGCCGAGAATAATGATGGCGAATCTTGTAGAAACACAGTGAAATATGTTCCCACAATTTCATCCATATTTTCCCTTCATCACTAAACAAACCACTTTTGGTGCCCATCACTCCACCATTATTACTTAACCGAGTATAAGAAATCAGAGGCAAACACCAGCAACATAGCATCAAAACCAGACGCCACACCTTCAACCCAAATCCAATTAAATTAAGTAAATTCATCTAATTAATAGATTAGACAAGAAAATTCGCTTCAAATGGTATGAAATTGTGCTATTTTTATCAAATACTTATAAACACCTCCCACTGTCAAAAAGAACTATAAACCACTAAAATCAGTGAAAAATAAAGACGATCGTACTATCATATCCAGCCAAAATTCTTCAAATTTGTGTCCAAAAGACCAAGAATTTTGGGAAGATAAGAATTCCTTCAAACCCCACGAAGAAAGAATCAAGGAATTCCCAAGATTCCAGCTTTTTTCAATTAGAATTTTGTTTTCAAAATCCCAGATAGAGAAACGAGCAAAAACAAAACTAACCAGAAATTCTTGTAAGAATAGCAATGAAATCACTAAAAAAAAAGCAACCCATAAAACAGAGAATCTGACTGCAAATCTAGGAGTTTGAGTTTTAAGAATTCGACTGTCAAATGAGCCAATTATAAGTTTCACAGACTAATGATGGGAAGCAATAGATAATGTGCCCACGTTGAGATAGGGAAAGGAAAGCAGAATTTTGATTCGTATGAACACTATGAAACAAGAATCTACGAAAGTAAGATAGATGAGGGGAATAAGGTGGTAAAAATGTATGATTGCACCATGCCACTATCTCCAAACATAGTATTCCCAGAAAAATACTAGAAAAGATAAGCATAGTAATTTAATTTAATAATTATTGCATGAATAGTGTACAAAAATGAAGAATAATATTTAAACAGAGTCGAAAAGTGTTTTTCTACTTACGATCAAGAAAAAGTCCATGCTTATGCCAGTCTGGAAATTCTAATGTTTGCATGTTTATAAAGGGTAATTGTCCTAATCATAAATCACTCGTGCCACCTTTTATGCATACTCTTTATACTTCAAAAACACTTTCATGTCGGCAAATCTCAAATCGACGATTTTACCTTCACCTCCTACAGGTCTCGTCACTTGTAAATCTTTAACATGATGACTCCACAATATTGAAATTAAGACGAGGTATGGAGAAGTGTTTGCACGATAGTAACAACGAGGAAAAGTACACAAGAAATTTCATTTTGATTTTCAACTGCTCAAATCATTTTCTTAATCCAAGTACGGTACATACATAAGTTTTTAACAAATGAATATGAGACCTAAACCTCAATATTCTGCCTAGAGACTTGACTCGTTTGAAGGAATCGTACTTATTTATTTAAATATAATCTTCAAATGAATTTTATAATTTTAAACGGAAAAAATGTAACAAGAATAATCTAATGAGCACTAGTGCTCATCTTACGTTAAATATCGATAACGTGTCATATAAATTTATTGGTGAATTCTAAATTTCATTCAAATATTGAGGCTCGCCATAATTTTATCTACTAATTAATTTATATGACATGTTATCAATGCTTAATATAAGATGAACGCTACTGAAGAAAGTAATATCTAGAATAGTATCTCCAATTATGAGGCCACGTGATGGTACATCCTCGAGGTGTTATGTGTAGAGGAGGAGTTTACAACACTAAAGTTTCTAGATGGGACAATATTCATTTTATTTCTTATTTTTTTTGTCCCCAAAATATTATTGCAAAGTTACCATATTTTGAGAATCTTTTTAATAATTAATAATAGGAATAGATTAAATTTCTAATTGTTTATGAATAAATAGATGCAAATTTACACATTTTGCATATGTAAAAGTGTATATCAATATTGGTTCGTGACTAATGAAATATATTTTTGTATACTATCACTTAAAATTGATTTTTTAGTAGATTTTAATAAAAGTTAATTAAATATATGGTTGAAAAATTGGGGATGCCATGAAATGTGTGATTAAAAATAACTATTGACTTTAACTTAAAAATTTTGTTTGATTTTAATATAAACCAAACACGGGCTAAAATATTTTTAACTTTCCTACTTTTGTCAAACTTCAACGGTAGTTCCTTAATTGAAAAAGTTGGTAGATCTCTACTTAGAACTTCTATCACAAGTAATGCGAGAACTTAGAAGTTTTTAAAAAATAAAAATAAAAATCAATCTATCAACTTTTATCAAAATATACTAAAAACCTGATTTTGATTCAAACCAAATAAGACAGAATATCGTCAACACATTGCGAGTATGATTTTAATCAAGACTCGGGTTATGCCATTTGTACATTAATTGTGTACACTTATGTTGACACTTAATGTCTTGTCAAGAAATAAGTGCATGAAATAACAGTTTTTTTTTTTTAAACTGTCAAATGAGATAATGACGCATGGTATTATATAAATAAAAGTACAAATCTCGATGTACAACAAACATGATTGTTTTAACTCCATGGAATGTGTGATAGAGAGTAGAGTCATCGACTCGAATGTCGATGTTTAGCTAAGTAGTTGATAGAAAAGAAAGGTAAGGTAAACATAAAAGTAAAATACTTGAAAGATTTTTGACCCTGAAATAATTACAATTTCAAGGTGAAAGCTTCACCAATGATGAATTTGACTTTGATGTTGAGATGTACTATTTGAAAGAGTTTGTCTTCTCCTTTGTTTAGTCCAAAAGAAACCAAACCAACAAACTTGAAAAGACAAAAGAACCCAGGTCAATCAACGTAGAACAATTGACACCTGGGGGGTAATATTGGAAAATAAAAATTATTTGAAGATAGGATAAGACTTAGGTGACATTCTTGAGGGGCATTTTAGTTATTATAACACAAAGTGATGGTATTCGTGTGGAGGCTCTTTCGGCAAATGCTTGACAATTGACATATGAAGTGATTGGGCTATCACTCCTCCCACTTCTGTCTTTTCAATTGTAGTTTTGGGCTGTGGGCCCAGAAAGAGATGGCCCACTTCAAAGCACCTGTTCTTATGGGCTGGACCAGTGAAACTAAGTTACGTGTAGTTTCCATATTTGGGGTGATGAAAAGTTAACTTTTCTGAAGATAAACGAACTTTGAATCGAGCTACGAGACCTTCATTGAACTTTGTTATTGGAATATTGGGGAACTTTACCAAAATATTTTTCATCCTTCACTCGTTGGATTTCATTTGTTAACTTGGATGGACATATCTACATGACCAACTGAATTCACACATGACACAAATTATCGTCTAATTCTTCCAATCTGTCATAAATTTAGAACATTTTGATAAAGTAAATTTCATTGAGGCGTATGTGACGACCAAAAATATTGGACAATTAACCTCGAAAAATATTTAAAAATAATAATCGCAACAATCAAGTACCAAATTACCGTTGGTGATGGTCAACGACATCATGAACAACAATGCTATTAGCGATCGATGTTAGGTGTGCATCAATAATAACTAATGGTATTAATGTTAATAATTTCTTACAAATTATCGACGAATGTTGATGATTCTGTTGTTGGTCATTTCATTCACTAACTCTTTTATGATTTCAAATGGCCCTTAACGATTTTCATTTTAACGAAAAGTTACATACAATATATTTTTGTCTCTACACAAAAAGGAGGCCCTTTCTAACCTAGGCTAGCAATCTCGAGCCTATACCTAGCAATTCAACTGAAATGCCATAATTGTTAATAAAACTCATTATTAGCTCTCGCCATAAAAGTCTAATAATTACACTCACACATACATTTTTTATGCTTAAAACTAGCACCTCTTGTCGAATTATTAAAAATAATTGGAAACGAACTTGGGCCATTCTCAAAACTCTTACATGAAATAATTGAAAATGAATTTTGAGAAATTAAATAATTTCTAACAAAAATGGGTTAAAGTTCAAAATCTCAAACTTCGTTTTCAATAATAATTAATTATACGTAAACATCATAGTCGATTAAACTTGTCTAGTAGAGATTACCACAAATCTTCATTTTTTTTCTTTTTTCTTTTTACCTTTTTTCTGAACACAGATTGAAATGCTAAACAACACACTGGAATGATTGATTTATTGACTAAATTAAGATTTTGGCATGTGTTATCACAATATTTGTGTGTGTGTGTTTTTTTTAATATAGTTTTCATGAACCTCGAGAGTTATTGTTTACTAAATCAAAGGACGGGACCAGGGGACAAAAAGGAAATGTTCGGGCAAGTCTAGGATTTTATCTTGTTCAACTATTGTACAAAATAAATTGAATACCAAAAAAAGATCGACACAATCTCACGATCACGATTTGGCCATGACCAAAAAAAAAAAAAAATGGTCCTTTGATAACTACCACGTGGCTAAATCAGAAGAAGCTGCAAGAGAATCATGCAAAACCTCCGAGACACTTACCTAATTCCAGTCAACTCCTGTTTGACAAACAACGGGAGATACATATAACAAAATGTGTAGTTCCATATAATTAGTAGTTCATCACCAACTTACATAGAATATGCAATGTTTAGAACCGGCACAATTCCCATCGAACTAGTATTTGTTCCATATAATATGATTTCTAGCGTTCCAAAAAGTACACATCTCTATCCTCTATTAACTTTAAGCATTAGAAAGACTTTAAAGATAAATCTTCACACCTCTTATTTTCAGAGAATACTTGTGTTCACAATCGTCCAAAGTCAGAATTTCACGTAATATTGCATAATGTAAAATTTCGTTCTTTAATTTTTTTCACTCTTATTGGAATAGCTCAACATCGAAGTTGATTGGAGCTGCCAATTTATCCTATTCCACCTTATTTTCACTTCATAATGTTCTCTCGAATATATATACATCCACTAAAATAAATGCCAAAAGGTGGATCAATCAAGCCTATGATTATTGCACCTAGTGGCATCATACACCAAATCCAATCAATTGTAGAAATGAAAACTTTTCTTTAACACGCATAAAAGTGGTAAATGGGCTAGCCATGGTGGTTCGAGTGGGGTCCAAGAAACACTTTATTCCACCTTTAAATTATTAAATCTCGTTCGCTATTTTAATAACAAACTAATCTTTAATTAGTGAAAAAACATAAGGACTTATCCCTCATCGACCCATCGTAAATGCACTCTTGGTACTCCATTACGAATATAATCCAAGTATTCGTTAAATTATCATATACTCTTTGTGATGGAACCTCTGGCTTCACATTTCTACCTACCAACTTACGTTAAAAAAAGAAATTCATGTTTGTAACATGTAAGATCACTCGATGATTGAACAAAGACTTAGATTATTTTTGTTATTAATAATTTATTTGTACATATAATAAATTATCAGGGATCAATTTACTTCTTTTTAATATTGGGTTTAACTTGTTATTAAGTCAATATGTTGAGGACCATTGATGCAAATTTTCCCCGATGATATTTGGTGAAATGATCCATTTCACCCAAACAACTTTTTGAAATGTTGGCAATAATATATGGGCCCCATAACAAATGCTTCTTTTAATTATTGTTATTTGAACAAATGAAAAAGAAAAAGGAAAAAAGACTGAGTACCAAGTTGGAATGCATAAAACTAATTTTGAAATGAAATTTAGAGAGTGATAGTGTGTTTTTCTAATTGCTAGATTGCATAGATAATAAACAAGAATACTTCTCCTTTTGCATGAATTAAGTTGGCGTTCGAAATTACGCAGTTCAAGTCCGAATACTAGTCTTGAATCTACATAGACAAGTTCTCGTGCATTCCACGTGTTAAAATACATACTGGCATCTAGCAACTACGTCTTTGATGTTACTACCAACTTTTGTGTATAATCTAACAACCTACGACCTTATGAAGAGTTAAGCTCGAGCTTATTTCATTTTAGTGACTCTTTATGGCTTTGGCTGATCCAATTAAACTCCTGTCTTTTTTCTGAAACTCATTTTCAGTCACTCTTACAATAAAATATTCCGCACGTAAATTCAAAAAAAAAAAATTATATTTTTTAACCGCGCATTCTTCAAAATATCATTATTCCAAAACTCTCTTTTAAAAAAAAAAATAATAATAATAAGTTTAATGGTTGTAAAACAACGGCTAAAAAGTGAATGGGCCATATACTTGTTCTACTACTATTTTATGGGCAGAAAAAACAATCCATTTTTTTATTACCCTGATGCAACAGATGTTAAATTTTCATTAGAGATGTTGTTGAAAAGGAATTTTATTAAATTAGTTAAAATCTCCACCAAAATCATTGTGTTCTCGTTGTTTTGATTATGTTAGTGTTCGTTCTTCGTGCTGATAGCGTCGAATCTTGAACCTACAACACGCACGATGAATGTCTTTAATGTCATCATCAACATCTAAATCCAACAATATAAGAGTCATAAGACTGAACTAACGATAGCCAACAACATAAAGCAATGTTGTTTGCTGATGAAGCGCCTAGCTCAAGCTCGTTTCAACTGATCTAGTGGTTATGGATTAGGCCCGATCAAATTAAAAAAGTGAATGGGCCTTATACTTTATGGCCTAAAAGTAATCCATCTTTTATTACTTTGCAAGTCTCTCCATTTGGATTTCTTTCCTAGTAATTCTGATTAAATTAGGTCAAATTTTGGGAAAAGTTTATGGCTCAGGTGTTTAGTTTGCCATTTTAAAAAATCAGTTGCTAAACTTTAAAATTTTAAAAATCAGGTTTCTACTTTTTATTAATTAATTAAATATTTAATTGTGTAATTTGATAGCGTATATCTTATTAATTAGTTAAAAATTAATTTCAGGTCACAGCTTATCAAATTAATTGGTGTTGGATTATTTCGAGGTCACGGATGAAAAAATTTATAGGTCACAGTTAATTTCGTTGGTCACAAATCAAGAATTTTAAGGTCACAGATAATTTTTTATAGGTCACAGATTAAAAAATTCAAAACTTTTACGGGTCACAGCTCTATTTCAGCGAGTCACAGTCCCAATTTCTAGGTCACAGACACACATTTAGGTCACAGACACAATTCCTAGGTCACAGACACCCATCTAGGTCACAGACACTCGCGACCGCTACCACCACCGCCGTCGACCCGTCACAACAACACATAACCATCGCCACAACCAGATTGCCCACAACAGATTGCCCATGAATGTCTCAGAACCATTCTCAGTAGGTAGTATTGGATAAAGCTTTTCTGACTTACTATTAGTAGGTGAGTACAGCGAGATCCCAGCTACGACGGATGCACCTTCTTAGGCACAGGCCGGCTGGGAAACATGGACTAAGGCCAGCGATTGGTGCCCCCACAGCAGATGCCTCAAGAGCTGCTGGTGAAGGGCGACTCTGCAGGGAGAAGGGGAGGCTCACGGCGGCGGCGTCGCGGCCCCGGCGCGGCGGGCAGTCGCGACGCCGCTGTGGAGGAGTTTGGTTGCTAGACGGGAGGGAGGGGGTGGAGATGAGGTCGAAGGGGAGGCTCACAGCAGCGGCGGCGTCACGACGCTGCTGTGGAGGGGAGGGAAGGAAAGGGGAGGGAAGAGGAGGGAGGGGGAGGAGAGGAAACTGGAGGCGACAGGAATGGGGTGGAGAAATTAGGTTAATAATTAGGTTTTAATATACTACCTGATTTTTACAAAAATAAACTTAAAACCTGACTTTTGAAAATTACAAATTAAACCCCTGGTTTTATATAATTTTCCCTCAAATTTTTGTATGAAAAAGTTTATAAACTACAACGCTTAAGTTATAAGGATATTTCAAGCACGAAATTTGGTTAGCAATTACTCGTATATTTAGTTGTTCAGATTGCATAGGTAATAAATGAGAATATGATCTCCTTATATAAATTGGTCGACGACGAAATTATGGGGTTCAAGATACAAACGAGTTTCCATGCACTGACACGTCATTGTACGTGTTAAAATGCATGGTGAATACGTCTTTACTGTCATCGTCAACTTCTGAATATAATCCAACCATATAAAACTATAATGATAGCCTTTGACCTTCGATAAAAATGTTTGCTAATGAAGTGTCGAGCTCAAACACATTTCAACTTAACTACTCTTTAGGGCTTCGCCTTGAACCAATTGAAAAGTGATTTGGGCCATATACTTCTTCTTCTACTACTTAACGGGTCGAAAATCAAAAATCAATGTTTTATGACTATGAAAGTCTCTCTTTTGGATTTCTTTCGTTTTAGTTTTGATCAATTAGGTCAAATCTTTTTGTAGAAAACTTCATAGTTCGTTTTGGATTGAAAAGTTTTTATCTGTGAGTATGATGATTTTTCAAAAAAGATTATCATGTTGTCTTGACACTTTCTATTTACACTCGAACAAAATTAACATGTTTAGTTTTGTTTAAACGCCATCGAAAATATCAGGACGATTGCTTATTGTCTAATTGCACGTAATATGAAATTTGAGGAACAGTGCACATTTCTATAAAGCATATGCACCAATGTATTCAACAAAATTTTCAATTTTCGAGTCACTGAAAATAATAAGGTAATTATCAAAGTTACAAATTATTTTGTATACAAGAAAACCCTAAGGCCTGTTTCGGATTTTTAAGGTACCGATTATGTTTTTTTTTTTTTAAAGTATAGATTTTGGACGTTTATGATGGGTCCGATTTTGGATGGTTTTTAACGATTTTTAGAACAGTCAAATCCATACTTAAGAGTTTATTATCCATCGATTCTAAAAGTTTTTTTAAAAAATAAAATACATATATACGCATTATAAAAAATGTAGGTATATGTAAATAATATGGAGTAAATGTGTGTCACTTAAAAAAAATTTCAATTTATAATTTCTTTTATGATTTTTTTTTGTCTCATAAGTAGTATTTTATTATAAGTAATTTTTACATAGAAATTATTATTTAACTTAAAAAATGAAATATTTACTTTTCATTAAATTTTTAATTAAAAGTAATTTTTATTTATAAGTAAATTTTTATATATAAGTTAATCTTTAACTTAAAAAGTGATTTTTACTTATAATTAATTTTTTATTTTATAAATAATAGTAAATTTTGTCCTTAAAACCATTTTTTTTATGCATAAGTAAATTTTTTACTTATTACTTTTTATATTTTGTAAGTGAATTTTTGTGTCATTAATAATATCTGTTACTTTATAAATAATTTTTACATAAAAGTGAACTTTTATCTTATAAATAATTTTATACTCATAAGTAACTTTTTATTTATAAAATATTTTTTCTTGTTTATAAGTAAATAATAGTATTGAAGGGATAAAACCGAAAAAGAAATAAATCACAGATTTGATGGATCGAGAAAAAGAATTTATTTTGTAAAATAATTGTATTGAAAGGATAAAACCGAAAAGGATAAATAAATTAAAAACAGTAAAAAAATCACAGATTTGATGGATCGAGAATTACGATCCAAACTATATTATAATGATTTTGGATGATTTTCGGTGCCTCGAAAAATTAACAAACAAGTTTCCCCATTTCTTTCATAAAAAGCAAAAAAAAAAAAAAACCGAACCACCAAGTGGGCCCCAACTCTTTTACGAGTTAGAAAATGATCGTGGTTGAGATTCCAACCAAGAAAAAAAAATGAATTGGCAGTCTAATATAAGGTGACCTATTTTGATGGGGTTTATGTCTGCACATTTCAAGAAAAAAACATCTGGCTTTGTCTTTAAAATCCAATTTTGGAGAAATTAGGGTAAAAACGTAGAATCAATTTCATTAGCCCGACGGAGCTAGAGCCCTTTCACCGCTCTCTGGATACGGTGACCATCTATCTTCGGTGTACTCTGTTTTTTGTTTATACTGATCATTGGCTCTAGGGTTTTTTCTTTGTGCAATAAACAATGCGATTTGTTGACCGATTAATTTATGTCATTTTATCTTTTTTTATGAAGGTTTTCTGGTGGTTCATTGATTTATGATTTTTCTTCATTCACTTGAGTTTTGAGAGCTCGTAATCAGCTTACATTTTTTCTAATCTGCATATCTCTCGATGATCGATAGGTTTGGAGTGATTCATATATGAATTGAACAAGTTGTTAATTATTTCAATGCTCTGAGAGCCTGAAGATTCTTAATACGCATGATGCTTTTGGTTTTATTTAAATTTTTATTTATTATATGTGGACTAAAATATGTTTAATCTTTATTAATTAGACTTGTCCGAATTATGTCGGCACGATTTTAAATGCTTGTTTTATATTTTATAAAAATCAGAGCCCTAGGGAATTTTAGGGTTTGAGACAAGTTGAATTTACTCATTGAATCTTAGAAAATTTCCGTGCCGAATGTGGATCGTACGCTTGTTATCAAATTTCACTCCCACCGTTCCTCGTGACTTCGTCCAGGTTGAAGCAAGAAATTTGGTATAGTGGGTAGATCATCAATAAATATTAAGTTACTTTCAGTATTTAGCTCTCAACTTACTTCCAATGTGGTTGGTTACAAATAAGATCTCTTTGATTCCACTTCCTTTGACTGTTGTATTTTCTTATAATCCTTGTAAGATTAAAGCCAATCTTCTTGTTGTAATCCATAAGTGTGAAGTCTTATTGATTTTTTCCTGGTACTAGGAACAATTTAGTGTGTAGGAGAGGGAAAAAGGGAGACATGCTCATCACCCCCTCACACCAATTTATCTTGTGTTGTTCGGTAATTTCTACGAGGATAAGTCAACTTCTTCATCACCAAACTTGGAAGGTAGTATCAGATTTACTTATGTAAAAATGGGCTTTATATGTTGATCTGATTGTTGTGAATGATTTAATTTCAAATCGACTCCTTAAATTTATTATTTTTTGCAAAATTCTTGTTTCTTAATGATAATCATCCTTTAGAAGCAGTGATTTTCTTGACAACATCTGACTTTTTTGATGTGGCTGTTTATGGTTTTTCCCTTGCCTTTAAAACTCCGTCCCTCAAGTGTAATCAGTGAAACGCCTGGAGGGGGTAGTTGTCCCCACTAGACCCCAGGTGGCTCCGCCCCCGAGTACCTTATTTATGCTGGCTAGTCAACTGCATATGTAAAAAAATTGTCCAGACGAAACATCTCTGGTATTTATGCCCACTCGTAAATCTGCAAGTGGTCTCAATTCCCTAACTCTTCACTCGTAATCCGAAAATATTTGTAGTTTATGACTTAGAATATCGATGAATTTTGAAAAAGAGAGCTGAGGGGTTGAAAGAAATGTATAACTAGTTTTCTTAGGATGCTGTGGAAATCCTTGATTGGTATTCTACAACCTTTATTGCTAAAAACAAGAAAAACTTGGGCTTTCTACTAACTGGGTAAGTTCTATGATCAATTCGCGTTGTTTCGTCGTCGTTACATAAAATACATTCACAAGGCAAGTGTACATATTGTGTGTGTTGTACACGCAAGATGTGATATCATGCATATAAGGACATTGATTTATGAATTTTTTTATTTTTTATTTTTTGTGTTGAGTCACTTGAGTACTGATAACTCATAATTAGCTTAGTTTTTCTAGTCTGCATAAGTTTCAATGAATGATAGATTTGTAGAAATGTTAATTTTCATGGCCGCATTAAGGTTTAGGGGAGAAGAGATCCGAGGGGTTGAAACAAATGTATAACTAATGTTCTTAGGATGCCGTGAAAATTCTTGATTAGTATTCTTCGATCTTTATTGCCATAAAAAAATAAAAAATAACAGCTAATGCTTTCTACTTACTTGGTAGGTTCTATGGTCAATTCACGTTGTTTCTTTGTTTTCACATAAAAGACATTCACATGGAGATTCTACACATTGTGAGTGTATTGTACATGCAAGTTGTGATATCAAGCATATGAGGACATTTATTTATGAGGGTTTTTTGTTATTGAGTTACTCGAGTACTCAGCACTCATAATCAGCCTAGATTTTTTAGTCTGCCTAAGTTTTAGTGATCAATAGATTTGGAGTGATGTTAATTTGCATGGCCACATTAAGCTTTAGGGGAAATGAATTGAACAAGTTTTAAATTTTGTTCTTGCTTTGAACATTCTTTATTTAGATGCTGCTCTTGGTTTTATTGCAATTTTCATTTCATATATGCCAAGAATTAAGTGTTTTGAATCTTAATTTATTAGATTTGTCCAATGTTTGAAAAAGCTCTATCAAATACCAAGACGTTTTACCTCTATGAGGCAAGATGTAAACCTCGAGGCATCTTGAGTCATAAACATCAAAAGAAACCAATAAATAAATAAAATACAAAAAATATGTTCATAACAGAACTTAAACCAACTTAGAAATTCATGATAAAACAAATTAAAAGTTTAGCTTACAAACAAACATAGAATAGTATCGTTCTCCATTTAATGATGCTTTCTCTCTCCACTCTCTGTAAAAAGTTGTAGGCTTTATAACTAATAACTCAAAAAGTTTAGGCCAATAATAAAAAAACCGAAAGAAGGCACAACAAACAAGCATGCACCTTAGCTACCCTAAGCTTAGCCTTGGCAATTAAGGCGTAAGCTTCGAGGGTTTCGATACCTCAGGTTCAAGATGCAAGCCTCAAACAAGTTTTAAAATAACGGATTTGTCCAAATTATGTCTTGATACAATGAAAAATTCTATCTCTAGATCTTATTAGAGTTCAAAGCCCAACTGAATTTAAGGTTTTAGACAAGGCGATTTAATATTTTATGTCCTATAATTTTAAGTATTTGGAGTCCAACTTCAGAAAGGAATGACAGATCAGGCACCATTATCAAATTCTACTCCCATCATTCCTACTAGCTTTGCCATCCGGCATGATTTATGTTGTCTAGTAAACTATATATTTAAAGAAGTTCAACCACATCTCTGGAATTTATGTTTTTGCTAAACCAACACATGATCTCAATTCTTGATCCTTCACCCATTATCCAAAAAAAATATTTGTAGTTGGTGACTTGGAATATTGATGATTGATGAATTTAGGAAATCTGAGTTGGGGGTTGAGGATTGAAGTGAATGCTTAGAAATATTGTTAGAATACGGTAGAAATTCTTCGTTGGTCTTATTCAAGCTTTATTGCCATACGTGAGAACAAACAACTAATGCTTTTTTACTTATTTAACTGGGTTCTATGGTCAATTTTTGTGGTTTGGAACATTGATATATAAAAGACCCTCACACCCGTGATTGTACATGTTGTCAGTGTATAATCTAACCCAATGTAAAACATGTGATGCTATGCATCTGTGAACATTGATTTATGATGCTATGTATGGATTTTTAATATACTCATGTTGTAGGACAATCTTATTATAAATAGGATATAAGTTTGTTGTTTATAATAGGGTTTCTTGTTGTATAGCCTTTATCACTTTTTCTTCTTTCTTATTTGGATTAGAATTTCTTTTTCTTTCTTGATTATAATATGATTTCTTCTTTATTTTAGATTAAGATTATGTTTCCTTTTAGGATTTTAGTTTTGTTTCCTTATATTGGTAACATTAGGAATTATTTGCCTATATAAACGAAGGCTTTATACATTTCTTATTAATCAATTCGTTATAATCAAATTATTTTGAAACGAATCGAAAACTTGAACTAAAATTAAAACACTTTATTGAAAACATAAGAATCTTTCTTGAAATCAAGAGAGTCAATAACAAAATGTTAAAACTCATAAACCTTCAAAAACTAAAGTGATAACATAAAATTTCAAAACATCCGGTCCCTAAATCCTTAACATAATTTGAACCATTAACCAGTGTCGCTTGCTCTTCTAATCTTCATCCACCTCGAATCATTGACTAGTTATTACCTATAAGAATAAATTACATAATTCATGTGAGATAATAATCTCAATGAGTACAATAACGTAACATAAAAATAATAGAAATCCATGAAAATTCGTGAGCATATTTGATGAGGCACGAAATCATAAGAATTGAACTTCGTGATTCTGATTTCATGCGTAGCGCTACTAAACTCCATGATTTCGTAACATATTCATATTATTGATTTCTGTAAATTTTGAACATTGATAAAAATACTTATACTTCACTTACCTTGAATCTTGAATATGAAAATTGGATTTGCACGTAGAAGAATTGTATTTTCTTCAAAGAATCGTTCACACACACATATATATAAAATTACCATTTTATAAAAAGGTAACTTTCCTTAATTTATTCTTTCAATTTTGGTAATTAGCATATTATATATGTTAACTACCCTTTTTATTTTAGGTATAGTTAAAATAAAAGGAAAGTTTCTTTAATTAATAAAAGGAAGGTTTCCATAATTAATAAAAGGAAAGTTTCCGTAATCCATAAAGGAAGGTTTTCATAAAATGGTAGTTGTCCCTCGACTATGGACGGATGTAAAACTTGACCCCTAAACCTTAGTCTCTATATAAAATGGTCCTTAAACTATGGTTATCAACAATCTAGTCCCTATAATTAGGTTAATGTCAAGTAGGAAATTTCTGGTTATTACATATTCTCTACATATTTTCGAGTTTTTCAACTTTATTCTTGTTTTAAAAATTTCATTTCCGCTTCCGCACCGACTCGAGTATTGAGAACTTGTAATCAGCTAATTTTTTTCTAGTCGCCTTAACTTTTGATGATGGATTGATCTGAAGTAATGTTAATTTTAATGGCCACATCAAGGTTCAGGGAAAACGAATTGAACAAGTTTTAATTATGCTAATGCTCTGGGCATGAACATTCTTTAGTTAACATGCTGCTTTTGGTTTTATTGCAATTTTGATTAAATAGATGCATGCATGCTAAACTATATAATTTGAATCTTTGTTTGTTAGATTTGTCCAAATTGTCATGGTATAATGAAAAATGCCTATGTAGGACTAGATTTCTATTTTGAGATGTTTTCTGAATTGGGTTATATGTATTTGTTTATGTCGCTCAGGTCTTGGAGTTCCTGGAAATTTGTGTTTTTGAATGTAAAGTGCAATCCGTTGAAATATCAAAAAGCTGTTCAATAGTGTCGATAATTTTTTTAATGGTAAAATTCTGAAGTGGTTAAGAGAAGGGCAAGCCACAGATGGAGTGCAATAGAGACGAGGCCGTGAGAGCAAAAGAGATTGCTGAGAAGAAGTTTCTGGATAAGGACATTAAGGCAGCAAAAAAATTTGCTCTCAAGGCTCAAAATCTGTATCCTGAGCTAGAGGGCATTTCCCAGTTGGTTAGGACATTTGAGGTTTATATTTCTGCCAAAGAGAAAATAAATGGTGAATATAACTGGTATACTGTACTTGGTGTGACTCCTTTAGCTGATGATGAGACAGTAAGAAAACAATACAGGAAACTGGCTCTTCTGCTTCATCCTGACAAGAACAAATCTGTTGGGGCAGAAGGGGCATTTAAACTTGTTTCACAAGCCTGGAGTATGCTGTCTGATAAGTCCAAGAGATTAGAATATGACAAGAAGTATTGTACCACATTCCAGGAGAGGAGTCAGACTAAGAATGCAGGTCCTCCACCAACAAAGCAAAATGGATTTTACAACTTTGCAAAGAATGCAGCTTCAAAAATGAAGGTTCCAAAGGGTAATTCTAGTAAGAGGGATGCCTTGTCTTGTCCAGCTCCATCTTGTAAGAAGGAACAGCGTACATTTTGGACTGTCTGTCATCGATGCAAGATGCAGTATGAATATCTTAGGATGTATCTTAACAAACATCTGCTCTGCCCAAATTGCCTTGAGGCCTACTTTGCAACAGAAATTGAGCCACCATCTGCAGGGTTTAATATCAGTAATCCGTCCAATCACAATAACTTGCAACAGGCTCCTTTCTTTGAGTCAAATGGTTCTGCATCTACTGCTCAAGCTGCAAATATGGTGCAACAGGCCTTTGAGAAAGTGAGAAGAGAACGTCAGAAAAAGCAGGCTGCTACTAGAAGGGAGGAGGTCAATCGAAGGAAAAATCATTCCTCTAAAAGAACAATTGATGGCGGATCCTTTGGGCGGTGTAATGCTGTGAAGAGAAGAAAAGGAGTTGAAGATTGTGGTATGAACAAGGATACAGTGAACAAGGTGAATTGCGGTGTTGATGTTAAACAGTTGCTGATAGAGAAGGTTAAAGGTGAAATACATCAGAAGTTGAGTGAACGGACCTCAACTAGTGCTACCAAAACGACATCAGCTCACGAAGCTTATGTAAATAACATACAAAATGAAACAGCAGATGAAAAAGACAACAGTGTTACAAATAGTGCCAGATTGGATCAGAATGAGCCAGTCAAGGCTAACAGTCAAATTCCTCTTAATAAACTCAATTTTGGTGCTGATATGGAATCTATTAAGCAAATATCAATTGATGTCCCAGATTCAGATTTTTATGATTTTGATAGAGACAAAATGGTGAGGTGTTTCAGAGATCGCCAGGTGTGGGCTGTGTACGATAGTGATGATGGGATGCCGCGGTGTTATGCCATGATTCGTAAAGTGACTTCTTTAAACCCTTTCGAGGTGCAAATCAGTTGGCTTAATTCAAAAGCCAATAAGTGGTTTGATTCTGGTTTTTCAAAAGCGTGTGGGGTTTTTGGAATAGGCAAACATGGAATTAGAACCTCAACCGACCCATTCTCGCACAAGGTTAAATGGTCAAAAGGCACTGATGGGACCGTCCGGATACTTCCTCGGAAGGGGGATGTCTGGGCTCTGTACAAGAATTGGTCAGCCGAATGGGATGAACTTACAGAAGACGTAGTAATGCATAAATATGACATGGTGGAAGTACTTGAAGACTATGATGAAGAACTGGGAGTAGTTGTCATTCCCCTAGTTAAAGTTGCTGGGTATAAAGCAATTTTCCATCAGCTTCTGAGCCAAAGGGAGATAGAAAGAATCCCCAGGGAAGAAATGTCTCGGTTTTCTCATCTGGTACCATCCCGCTTTCTCACCGGTCAAGAAGGATTAAATGCTCTCAAGGGTTGTCGGGAATTGGACCCTGCAGCTACTCCTTTGGAGCTTCTCCAGATTATATCAGTTACTAAAGAAACCGAGTCCATGAAGAATGAAGAGGAAATTACTGAAATAGTGGATCTAACTGATACTGATGGAAACACCAACATCAACAAGGGGAAAGAAATTTCTTGAAGAATAGGATGGGATGTAATTCGAAAATGAAGGGAAATTAAGTGTGGGAGCATTGTTGGAACCTACTGATAATCGGAGGGTAGAAAATTCATGGGAGATGGGAAAGTATCTAAAGAATTGATAAGGAGTAGGATACCAAAAGAATCTAAGCGCATGTTTGGTACGGAGTACTAGATATAAATGAACAAGTATTTATTTTAACTTCCTTTTTTTCCCTTAATACTTGTCCAGGACATCTCAATCCCCGTATGCCGAACATGCCATAAGAGTTTAAGATAATCTTCTTTGAGGTGGAGCATGAAGTCTTTGGTTTTCTGGAAAATGTGATGTTCGAAAGCAGTTCATTCAATAAGTTTTGAAGAACCATGTACTTGTCAGCAATGGTAGGAATATTTTGGTTCGAGATGTACATTTTTTGTGCTCAGTTCATGTTGGAGCTGATAGATATGGATTGAAGGACCATTTTTTTTATTATTTTTTTTTTCAAAATATCCTATAGATAACTGCTATATTTTTCTCTTCAAGTGTCATCATATTTCTTGCTCTTTTACTTTCTGGAGTCGTAATGTTTTTATCAGTGTGTACAATTTCTTGAGACGTGTATTAACACAGTATGTATCTACAGCAGGAGGGATTGATTTAAGTTATTTCCTAGTTCATACTAGATTATAGTTGTAGATGGTGTTAATATTAATGGCCGGGTATTTCCTACTTTTCAATTTTTCCTATTCTATATGTGAAAATTATGCAAGTGTCGTTTTTATATAGATTCAATTTAGGTAATAGTCTCTTCAATCATGTTTAAACTAGTGGCTCAACTTGCATGATTAGATTAGAATTACCTATCAATTCTCCTTAAAATGCACATTACATTTGCCAACAAGTATTAGAGCATAAATTTGGATGCTTTTGTGTCTGTTATCATATGACCAATAATCTACTATGTCCATATGATAAGCAATATATTTTGACATAATTAACTATAGTAATAAAATTAAGTGAAAAGAGAGAGCGATGTAAGAGAATTGAGAAACGGAAGAAATTCTTACAAATTTTATTGAAAACCAAGTCTCTATATTTAGAGCATTTTTAATAGACTTTTTATTTTTAAACAGTACATTTTACAAAAAAGGAGAGGAAATTGCATGGACGTCAAATTTTGGCTTTGCATTTACCAAAATATCACCGTTTTAAAGTATGTGGAAAATTGTCATTTTTAGACTTTTTTACCCTTCTAGATAAATTAAATACCTTACATGCCTTCATTAAATGAGATTTGACAATGGATGAGAAATATGCACCAAAAATATGTAAGGTGTCAGGTTTTAAAAAGGAAAAAAAAAAAAAAACCCTAAATATACTGTACCAAAAAAGAACTAAACCCTTCTCATTCCCCCAGTGGTGTCAATGGGCCGAGCCGAGCCGGCTCGGCCCATTGACGAACAAGCTCGGCTCGTGTTCGCACGAGCCGAGCTCGTGGCTCGTCGGCAACGAGCTGAGCGCGAGCTCGGCTCGTTGCCGTTTGGGCGAGCTCGGCTCGCGCCCGAGCTCGCCCAAGGCGGGCGGCTCGGCGAGCCGAGCTTAAGCTCGGCTCGCCGGCTCGCCTATTTATTTTTTTTTATTTTTTTATTTTTATAAATAAATAACGCTACTACTACAAGTCTATTTTTTCTATTTTTTTTAAATATATATTTTCCAAAACATTTATCGGGGATCGTCAAAACATTTATAATTTTTAAAATAGTAAATATACATTTATTTAAAAAAAAAAAAAAAAAGATAAACCCTCCTCCTTTATCCGGGCTTGGGACCGGCTACTTCAATTTCGTGTAGGCGGAGTTAAAATTGTACACGAAAAACTTTTTACGTGTACAATTTTTTTAAAAAAATTATAAATGTATGAAAATAAAATTTTGTAATGAATGTATTGAAATTAAATATCACTTACTTGATTACATGCAATTTCGGCATATTTATGTTGAATTCGATAATTAGCGTCTTCCCAATCCTTCACGCACATTAACGCTTCCAAAATATCTTCTTTTAGTCGACTTCGAATTTCAGAGAGAACCCTCTTCCTGCACTAAACGAGACTCCGAAGCTACGGTGCTAACCGGAGGTGTTAGTAGATCTTTTGCAATTGCGAAACAATTGGCCATCGACGTTCATTATTTCGCGGAATTCGATTACATCTTCGAACTTTTCTTAAGCGATTTGTTACTAGGCATAGTATAACGAAAGTAATCAATTAATTCGGATGGCAACGCATTTTGACTACTACTCGAAGTTTGAGTACATGCGATGGAAGACATACTACTACTACTAGAGGAACCATATGCATATGCAGTTGAATCATATCTAATTGAGTCTATGTTTTCTAATAAATTAATTACTTCAGCGTCGTCATCGTTTATATTAGTGGGAGTAGGAGTAGGTACACGAGTAACTTGTGTACCTATTCTTGAAGCATATAATTCATACATCTCAGTTAACGTTTGTTCCAAATTCCTATAAGTAATAGGCATATTAAAAGTTAAAGCATTTGAAATTTGGTCAATTATAAATTTAGTACCCGATAAATTATATCGGGGGTCCATGACGCATGCTAAAGGAAATAACATAGGTAATTCTTCCCAATATTTTCTAAATTTTAATTCCATAGCATATATAACCGCATGCAAATCAGGGTCATTTTGATATCTATTAAAAGCCCTAGCAGTTATATAAAGACGTTCAAGAACCATGCAACTAGTTGGATAATAAACACCAGACAATATATTCGTAGACGTATAAAAACTTTCCAAAAATTTCTTAATTTTAAAAACCGTATTCCAATCGGATTCATTTAAGATATCATCGTCGTCGTCTCTAATATGCCTATTGTTATAAAATTCAGTGATAAACGGTTCAAAACCTTCACATGATTTTAATAATAAGTAAGTTGAATTCCACCTATGACCTACGTCAGTAATAAAAGTTTTTGTATTAGAGTTCCCAACTTGTTCACAAAATTCTTCAAATGATTGTTTTCTACTAGGTGTAATCGTGATATACGTAAGTGCATTCCTAATTCGACTAATTTCGTCCTTCACATGTTTTAAACCGTCTTGTACAATTAAATTAAAAATATGGCACACACATCGAATATGGAATAAATAACCACCAAAATCGGGTTGAAATACTCTATGCAATTTATCGATAACTACTTTATTTACAGAAGCATTGTCAAAAGTAAAAGAACGGATTTTACTCTCGCATTTATATTCTTTAATTATTAACATAATTGCATTATATATAGTGTTAGCATTATGAGGATACTCAATTATTTTAAAAGCAATAATTTTTTTATGCATAACCCAAAGTGGGTCTATATAGTGTGCGATTGCGGCTATATAACCTCTCTTATTAATCCCTTCCCATAAATCCGAAGTTAAAGATATGACACCCCCGTATTTTTCTAAATCCCCAATCAATAATCGCTTTGCATTAAGAAAATATTCAATTGTATTAGAACGAAGAGTATTTCGACTTACCCCAACGTACCTTGGTTGAAGATATTGTTTGACGTAGTTTACGAAATGTTCGTTGTCCACTATTGCAAGTGGCAGCTCCGCCGCGACAACGAACTTCACCATTCCCTTTCGTGCTTCCTCCTCCGAATACATCCACGTAGAAAGTGGCGAAGTAGTAGCACCGTCTCTACTAGTACCAAAGCTGTAGTTGCGTTTGTCCACGTTCAAGAAGCCCATGTTTGGCCGCACATGCTTTGTAATGACGGTTGAGGTGAGTGGTTCCAATTTTTTTGCCATGCCGATCGTTGTTGACAGTATTTACATCTTGCTTTATTTTACGGAACTCCATCGATCACACGACCAGTGTTAACCAATTTGAAATGGTCCCAACATTTTGCCTGCTTCTTCCCCTTTCTCTTCCCTCTTGCATCGGGAATATTTAGTGCAGGTTCTCCATCTTGTTCCAAATCAATAGGAACACTTGGAATCAACATCAACGTCATCCAAATCAATCGGATCGGCATCGCCTTCACGAACGTCGAAATCGTCAATGTCTTCCGGAATTGGTAGTTGGTTGAGACCGGCAAATTCATTCCCAAATTGATTTTGGGCCGGTGTTTCACCTTCCATACCGAACAAGTTTTCAACAAATGCTCGTGGATCCATTTGTGAATTGTTGAAATAGAATGTAGAAATGTAGAAATGTAGAATAAGTAGAAATGTGAATTTGTAAAATGAAGATAATAATGTAAAAAAATATAGAAGAGAATTATAGAATTGTTGATAATGATTTGTAAATTGTAAATTGTAGAGTAGAGAGTATAGAATGAAAGTTTGGTGGGAAAAAAATGTTGTAATGGGTTGGGTATTTATAGGAGAAGAATTGGAGAAAAGTAGAAAAAAAAAAAAAAAAATTTTTTTTTTTTTTTTTGAGAGACGATGACCAAACGGTCCCGAACCGATGACTGTTTGGTCATTTCTTTGTGACGAAGCAGTCATCGGTTCGATGACCGTTCTGGTCACTGAACCATTTTATTTTATTTTATTTTATTTTATTTTTTTTTAAATTGGTTGGGTGGGCTCGTCTTAGACGAGCCCAGGCAGGCTCGTCTAAGACGAGCCCACGAGCCTGGCTCGTGGGCTCGTCTCACGAGCGGCTCGGCGAGCAGCTCGCCGAGCCGCTCGTGAACAGTGACGAGCCGAGCGGGCTCGGCTCGTCTAGTCCATGAGCCCGCTCGGCTCGTGCTCGGGCTCGTTTTTTTACGAGCCCGAGCGGCTCGTGGGCGTGAACAGTACGAGCCGAGCGGGCGAGCCGACGAGCCGCTCGGCTCATTTGCCACCACTACATTCCCCTCTCATTCAAACTATTTTCTTTCTCACACACCATTGTTGTCAACTATCGTCGCCCCAAAAAGAAGACTTACTCAAACTCCCAAGAGAAGACAACAACCCTTACACTAACTCTTCCTCATTCGATTCGTCGGAACTCCCGAAAGCCATTGACTACCGTCGCCCAAAGAGGAAGAAACCAACCCTGAACTCACTTCCCTCACTCATTCAATTTGACGAAAAAAGAAGATACCCTGAAGTCGCTCCCCTAACTGAAATCTCTGTCCACTACCACCGCGAAATCGTCCATTTCGTGGAAGATAAGGAAGCAGGCATCTTTGCATCGGAGGTAAGCGATTTTTGTGCAATGCCTACCGATTATTTTTGAAGTCTTATTGTTCTGAATGTAGTGCATTTGGAAAAAATGATTTGTATCGATTTTGGTCATTGTGGTTATCTTTTGTTACCGTGTATATGAAAACATAGTTAGAGGAGAAAAGGATGGAGATTGGTGGAATAAAACATTGAAAGATGTAGTTAAGGATTTGAAGTTGTGTTAACTAGGGATTTCAAACACTTTGGAAAACTGTTACTCATTTACAGTTAAAGAAAATGTTTCTGTTCAAGTACATAATATGCGAATTAGTGATTGATTTGAATCAGATTTTGGATCACTTTATATTAATTGACTGGCTCCATTATGTTGTGTATGGCCTAAATCAGTAGTTCAACTTTTTTGTACATGGAGGATTGATTATTTTTCTTTGTGGGAAAGACGTTGGCGGTCCTCAATGGTTTATCTCGGTAAATTATCTGCATATGGGTGACTTGTGTGCATGTGTTCTGTCGTTCCCGACAGTTAGCTGCAGTCGACGGTTAAAATAGGGATAGGCGAACTGCCGTTCCCGACAGTTAGCCTTAGACAGTCGACAGTTGAGTAAATTTGGTACAGGTCAACTGTCGATCCCAACAGTTAGGCGCGGTAATTCTCGACAGATAGCTGCCTTATGAAATAATGTGAAGCACATATATTCCATTTCTTGTTAAATCTTCATCACATGTCCTTTTATAGATTGTTCATGTTGCATTTGGTTAGTAGTTTTATGTCGTTATATGGTTGACGTACATATGTTGATTGCTGTTTGTTTGTATCCGTGTGTATTGACTTCGACATTTATGATGTGTGATTAGCTGACCCTTTTTCGCATTCGTATTCATTGTAGAGTCCATGGAGTTCAAATTCTTGGTTCCGGAAGATGCAAGGTTGCGTGCACGCATATCCCAGTGAAGTAACCTTAAGTACGTGCAAATGGTGTTAGAGCACTTTGACGAACGACAGCGCCACGACTTCCACGAGTCGTCCATTGGCTTCTTGGCCGACGTTCCAGACATTCAATTCTCTGCCCAGCTCATCCAACAGCTTGTCTTAAGAGGTATTCGAACAGACAAGTCGCACAAATTGTAGTTCAACGTGCAAGGACACTACTGCTGGTTTGGACTGCAAGAGTATGCGGTGGTTACCGGCCTGCGCTACGGTGTCTGCCTGATGACGATCGATTTCATCGAGTCTTGGAAAAAACGAGACTAAAGGACAAGTATTTTAGATCTTTAGACAAGATTTCCTGTGCCCAGATCGAGAAGACATTAGTTCGGTCATCGACCCCACGGGCTGATCAATACAAGCTGGGGCTTGTACTCATAATGGAAGGAGTATTCAACTCTCTGGACAATAATATGGGTTTCGAGTTCGCGACACTTTCGATCGTCGCCGATCGGACGTCTTTTTTGCCTACCCTTGGGATAGAGTGGGGTACTCTCGTCTCATTAAGGGATTTCGAGGCAGATACGCTAGCAAATTTCGCGATGCCAAGAGGAAGCGCAAGAATGAGATTAGTTACACCGTTCACGGCTTTCCCATAGCCATGCAGATACGATCTTTTTTTCAATTTCAGCTGAATTCCTTATTAACATGCCAGTCTATTGGGTAATTGACGGGACACTAATTCACTACATTTGACCCATCATGCGATGGATATGGGCGTTCGAGGTGATTCCTGAAATTGGTCAACGTTTTGGTCAACGGCTCGGTGAACGATCCCCACATCTTCTCAGCTGGACAGCCATGAAACAGTCGCAACATTGCACATACGATGTCTTCTTCAAAAAAGTGCAGGTAACCTTTCGTCTCCCGAGTTAGGCAAAATGTTATTGTCATTCAATCCAACGTTTTCTGTCATTTAATTCCACTGAACAAATTGTTGCTTCATCCGCAGTTGCATGTTTTCGCAACGCTATGTCCGAATGAGCTGGAGCGCAACCAACACTACATATCAACTCTTGTGCCGTTTGATGATAATGTCGTGCCATTCTAGACGACATTGCAAGGACTGTGGCTGCTGCGCAGTTTGATGCCGATGTCGAGGTCGGTGGAGGAGATGGACAGGATTCGAGTAAACAGGAAGATGACGGGGACAAGACCAGTGGAGGGTCGGACGACATTACTTCTAGTGCGGGTGATCGTGTTGGGCAGTCTGCCGAAGAAAATGACGATTCTAGTTCGGACAATAGCGGAGACGACGACGAAGGAGAGAGCCCTATTGATCGTGCACGGGGGGAGGGTGGGAGGGGGATGACAAGTGTATTTTTTGCAGCCTACGTTCCACGTCAAGATGTATTTGGGGACAGAGCTCCATCAACATCCAAACAGCGGGGTGTACAAACTGGAGATAGGTTGACAAGATCGGACATCAAGGACATGTTGTTGGATTAAAGGGTCCTATTTGAGATACGACTCCGAATCGTGAAACTTGAAATATTTGAGCACGTTACAGCTGCATGCACTAGACTCCGGGAATTCATATCGACAGTAGTGGCACCTCCCGTTTCCACCGTATCTGCAGCTCCGAATGACGTGCGAAACAACCCTGTACATTCCCCACAACCACCGCGAGTTACGTGTGCAAATTGTCTTATAACTTCTAGTTCAGAGCTAGTTATGTGTAAGACGACTCACTGTAACAATCTGCAGGTTACGAAGACAACTTTAGCCTTGATACTGAGCACATGCCGGAAGAACACGATGTCACGTTGGGTGGCGGAGACCCTGAATTAAATGGTACGCTCATATTTATGCTTTTTTAATTTCTGATTAGTTTGACACTGACTAACCGTAAATGGAACGAATACTCATATTTCCGCTTGAATGATGTTACATTTAAGTTTATTTCACCGACCTCATGTACCTTATAAGGAGATTATTGCGCTTCATTGTTCGCTTGTTCCACAGTGGCAGGAGCACAAGTTGTAGGAGAAACGTGTGGCCAGGTCGAAGCAGAGCAGCATGGCAATCAGAGCGACGACGCGTCGACCGCTTCAGGCGTGATGGAGGCGGAAGGTAACTTCTTCACACTACACTTCCGCATACCCAAATCGTCTGATAGCTTCTCATGTACATGAGGACACACACAAATTTCATTGCCTTATTCCGAACTAACTACTTGTCTATTGTTGGTGTTCCGTAGGTGGTACGACTGGAGACCCAGTTAAGGCTAATGTGGTCCCTATTCGCAGGCGGCTTTCCACGCGCCTTCGAATGCCTACAGCATCGACCAAAACGCCGTACACTAGGGGTAGGAGGCAAGCACGGAAGAAGTAGTTGAGTCAGTTTTTGTATGTTTGGCTTTCATTTCTTCCGGTGACTACCAAATTGTTTTGTGAACGTCTATGTCATGTCACTTAAATTTTCTGATTTTGTGAACGTTTCATTTAATTTCATTCTTCACGAATCTACGTCGAAAATTGTTTTGTATTGTTGATCCCGGTTAATGGCACATTAAAGTTTGTGTTGAAGTAAATTGTAATTAGGTTGTAATTTTATGAATTGTTTCAAACATTTTGTCGCATATTGCAAGCAGTACATTATCTGTACATTGATGTCGAATGACACATTTTTGTCGCAGCGATTACTTTATGGTCCACTGGGGTAACTATATATTGTTCGAATTGCGTACGACAAGGAGAATTCAATCGTATATTATGAAAATAATGATATCGAGAAAATGTCAAATATTATTTAAAAATAACGACATCCGCGTCTACAACTTATCATGTAACAAATGCAATGGTAATTGATAACAATCGCAAATTGTAATTATAAATTGAAGTACACTTCAAGTGCTGGCAACATCACACCAATTGTCCCGCACATTTAAGTTTGACATTGGACTAAGTGGTTGGCAACTTGAGCATCATAAATGTTCCGTCACCCAGCCCAGTATAAATAGCATGTCCACTTCTCATACAAGTAACACTTGAAACCCCATATGCAAGGGCAACTATTACACAGCAGAATCCTACCTGTGATAATTCGAACCTATGGCTTCCTCCATTGCGAGCAATGACACCGAGCTATTGAACAAGTCGACGCCGATGCCCGGCCCATCTCCGGACTTTCCCATCGTAATATCGTCGGATGATGAGGAGGATGTCCCTATAAGTGGTTGGAGAGTCGCTTCCCCTGTTCCGTTTCCCGACCTCGACGCACTCACGAGCGAAAACTCGCGCTCGACCGCTTCAGGCGTGATGGAGGCGGAAGGTAACTTCTTCACACTACACGTCCGCATACCCAAATCGTCTGATAGCTTCTCATGTACATGAGGACACAAAACTTTCATTGCCTTACTCCGAACTAACTACTTGTCTATTGTTGGTGTTCCGTAGGTGGTACATTGGAGACCCGATTAAGGCTAATGTGGTCCCTATTCGCAGCGGCTTTCCACGCGCCTTCGAATGCCTACGACATCGACCAAAACGCCGTACACTAGGGGTAGGAGGCAAGCACGGAAGAAGTAGTTGAGTCGGTTTTGTATGTTTGGCTTTCATTTCTTCCGGTGACTACCAAATTGTTTTGTGAACGTCTATGTCATGTCACTTAAATTTTCTGATTTTGTGAACGTTTCATTTAATTTCATTCTTCACGAATCTACGTCGAAAATTGTTTTGTATTGTTGATCCCGGTTAATGGCACATTAAAGTTTGTGTTGAAGTAAATTGTAATTAGGTTGTAATTTTATGAATTGTTTCAAACATTTTGTCGCATATTGCAAGCGACATTATCTGTACATTGATGTCGAATGACACATTTTTGTCGCGACGATTACTTTATGGTCCACTGGGGTAACTATATATTGTTCGAATTGCGTACGACAAGGAGAATTCAATCGTATATTATGAAAATAATGATATCGAGAAAATGTCAAATATTATTTAAAAATAACGACATCCGCGTCTACAACTTATCATGTAACAAATGCAATGGTAATTGATAACAATCGCAAATTGTAATTATAAATTGAAGTACACTTCAAGTGCTGGCAACATCACACCAATTGTCCCGCACATTTAAGTTTGACATTGGACTAAGTGGTTGGCAACTTGAGCATCATAAATGTTCCGTCACCCAGCCCAGTATAAATAGCATGTCCACTTCTCATACAAGTAACACTTGAAACCCCATATGCAAGGGCAACTATTACACAGCAGAATCCTACCTGTGATAATTCGAACCTATGGCTTCCTCCATTGCGAGCAATGACACCGAGCTATTGAACAAGTCGACGCCGATGCCCGGCCCATCTCCGGACTTTCCCATCGTAATATCGTCGGATGATGAGGAGGATGTCCCTATAAGTGGTTGGAGAGTCGCTTCCCCTGTTCCGTTTCCCGACCTCGACGCACTCACGAGCGAAAACTCGCGCTCGACCGCTTCAGGCGTGATGGAGGCGGAAGGTAACTTCTTCACACTACACTTCCGCATACCCAAATCGTCTGATAGCTTCTCATGTACATGAGGACACAAAAATTTCATTGCCTTACTCCGAACTAACTACTTGTCTATTGTTGGTGTTCCGTAGGTGGTACGACTGGAGACCCAGTTAAGGCTAATGTGGTCCCTATTCGCAGGCGGCTTTCCACGCGCCTTCGAATGCCTACAGCATCGACCAAAACGCCGTACACTAGGGGTAGGAGGCAAGCACGGAAGAAGTAGTTGAGTCAGTTTTTGTATGTTTGGCTTTCATTTCTTCCGGTGACTACCAAATTGTTTTGTGAACGTCTATGTCATGTCACTTAAATTTTCTGATTTTGTGAACGTTTCATTTAATTTCATTCTTCACGAATCTACGTCGAAAATTGTTTTGTATTGTTGATCCCGGTTAATGGCACATTAAAGTTTGTGTTGAAGTAAATTGTAATTAGGTTGTAATTTTATGAATTGTTTCAAACATTTTGTCGCATATTGCAAGCAGTACATTATCTGTACATTGATGTCGAATGACACATTTTTGTCGCAGCGATTACTTTATGGTCCACTCGGGTAACTATATATTGTTCGAATTGCGTACGACAAGGAGAATTCAATCGTATATTATGAAAATAATGATATCGAGAAAATGTCAAATATTATTTAAAAATAACGACATTCGCGTCTACAACTTATCATGTAACAAATGCAATGGTAATTGATAACAATCGCAAATTGTAATTATAAATTGAAGTACACTTCAAGTGCTGGCAACATCACACCAATTGTCCCGCACATTTAAGTTTGACATTGGACTAAGTGGTTGGCAACTTGAGCATCATAAATGTTCCGTCACCCAGCCCAGTATAAATAGCATGTCCACTTCTCATACAAGTAACACTTGAAACCCCATATGCAAGGGCAACTATTACACGCGAGAATCCTACCGTGATAATTCGAACCTATGGCTTCCTCCATTGCGAGCAATGACACCGAGCTATTGAACAAGTCGACGCCGATGCCCGGCCCATCTCCGGACTTTCCCATCGTAATATCGTCGGATGATGAGGAGGATGTCCCTATAAGTGGTTGGAGAGTCGCTTCCCCTGTTCCGTTTCCCGACCTCGACGCACTCACGAGCGAGCTTCGCTCGACCGCTTCGTACGTGATGGAGGCGGAAGGTAACTTCTTCACACTACACTTCCGCATACCCAAATCGTCTGATAGCTTCTCATGTACATGAGGACACAAAAATTTCATTGCCTTACTCCGAACTAACTACTTGTCTATTGTTGGTGTTCCGTAGGTGGTACGACTGGAGACCCAGTTAAGGCTAATGTGGTCCCTATTCGCAGGCGGCTTTCCACGCGCCTTCGAATGCCTACAGCATCGACCAAAACGCCGTACACTAGGGGTAGGAGGCAAGCACGGAAGAAGTAGTTGAGTCAGTTTTTGTATGTTTGGCTTTCATTTCTTCCGGTGACTACCAAATTGTTTTGTGAACGTCTATGTCATGTCACTTAAATTTTCTGATTTTGTGAACGTTTCATTTAATTTCATTCTTCACGAATCTACGTCGAAAATTGTTTTGTATTGTTGATCCGGTTAATGGCACATTAAAGTTTGTGTTGAAGTAAATTGTAATTAGGTTGTAATTTTATGAATTGTTTCAAACATTTTGTCGCATATTGCAAGCAGTACATTATCTGTACATTGATGTCGAATGACACATTTTTGTCGCAGCGATTACTTTATGGTCCACTGGGGTAACTATATATTGTTCGAATTGCGTACGACAAGGAGAATTCAATCGTATATTATGAAAATAATGATATCGAGAAAATGTCAAATATTATTTAAAAATAACGACATCCGCGTCTACAACTTATCATGTAACAAATGCAATGGTAATTGATAACAATCGCAAATTGTAATTATAAATTGAAGTACACTTCAAGTGCTGGCAACATCACACCAATTGTCCCGCACATTTAAGTTTGACATTGGACTAAGTGGTTGGCAACTTGAGCATCATAAATGTTCCGTCACCCAGCCCAGTATAAATAGCATGTCCACTTCTCATACAAGTAACACTTGAAACCCCATATGCAAGGGCAACTATTACACAGCAGAATCCTACCTGTGATAATTCGAACCTATGGCTTCCTCCATTGCGAGCAATGACACCGAGCTATTGAACAAGTCGACGCCGATGCCCGGCCCATCTCCGGACTTTCCCATCGTAATATCGTCGGATGATGAGGAGGATGTCCCTATAAGTGGTTGGAGAGTCGCTTCCCCTGTTCGTTTCCCGACCTCGACGCACTCACGAGCGAAAACTCGCGCTCGACCGCTTCAGGCGTGATGGAGGCGGAAGGTAACTTCTTCACACTACACTTCCGCATACCCAAATCGTCTGATAGCTTCTCATGTACATGAGGACACAAAAATTTCATTGCCTTACTCCGAACTAACTACTTGTCTATTGTTGGTGTTCCGTAGGTGGTACGACTGGAGACCCAGTTAAGGCTAATGTGGTCCCTATTCGCAGGCGGCTTTCCACGCGCCTTCGAATGCCTACAGCATCGACCAAAACGCCGTACACTAGGGGTAGGAGGCAAGCACGGAAGAAGTAGTTGAGTCAGTTTTTGTATGTTTGGCTTTCATTTCTTCCGGTGACTACCAAATTGTTTTGTGAACGTCTATGTCATGTCACTTAAATTTTCTGATTTTGTGAACGTTTCATTTAATTTCATTCTTCACGAATCTACGTCGAAAATTGTTTTGTATTGTTGATCCCGGTTAATGGCACATTAAAGTTTGTGTTGAAGTAAATTGTAATTAGGTTGTAATTTTATGAATTGTTTCAAACATTTTGTCGCATATTGCAAGCAGTACATTATCTGTACATTGATGTCGAATGACACATTTTTGTCGCAGCGATTACTTTATGGTCCACTCGGGTAACTATATATTGTTCGAATTGCGTACGACAAGGAGAATTCAATCGTATATTATGAAAATAATGATATCGAGAAAATGTCAAATATTATTTAAAAATAACGACATTCGCGTCTACAACTTATCATGTAACAAATGCAATGGTAATTGATAACAATCGCAAATTGTAATTATAAATTGAAGTACACTTCAAGTGCTGGCAACATCACACCAATTGTCCCGCACATTTAAGTTTGACATTGGACTAAGTGGTTGGCAACTTGAGCATCATAAATGTTCCGTCACCCAGCCCAGTATAAATAGCATGTCCACTTCTCATACAAGTAACACTTGAAACCCCATATGTAAGGGCAACTATTACACAGCAGAATCCTACCTGTGATAATTCGAACCTATGGCTTCCTCCATTGCGAGCAATGACACCGAGCTATTGAACAAGTCGACGCCGATGCCCGGCCCATCTCCGGACTTTCCCATCGTAATATCGTCGGATGATGAGGAGGATGTCCCTATAAGTGGTTGGAGAGTCGCTTCCCTGTTCCGTTTCCCGACCTCGACGCACTCACGAGCGAAAACTCGCGCTCGACCGCTTCAGGCGTGATGGAGGCGGAAGGTAACTTCTTCACACTACACTTCCGCATACCCAAATCGTCTGATAGCTTCTCATGTACATGAGGACACAAAAATTTCATTGCCTTACTCCGAACTAACTACTTGTCTATTGTTGGTGTTAAAGTAGGTGGTACGTTGGAGACCCGAGTTAAGGCTAATGTGGTCCCTATTCGCAGCGGCTTTCCACGCGCCTTCGAATGCCTACAGCATCGACCAAAACGCCGTACACTAGGGATAGGAGGCAAGCGCGGAAGAAGTAGTTGAGTCGGTTTTTGTACGTTTGGCTTTCATTTCTTCCGATGACTACCAAATTGTTTTGTGAACATCTATGTTTTCATTCTTCACGAATCTACCTCGAAGATTTATTTGTAATGTTGATTCTGGTTAATGGCACATTAAAGTTTGTGTTGAAGTAAATTGTAATTAGGTTGTAATTTTAAGAATTATTTCATACATTTCGTCGCATATGGCAAACAATGCATTATATGTATATTGATGTCGAATGACACATTTTTGTCGCAGTGACTACTTTATGGTCCACTTAGGTAACTATAGATTATTCGAATTGCGTACGATAAGGAGAATTCAATCGTATGATATGAAAATAATGACATCGAGAAAATGACAAATATTACTTAAAAATAATGACATTTGCGTTTACAACTTATCATGTAACAAATGCAATGGTAATTGATAACAATCGTAAATTGTAACTATAAATTGAAGTACACTTCAAGTACTGGTAACATCATACAAAATATCCTGCACATTTAAGTTTGACATTGGACTAGGTGGTTGGCAACTTGAGTATCATAAATGTTCCATCATCCGTCCCAGTATATAGCATGTCCACTTCTCATACAAGTAACACTTGAAACCCACACAGTAGAATCCTACCTGTGATAATTCGAACATATGGCTTCCTCCACTACGAGCAATGACACCGAGCTATGGAACAAGCCAACACCGATGCCCGGCTTGTCTTCGGACTTACCCATCGTAATATCGTCGGATGATGAGGAGGATGTCCCTATAAGTGGTTGGAGAGTCGCTTCCCCTGTTCCGTTTCCCGACCTCGACGCACTCACGAGCGAAAACTCGCGCTCGACCGCTTCAGGCGTGATGGAGGCGGAAGGTAACTTCTTCACACTACACTTCCGCATACCCAAATCGTCTGATAGCTTCTCATGTACATGAGGACACAAAAATTTCATTGCCTTACTCCGAACTAACTACTTGTCTATTGTTGGTGTTCCGTAGGTGGTACGACTGGAGACCCAGTTAAGGCTAATGTGGTCCCTATTCGCAGGCGGCTTTCCACGCGCCTTCGAATGCCTACAGCATCGACCAAAACGCCGTACACTAGGGGTAGGAGGCAAGCACGGAAGAAGTAGTTGAGTCAGTTTTTGTATGTTTGGCTTTCATTTCTTCCGGTGACTACCAAATTGTTTTGTGAACGTCTATGTCATGTCACTTAAATTTTCTGATTTTGTGAACGTTTCATTTAATTTCATTCTTCACGAATCTACGTCGAAAATTGTTTTGTATTGTTGATCCCGGTTAATGGCACATTAAAGTTTGTGTTGAAGTAAATTGTAATTAGGTTGTAATTTTATGAATTGTTTCAAACATTTTGTCGCATATTGCAAGCAGTACATTATCTGTACATTGATGTCGAATGACACATTTTTGTCGCAGCGATTACTTTATGGTCCACTGGGGTAACTATATATTGTTCGAATTGCGTACGACAAGGAGAATTCAATCGTATATTATGAAAATAATGATATCGAGAAAATGTCAAATATTATTTAAAAATAACGACATCCGCGTCTACAACTTATCATGTAACAAATGCAATGGTAATTGATAACAATCGCAAATTGTAATTATAAATTGAAGTACACTTCAAGTGCTGGCAACATCACACCAATTGTCCCGCACATTTAAGTTTGACATTGGACTAAGTGGTTGGCAACTTGAGCATCATAAATGTTCCGTCACCCAGCCAAGAATAAATAGCATGTCCACTTCTCATACAAGTAACACTTGAAACCCCATATGCAAGGGCAACTATTACACAGCAGAATCCTACCTGTGATAATTCGAACCTATGGCTTCCTCCATTGCGAGCAATGACACCGAGCTATTGAACAAGTCGACGCCGATGCCCGGCCCATCTCCGGACTTTCCCATCGTAATATCGTCGGATGATGAGGAGGATGTCCCTATAAGTGGTTGGAGAGTCGCTTCCCCTGTTCCGTTTCCCGACCTCGACGCACTCACGAGCGAAAACTCGCGCTCGACCGCTTCAGGCGTGATGGAGGCGGAAGGTAACTTCTTCACACTACACTTCCGCATACCCAAATCGTCTGATAGCTTCTCATGTACATGAGGACACAAAAATTTCATTGCCTTACTCCGAACTAACTACTTGTCTATTGTTGGTGTTCCGTAGGTGGTACGACTGGAGACCCAGTTAAGGCTAATGTGGTCCCTATTCGCAGGCGGCTTTCCACGCGCCTTCGAATGCCTACAGCATCGACCAAAACGCCGTACACTAGGGGTAGGAGGCAAGCACGGAAGAAGTAGTTGAGTCAGTTTTTGTATGTTTGGCTTTCATTTCTTCCGGTGACTACCAAATTGTTTTGTGAACGTCTATGTCATGTCACTTAAATTTTCTGATTTTGTGAACGTTTCATTTAATTTCATTCTTCACGAATCTACGTCGAAAATTGTTTTGTATTGTTGATCCCGGTTAATGGCACATTAAAGTTTGTGTTGAAGTAAATTGTAATTAGGTTGTAATTTTATGAATTGTTTCAAACATTTTGTCGCATATTGCAAGCAGTACATTATCTGTACATTGATGTCGAATGACACATTTTTGTCGCATCGATTACTTTATGGTCCAGGGTAACTATATATTGTTCGAATTGCGTACGACAAGGAGAATTCAATCGTATATTATGAAAATAATGATATCGAGAAAATGTCAAATATTATTTAAAAATAACGACATCCGCGTCTACAACTTATCATGTAACAAATGCAATGGTAATTGATAACAATCGCAAATTGTAATTATAAATTGAAGTACACTTCAAGTGCGCAACATCACACCAATTGTCCCGCACATTTAAGTTTGACATTGGACTAAGTGGTTGGCAACTTGAGTATCATAAATGTTCCGTCACCCAGCCCAGTATAAATAGCATGTCCACTTCTCATACAAGTAACACTTGAAACCCCATATGCAAGGGTAACTATTACACGGCGAGAATCCTACCGTGATAATTCGAACCTATGGCTTCCTCCATTGCGAGCAATGACACCGAGCTATTGAACAAGTCGACGCCGATGCCCGGCCCATCTCCGGACTTTCCCATCGTAATATCGTCGGATGATGAGGAGGATGTCCCTATAAGTGGTTGGAGAGTCGCTTCCCCTGTTCCGTTTCCCGACCTCGACGCACTCACGAGCGAAAACTCGCGCTCGACCGCTTCAGGCGTGATGGAGGCGGAAGGTAACTTCTTCACACTACACTTCCGCATACCCAAATCGTCTGATAGCTTCTCATGTACATGAGGACACACACAAATTTCATTGCCTTACTCCGAACTAACTACTTGTCTATTGTTGGTGTTCCGTAGGTGGTACGACCGGAGACCCGATTAAGGCTAATGTGGTCCCTATTCGCGAGCGGCTTTCCACGCGCCTTCGAATGCCTACGCATCGACCAAAACGCCGTACACTAGGGGTAGGAGGCAAGCACGGAAGAAGTAGTTGAGTCAGTTTTTGTATGTTTGGCTTTCATTTCTTCCGGTGACTACCAAATTGTTTTGTGAACGTCTATGTCATGTCACTTAAATTTTACGATTTTGTGAACGTTTCATTTAATTTCATTCTTCACGAATCTACGTCGAAAATTGTTTTGTATTGTTGATCCCGGTTAATGGCACATTAAAGTTTGTGTTGAAGTAAATTGTAATTAGGTTGTAATTTTATGAATTGTTTCAAACATTTTGTCGCATATTGCAAGCAGTACATTATCTGTACATTGATGTCGAATGACACATTTTTGTCGCAGCGATTACTTTATGGTCCACTCGGGTAACTATATATTGTTCGAATTGCATACGACAAGGAGAATTCAATCGTATATTATGAAAATAATGATATCGAGAAAATGTCAAATATTATTTAAAAATAACGACATTCGCGTCTACAACTTATCATGTAACAAATGCAATGGTAATTGATAACAATCGCAAATTGTAATTATAAATTGAAGTACACTTCAAGTGCTGGCAACATCACACCAATTGTCCCGCACATTTAAGTTTGACATTGGACTAAGTGGTTGGCAACTTGAGCATCATAAATGTTCCGTCACCCAGCCCAGTATAAATAGCATGTCCACTTCTCATACAAATAACACTTGAAACCCCATATGCAAGGGCAACTATTACACAGCAGAATCCTACCTGTGATAATTCGAACCTATGGCTTCCTCCATTGCGAGCAATGACACCGAGCTATTGAACAAGTCGACGTCGATGCCCGGCCCATCTCCGGACTTTCCCATCGTAATATCATCGGATGATGAGGAGGATGTCCCTATAAGTGGTTGGAGAGTCGCTTCCCCTGTTCCGTTTCCCGACCTCGACGCACTCACGATCGAAAACTCGCTCTCACCTAACAGTGTGCTCCAGAATGTGTCCGAGAACCCCGTTATATCCTCTGAGGATTCCGATGATGAATGCGTGGCCCCCCATCGCATGAGCTCCAGAAATAATTATCATATTGTCCAATGACTCTAATGACGACAGTGGTGTAAATTTCGAATCCGTGTGCAATGAATAATAGACTGGTGATAGGATACCATCGCGTAACTAAATAAATGTTCGGTAAGTATGTATATAACTTTTGCTGTGGGATGAATGTGGGGGCTGATGGGGAAGGAATCACGAAATTAGTTATGCTAGGATATGTTACAAATTCGTCTTAAACGATGACTTCTAATTTTGTACCTTTTGTTCGTGGAGCCCTTATTGAAGTTAATATTACATTCATCCAAATATTTTGTGCATATTTAGTAATGATCATTAATCAAATATGAGGGCAACAACATCCCTTCTGCACTATGTTTACCACTTCAATTGCTATTTTGTTTGAACTGTCGAGAGCTACAGAGAACGTCTGCCGAGATCAGATGAAGTGTCGGGGTGTGCTGCAAACTATGTATGTCATGTCGGTTTCAGTACGCACGAGCATAATTCGAAATGAGGACACAGATGATCACGTGCTGTATGTTCATGGAATAATGAAATTAAAATGCACATTTATGACGAGAGGATGCCACTGAAATGGTGCAGTGGCCTGTACAGTAACAAACATACCAACATAATTACATATGTTACTTTCCCAATACATTAAAAGACAAAAAAACGTAATTACAAATGGTAGGTGGCAAGTACATTAACAGACAAAACAACGTTATTATATATGGCAGTGTTAACTAGGTTGCGTTATGATGGTGTTCATGCATGTGGTTCAGTTATGACCAAATTTGCTACAACGAGTGCAGCGCCGTAGTCGTGGCCTTGAAGTGGTAGATTCGTGTCTGGATCTCTTACGGCGTGTGGGCGGTCTACCTAGAGGACGACGTACCACTGGTGACAAAATATGAGTAGCTGTAATGTCGTTCAGAACAACCCAATTCTCTTCCCACGTGACAGGATATATAGCTTCACTGTAAGCACCCCTCCAGTAGTCCGCTGTGTAGTAAGGAGAACATAAGTCGTACAATGACGTACCTCAAAGCAAGCTGTACGGGTTGCATGAACACATGACATACAATTTAGTTGGAATTCACGACATGTGCATGTGTTGTCAAAAAGTCTACGATGTCCGTGTCATTGGATATTCCGACTTGTGTTAAGTTTGCTGTCAAGGCTTGAGCTCAAAGTCGAGAACCAGCATCGAACGTTGCCCGTAACTCGCTCTCCATGTTCGATGACAACACGGTACTGCATGCGGTTGAAGTAGTTCGACGTTCGTAAAATAACTTCTGCATTGTGCTCCGAATATGTTCTACCAAACTTGTGATCGGTAACGAACGGGCATGTCTCAACATTGCGTTCAGGAATTCCACATTGTTGTTTGTCATAATATTATACCGGTGCTTAACGAATAGTGCTTGGGACCAAAAATGAAAACCAGCTCGCTCCAAGTACTCGTACGTTCTCCCACTTACCTTATGAATCTGTCCCATTAGTCGTTCGAACTCTACCACCCGAAACGTTGTCGCTGCGCGTTTGAATAGGAAAACCGAACTAGCATTATTGTAACTCTTGATTAATTTTTTTCCATGTGCCACGTACAACAACCATAGTGAGACGATGGAAATAGCTGAGAAATGGCTTTTTCTATACTTGTTTTTATGTCCGACACAAATACAAGTTCATCTGAATCGCCTATAAGATCTCTCAAGTTGGACAGAAACCACGACCATGATTTATTTGTTTCGGCATCTACGATCCCCCATGCTAAGGGGTAGATCTGTTTATTCGCATCTTGGGCAGTTGCCAGTAGAAGTGTACCTTTGTATGGACCTTTCAAGTGACTACCGTCTACACAAATTACGGGCCTCAAGAACTGCAAGTAACAACGAATGCTTGCACCAAATGCTAGGAAGAAATAAGTAAACATATTATGGTCATTGACTTGGATGTGGGTTACAGTGCCGGGGTTATGTTCTCCTAGGATGTGACAGTACGAAGCAAGTTTATGAAAACTATCCCCTGGTTCACCATGCAGCTTGAGTAAAGCAACCACATTCCCCCTACGTGCTTTGCTGTAACTAATTTTTACTCAGAACTCATGTTCCATGTCACGTGAAATAGGTGCAGGATCGTACTTATGTCCTGCAGTGTCTAGTTTTCCCAATATGAGTTCGGCAATTACAGAACTAGTAGCATGACGGTGTGCATTACGACGAACGTCTATGGAACATGTGTGCTGATTGTTGAATTTAGGGATCATAAAGAGTGTAGACTACTTCACAGTCGAGGCACGTAGCATCCACTTGCAATTACCGTCGGCCCATTTCACGATTAACATCTCCATGCTTGACCTGCTCACCCAAAATTCGAACTTCTCTTGTAATGCGAGTACACGAATCTTCGAGTACAATTCTTTCTTACTGAAGAATATTTCCCGTTCGACAAGGTCCGATATATTCACAGGTGTAATCCGTTCAGCAATATTAGCAACATCGTTCCCATTTAACGGGTCATCTAAGTTCTCATCTAAAGGTGAAACCCCAATATAAGAAAACGGCGCTTCGGGTGCAATTTCTGTTGAAATATTATGCTAATGACTTATGTCCTCATTATGTACATTTTGATGAACATCCCCTACGACAAACAAACGATCCAGCCAATTTTGTATCCGTTGCCATGCCAAGACTTGGGGGCTCTGCTTCTAAAACAGTAACGCATATTGCAGTTTCCTTATGAACCGATATATACCAACTGAGGTCTTCGTCTTTGCGTATTTCAGCCGGAGGTATATTTAAGTTGGGGACTCTGAACTTCAATTCAATTTCACTGAGGGGATCAACAATACCGAGTTTTTCTTTCAACCGTAAAGCAAATCTAGCTACCGTAATATTTGTCGGCACTAAAATGGAAGTGATTTTGTCCCCTCTCCACTTCCATTCGTCATCCACATTTGCAAAATTTTCCCCGTAAGAGACGATGAATTTCAAATCATCACTCATACCTGAAATATTGGGATTACAACTGTAAGAAGTCAGCACAATCAATATATCGACATTGAATACCATCAAATGTGGAAAACAACTAATCAAGGTTTTCAATAGTTCTCAAGTGTCGAAATCGACAGTTTAATTGTGTATCCCGACAGTTTGTAAACTGTCGAATTCGACAGTTAAACTATCGAGAACCGACGGTTTGAAACACTATTCGAATATTTAAGTACGAACTATCGGGTTGGTTTCAAAACAGTTATTTCCAAAAAAAAATTAGGAGGGCATTATTGTAGAATATTAATGGTGAAAATCAATTATCATTCAACATGACAATATATTTTGAAAAAAAAAATCAATACTTCATTAAATATGGAATCGGTCACATTTAATTAACGATTCTAAATATCTTTACCGTCAAAAAAATTTTAAAAACCAAAGAAATTAATGAGTAATAGTTGCAAAAAATAGAATTTATTATCACCATGTTTTATTTAACGTTTACGAAATAATGAGCTAAGAGATGAAAATATAAACAATTTCTAATAGCTAACCTCTCGAAATGGATGATCAATTAAATACTCATGTGTTATTGATGAAGGAATGGAGAAGATGAAGTTTTTGGAAGAAAATATGTGTTAATAGATAAGGATTTATGACTTAGGGTTTGTTTATATTAGGTTTTGAATTTCTTTTATATATTTATTTTTTGAAGAAAATATATTTTAATCAATATAATATACATGTATACAATGAATAAAATAATCAAAATTTAATCAGCAAATCAAACCATTAATGGCATTCCAATCAAGCACTAATTGCTCTTACAAAAGTGACCCAATAGAAATTTGGACATTCCACAACAAAAAAGTGACATTTTTGAACAAATTTAGTGCACATCAAATTTTTTTATGTATTTTCAAATTTAGTGACATAGAGAGTATTTATAAATTTAGAGAATAAAAATTTTTAAGTACTACAATACACTCTTTATATTTAACATTTAATTTTACTACTCTAAAAAAAATATATTGTTTTTTCCGATCTTTTATTTTCATTAGTTTTCTCTAAATTATTATATCATTCTTTTGAATGAAAATTGAAATATTTTAAATACATTTAATTATAGAAAATGAATTTGACTCTTCAAATTTAAAGAGCGGACATCTTCAAGCATGTTTGAAGCTTAAGATTCTATCTATATACTAGAAAAATCAAACAAAGGAAATTAGGATAGGGCTTTCTTCGCATCGAGAATTTAGAATGACTTTATTGTGACTGTTCTATCAATCAATCTATTCTTTAAATATAAGATGTTCTATATTTTAAAGAGATAACTTTTAAAATTATGTTTCAAAAGATTTTTTAAATTAACATTTTAATTTAAAAAGCATTTCGATTTTCAATGGAAGAAAATAGTATAATAATTTAGAGGAAAGCTAATGAAAAAAAAAAAGATGGAAAAAATAATAAATATTTTTTTAGAATAGTAAAATTAAGTGTTAAATATAAAGAGTTTGTTGGAGTATTTAAAAATTTTTGCTTTTTAAATTTATAGATACTTTCTAAATTATAGAATATACTCTTTAAAAATAAAGAGTTTATTGGAGTATGATTTTAAGGATCGACTCTTATACTTAAATACTCTTGGAATGCCGTAAAATTAGAATAGTAGAAATACCATAATATTCGTAAATAATAATACCTGGAAAAGAAGTCAAACATTCGTCTAATATTGATTTTCAACCTCTTAATTTAGTCCTTAACCTTCAAAAGCAAGCGAATTGCTTTATAATCTTTCATTAAAATTGCATAATCAGTCTCCAAGATTCAAGAAGGAGCCATCGAAAATTCTTTTTTTCTTTTTTATTCCAAAACAAAAATTTTAGATTGCAGCACTAGAGTAACCATTTTTCGCTCGTCGAGGAGAGTAGCATAGATGCAAAAGCACACAAAATAAGAACATCTTAAATTTTGCTTTTCGACTCTTACGCCTGTTTGGTGCACATTTTGGGAGTAATAATACATTTTTACTGTTGATGACTTGAAGTGATGGAGGATACGTAGTTGAAAAAGAAGGAAAAATTATTGATGTGATGGAAAATATTATTTTATTGAAAAATATGTCGTTGAAAATAAGTAGAAGAATGAGAATGAGAAAAATAATGTAGACCAAACATGGAATAATCATACCTAAAAATTTGAAACTAAGCATGTTTTCATTAGAATTAGAATGACATGAACATTTAACGAAGATTAAAATGGTTTTCATAATCAATGTCATAATCAATGTGGAATTGATTATGTAATTATAATAAAATATTGAAGACCAACTTATTCGTGAAATTGGGGGACTGAAAGTGCAATTTTCCCTTTTAATTTTTTTTCCCCTAAAAAAATATAAATAAAACCTAGCTTGAATGTGTGAACAGCGTACGTGGACCTTGGGTACCAATGATTTGTGAACACGTGTACAATATACGCGTTTTGTCCAATTACAATGTACGTGGTTACACGTCCTCGGGGGATTCTGTCAATTTTCTCGCTCAGTATTTTGTATAAATACCATCAAAATAGTTTCTCAAACAATAAAAAGGAAAAAATAAATAATAAAGAGATCGGTGGTACATTGCTTCGCCGGAGCTAGATCGCCTTAAAAATTTCCGTCTGCTTTTGTTCCGAACTTACCGGTACCCGATCTCCCCTAATCATGGTGAAATTCTGATCTTGTCTTATCTTCTACATTTGATTGGTATTTTTGTTGTTTGAAATTGTCGGTTTGATTTATTTGTGGTACATTTTTGTGTATTTAATTGAATTTTTATTTTTTTGTTTGGGAGGTTAGGGAATTGTTAATGAGTGATTGATCTGATTTTATGATCAATTATGTCTTTTTCCTATTTTTTTAGTGCTTGTAATTATTGATTTTCTAGCTAAATCTCGTTAAAAAATTGATGCGAGGTTGCAAATTCATTTGAGCCGCTGTATGTAGGAAAAATAAAAACGGCTATGACCAGAGGAACGGTGGTAGTTATTTAAGAAATTAATAATTAGGAGATTGGTATCGAATTTGGAAAAAATATTGCATGCCAAACGTTATTATAATCAGTATAGGGCTTTTATCTTTTCAAATTTAATTTGGGATCTCGATGATCTGATTTATCATTTGACAAAAAAAAAAGTTTATTCTTTTAAACTAAAGGATAATTTTCAGTATTTTCTGCAGAATAATGCTGTGATTGCATGTGTTGATCTGCAGTGATGATCTTTATTTGTTAGTTCATTGAACGATGAGAAGAATTTAATAATTATATGCTGGTAATTTAGCTACTCAAAATGTGAACAAAAAAATTGGGTTAAAATTTGAATTCTTTAGAGTATCACTTAGGTGAATTATGATGGATTAAAGGGAAAAAAAATAGTGGTCAAGTCTACTTAGGCGTTGAAGTCTGGGTTCATGCAGCCAATTTTGCTCTATCTTTACTTAGATCGACTTATGTCATCACATATGTAAGCACGTAAAAACCTTTTGTCAATCCTTTCCAGCTTTGAATTGAAGTAGTCTTGAACAGATTCTAAACATTTTCTACAAGAGACTCGGTGGAACCCTTTATTTCATTTAGGGACTCAATTTTCTAAAGGTCATAGTTGTGCAACTGTCACCTGTTATTTATTATCAAAATTTGGAGTGCATCATTATTCTTTAGCATGTCAAATGCAATACTTTGGGTAACTCATATAACATCTCTGCTATTTATTCCCTTTTCAGACAACTTCAAGAAGACTTGCCGACAGGAAGGTGGTGAAGTTTGAGAAGAACATTACCAAGCGCGGGACTTTACAAGAGACTAGCACCAAGAAGGGAAACAATTATCCTGTTGGCCCTGTCTTGATTGGATTCTTTGTCTTTGTTGTCATTGGATCATGTAAGAAATTCTTACTTTTATTTACAAGCTCCAACTCCCCTTTCTATATACGAATTGTTGTCTTAATTCAATGCTATTTTCTCTTTGTTGAATAGTGCTGCAGATAATATTCTCTTAGAAAGAAAGTCTATTTCATGAACGTGAATGAATCTATCAATTGTATAGGCAATTTCCAAGAAGCATTCTAATTAGTTTTGTAGTCAGATTGGTATTATAAGATACTGGTGCAAATAGATTAATTTAATTGCGGGCATTGAACTTCTCCGTTGTGTTTGTAGGTGCAATGTTGAATCATGAGATTTTTCCTTCTTTCGACATGCATTTACTTTCCTTATTATGTTTTCTGCATATATATAGTTTTGTGGAATTGTCCTTGTGTGCAGTGCTTTTCAGTAAATCGAATTTTCTCCCAATATCTTCTTACCCCATTTGTAATGAGAGTCGAATTTCTAATATCTCGTTTTTCCTTCATCTACCAGCGCTTTTCCAGATTATCAGGACAGCAACCAGTGGAGGCATGGCTTAATCATCTTTTGGTATAGGCATCGTTAGGCTGTTTTAATTTGTTCTTCCGAGCATTATTAGCCCCAACGTAGTAATACATAGTACCTCTACTAGTTAACTATGTTTTGAGGAACTTCGAAAGCCTTAATAAAAATTCTCCTTTCTTGTCTAAAGTACATTTGTTTTCCGTCTTTGTTATTTCTGTTGTGTTGCTACATCATAGCGAGGTATAGCAATTTAATTTTAATGCACCGTGTTGTATTTTTTGCTTTTCCCATTTTACATCGTGGGACATGGTGACACTTACTCGTCTTTCCAAACAGGTGCAAAATAGGATATGACAATACAAGAATTAGATGTATAATAATTAAGATTCATATGGCGTCTTCGTATATTATGGAAGACTGAAGAATTATTTGCTACTATGGGAAATATTACTGATAAAGAATCCTTCAGAGAAAATTATACAAACATTATTTGCATTGAGCTCCCATTTTGATTACACACCAGATAACTGAACCACTGCATTAGAACAGTTCAAATGTATATTATGTTTATACTGGATACAAACATAATTTAACCGTAAAAGTTCATTAGAAGGACAAAAAAAAAAAGGGCTGCAGGTGGTAGCAGCAAATGCATGAAGCCAATCTAGGATCAAATCCATTCAAGAATGAATTATAATCCCATCAAGTCCTAAATTATTCAGATAGATAGCGGAGCTTTCGGAGTATATCAATCGACAGTACCAACTGAGGCTTCCAAGCCAACTTGATGAGCTTGCGAAAGGATGAATGAGACCACAAGAAGGTTTGGAACCCTACCCACAGCCCTTGCTGAAAGGGAACTGAACCGTATTATACCAAGCCCCCACAAAATCAAGCTACAGCAGTCAAGCAAGGGTGAAAAGCAGTGCCACATGCAATCCATTGCCTCTTTATTCTACGTGGCAGCACGCAACCGGGTACCTTAAGCCATTCCCGACTCGATAAATCGTAAGTCACCAACCGATTTACCTGTCGTGATCTCAAGGATAGCATTAGTAAACCCTTATTACCTAAGCAAGTCATATGAACCTGCTTTCCGTAAAACTCCAAGCACCACAAATTTGGCATTCTGTCAACCTCCTTCCACAAAAGCGTCATCTTCTGCAGCTCCCACAAGCAGACGCACGTGGCAGCATTCTTTGTCAGCAGCCCCACGAGCATGATCTTTCCTCCATATTCTGCTAATGCATGATCACTCAAATGTGGTGGGGGAGGGATTATGAACTGTTTCCAAACCCCGGTGACCATGTTATAGGACACGATCCCATCAGGGAGTGAACGCAAGAAGTAAAGAGTTCTGTTAATAGATACTGCCTGAGACCTGAAATTAAGTGCCAGTGGGAGCTTGATATTCGGGGGCATGTTACCTGGATGAGTCCATGTGTTCTTTGTGGAGTCGTAGACTTCATACTCCCCATCACAACCGACCCAAATGATCTTATATCCCTCGTTGGTAGATTTTCCATTTAGAGTCATCCCAACTGCCACACGGAACCACACCTTAACTGACCGAGCCGGTAACTCTTTGAAGGACCTCGTAAGAGGGTTGCACACATAGAAGCTTCTATGTCCAATGTCAAGAAAACAGACGAGACCCCCTGCTGATGCCACTGGCAAAACAATCGATTTTGTTGGCAAGGCAGGAATAGCCAGGTGGTGCCATTTTTTCAGTGATGGATCATACATGGCTCCAGTATTAATAAGTTCATGAGTGATGGTATAAAACCAAGTTTGGGTTTGATTCACTTGAGCACATTGTTGGGAGAAACTTTGGGAAGTTGGCAAAGAATTCCACTTTCGGCAAACAGAACGAAAGCGGAAAAAGGTGGCCACTGGAACTCTTGCTATCACGGATTCGAAAAGGTCTTCGGGGAATTCTTTCCAGATTAGCTGTTCCATAGTTTCGGTTGAGCTTGTAGTTGCAGTCGCCTTTACCTGATTACTCTCCTTACGAGCTTTCTTTCTGGGTGGAGGTTTGCCTGGTTCCAACATTTTGAGATTTTCAGACTTACCAGCAGTCATTATGAGATTATAGCAACCACCTTCAACAGAGCTATTTTCAAGATCGAGAAAACACCATCTGCAAATCAATAAAGGTTCATCAGATTCTCTGAAATTACAAAACGGCAGGAGCCGTTAGGTGGAATTGTAAATTTAATTAAATAAACCACATCACAAAGCAAAACAGCATAAAAGTCAGTTAACAGTTCGAAGAAGTTTTAAACACTATACCCATTTTATGCCATTAAACATGAATAATATCCCAATGCAAGATGCTAAAAACAGGAAAAATAACTATGATTTTGAAGTTGTTAGATATTAGAAACAAATTAGGGGTGAGAGAGAGACTAATCAAAATAACTAGAATCCCGTATAAAATGAAATTTTTTGGTGCGCAGAAGCAAGAAATCACATCAAGGATAGGACTGAACCAAACCCTTAGAGATACAAACTGAAGCCTTTTCATTTTGTTAAGAGCATATCCCCAACAATATCCAGATTTTCAAAAAACTGCCTTCCGAAAAATTGGCAATTGAAATTGGTAGTATACATTATTACATAGAATTACCTTACAAAATAAATATTAACTCACTGTTTTGATAACTAAAACACACACTAACTCAAGCAGCACAGATGAAGTGCTTCATAAACATTCATTTTTATCCTACATAACTATCCATCTCTCTCCACCCTTTGACCCTTTGTAGTCTTCTAATACTCTGTGACATTTGAAAAGCTATAAGAAATTTGGCGTGCTTGAATGGCCAAAGAGGAAAAGAAATCTCACAACTAAGGCATCTACCCTGACATAGACATGTACAGTACTGTCTCAAATTTCTTAGTGCAGTAAGAATTAAGAGCACATTTGGCTAAGCTTAAAATAATAGAAGTTTTAACTTTTTGTTTCCAAACATTTTTTTATTTTAATTTTACTTCTAAGTAAAGAATTACTTATTTTGAAAGCAACTCTTGTCTTAATGTCAAACTAACTTACTAACTTCAACTTTGATCAATATAAAAAATGATTTAAATTATTACTTATATGTAAAGGCTAATTAGCACAAAACGTCCCTACCTTTGGGGTTGATTTTGGAAACCATCCCTACCTTTCATTTCTTGACATTTATATCCTTATATATCACTTTTCGTGCGCTGAACGTCCTTTTCACCATATTTTGACCATTTTACCCTCCATTCAAATAAAACAAAAAGAAAAGAAAAGAAAAACTAAAGAATTAATTGCAGTCATGCTCCCAAATTTTTTAAAAAGTGCAAATTAGTCCAAAATCCTTATTAAAACATTAAAAATAAAAATCTCTCTCTTCTCTTCTCGCCTCATCCTCTCTACGGCCACCTTCCTCCTCCAAAAAATGACCACCAACCGCCACCAAAGCTGTCGGACATCACCAATGTCAAGCCCATAACACTAGCTTCCAGCACATCCAAACATCAAGAAATTCCATCTACAAAATTGCAAGAAATCGAGCCAAGAAAAAAACTGCCACAGAAAATGAAAAACGTCGGGAATCGTGATTCCGGCCAAACCCATGGCCGAAACCCACCACTGGCCGACTGCCCATCAATAGAAGATCCTACCCATGCCACCAATTCACTACAAAAAACTCCCCAGCCTGTTAATTTTGCAGCAATTTCTTCACCAGTTGCGACTGTCGCGATTTTGCCTGAAATAATCGCGATTTTCGGCGCCAATGTTCACAGTCATGGAGGCGGACCACTACTAGCCTCTTCTCCACATCCAGACGAGCTTATACATGGTGGCAATTCGTCCCAATCATCTCCCAAACAGGCTGAATTTGATTCTGAAAACTACCCTGTCGAGAAGCTCGCTATTCCGCCAGCGAAGATCTCAATTTCCGGCGCCGTTCGGAGCACCCATGGGAGTGGACCACCTGGGCTAGGTTCTCCTTCACCTGGCACACCTAGCCCAGTAATGGGTCTTCAACAATTACACCCAAACCCTGTCCAATTGATGGTTGCCATTAGCAGTCTGTGCAAAAATTTGGGTTTTCAAAATTTTGATGATTCTACACTGCTCCAAATGATTAATTCGATGGGAGGAACTTCAATTGATGATGCAATTGCTATGGGTCGACAGCCAATTGCTCCAATTAGTGCTCAAATTGTCGAAATCAATTCTTCACAAATGCTTTAATAAGGATTTTGGACTAATTTGCACTTTTTAAAATTTTGGGAGCACGACTGCAATTAATTCTTTAGTTTTTAGTTTTTTTTTTTTGAGTGGAGGGTAAAATGGTCAAAATAAGATGAAAAAGACGTTCAGCGCACGAAAAAGTGATAGGTAAGGGTATAAATGCCAAGAAATGAAAGGCAGAGATGGTTTCCAAAATCAACCCCAAAGGTAGGGACGTTTTGTGCTAATTAGCCTATATGTAAATAAGTAATCTTTGAGATCAAGCACACTAAATATCCTAGAGAGACTCTAGCTAATGTAGTACATCATAACTTCGTCTGAAATGAAATTTCAGCACAAGCGCGGAAAGACATTTAAGGAATGCTCCATTTTACAGTAATGACTCCATTTCAGTAATGTAATTTGTCAAAAAGAACAATCGATTTGAGGAAAATATACATTGTTTGAAAGTATTTTCAAATGAAAAGTAAAACATTCAACTCGGGACAGAGAGGATAACTTTCTACTTCTTTATAGAAAAACAATGATTATGATAGCAAACTTCATTTTCATTATGAAGAAGTTTGACCTTGTCGCTCCTTTTGCTAACATGTCGGAAGTTATGAACCAAATTTCATTAATATGGGCCAAGAATAACAAATAGTGTGCACTTAGTATTCTTAAAAGAACACAGAACTGGCATACTAAAATTAATCCATGCTTAATTTGAGATGGAGAAGCTTATTAAATCCCATTTCCAAATGCAGTAACAGGGGAAGTGAGTAACTGACTCTGAAATATCTTTAGCAACCAAGTGAGCTGCTTGGACTCGCAATAAACAATGGTCTTGTACCATCATACACCAAACTTCAGTGCAACCACAACAAAATCAGTACAATTGTTTACCGCAGGGACATCCGGAACTAGTGGTGCCATTTCATAATCTATTGGATGCACTAACAGATGTGAGAGAAAGGAAAGGAGATTGAAGATGTGAGTTCTCAGAATAAGAAGTGCACAAATGAGTTGAAAATTGTTGCCAGAAATACGAGTTGACAATCAAAAATAGTAAAAGCAGAAATTGAAGTAGAAAAAGAATGAAGCAAGGCATGCAGTTGAAAACCTCCTCCTGCACTGGCGGTAAGACGAGAATCGGAGGTTTGCCTCTTAAGATACAATGCTTCTTCCAATAGTTAATATAGCAATATACCAACCTTGTCATTCGTAGGGTCCTATTTATAGAATTCCCCCGTCTCTTCTAAATTGCTACGACTTTTAACATAGATCAATCTAGATTGTTCGAAGCCCTAATGTTGAGCACGACCCAAGCCCAGGCCAGCCCACCAGATCAACGAGCCAAAGGCTGGCCAGCCTGAAGGTGATGGGATTTGTCCCATCTTATCTTTAGAAGCCTTTTGCTTTTGGGATTCAAAAAGAATGTTGAGAGCTAAAACTTCTGATTCCCAATCAAGATGACTTCTCTTTAAAATTTGAAGTTCCATCTTTCAAATCTCTAACTTCTCCTCGAAGATCTTGTGGGGAAGTAGTGGTAGTCTTATTTTCAAATCTAGAGAAAACATTTGTCCCATCACCCAAGCATTAATTTTTTCAGAATGTTAATATGAATGTTCTGAATTTTTTTCTTCAGAATGTTCATATTTTAGAGAGTACAATTTTTTTCTATAAATATTTAGATTTTACCTCCATGTCCAATTCTTGTTCAACAATTTCATTCTTCAATTCTTATTCAACAATACTTTGCTCTATAAATATTCTTATTGACTATTAACATTCTGAAATATTTGGCTGTATAGATATTCTTATTCAGAATAATATATCAATCTCAAGTCCCAATGGAGTTAACTAATGATGAGGGTAACCAATTTTTGGTAGTTTGAGCACTCCATCAGGTAACGATTTCTCCGAAATTTTGGGTGCAAATATGAATCCTTCAATTAATTTAGACGATGTCAAAGTGGAGGAGGTTGAGGAGAAAGAATCGTTGGAAACTAAAAAGCTAAAAAAAAGGAAACATTGGAGGTTTGACAATATATCACTATGGATTATGCATAAAAGGTTTTTTGCATTTAGAACATCTAAAAAATATTATGCCAAATGTATAATCACTATGCTGCAAAAGAAGGTCAAAACAATTCTGCCCCCCATAGCCAAATTCAGAAAGATGGTGCTATGTATTCAAATGATTTATAGGATTCGTTAAATTCCACTGTAAATACTTCCTCATCTAGTTATGTTTCCTCCATGTCTACAAAGGTAGATAACTATAGCAGAAATCTTGAAATGCCTCTGAGTTATCTAAGTATTTCTGTGCAGACGTTCGTAGTGTTTTAGCACAAAAAAAGAATAAGATAATTTTGATCTTTTATCGTGGCGGATGTTTAACGAACGACAATATCCAAGTGTATCAAAGGTTACACGTAATCTACTAACATATCTAATGTATATAGTAGCATCGGAGGCTGAGTTTAGTTCAAGTGACGGGATATTGTCAGAAGAACAATCAAGGCTACACGTAATTTTTATTCTTGTACAATTAAATTTTTTTAACTCATTTATTGTAGCCAGTCTCAAAAAGAAGAAGGATTGTAACTTGTAATTTATAATTTGTAAGTTGTAACATTAAAAGAATTATTTTTTATATTTAAGTTAATTTCACGACTATCACTGAAATGAAGAGTTTTCGCTAGGTGTGGTACATAATTTCTAGTAAGATGGATGAAATGGCGAGGTTTCACAGGCAAATATCAAATTTTGTAGATGTTAGGCGAATTAGCAGGTCAAATCTCGAATTTACCGTGGAGCGTGTGAGACATTTAGTGCACACCTTTTGTTACCCCTGGAAAGACTATTAAATTTAGAGTTCAATGCAAAAACAGAGTGCAATTCGAAGTTGTGGATTAAAAATTATATGCATTAGAAGCTGGACAGTTGAGCAACCTCGAGATTAGCCCAACAAATTCGAGGTTTGCCAAGGAAACTAAATATTTTCATAGCAAACTCGAGATTTCGCTAATAACTCGTCAGATGTCTACAAAATTCGATATTTACCCCTTGAATTTTCTAATATTTTTGTTGCTACTCCATACGTTGTATTTGTTAATTATTGTAGTTAATTATCTTTTTAAGAACGTTTCATATTCTAAAAAAATGGCAGCTCGTGCAAGCCCGAGCCTCTAGCTTGGGCTCGATAGCCGGACCAACCCGTTGCCACCACTACGTTTAGCCAACTTAATATGCCATTGTAATCTCCTCATGGAAAGGATTAATGCCACTGATTCGACATGGGACCCACATAAAAACTCCCTCAAAGTTGGCTGTGAAATTCGTTATTAAAACCATTTAATTCCAACATAAACTAGAATGGTGAATTTTTCTTAGAAGTAAAGTCCCAAGTCATACTGGCAATCCCTGAAATCCATTGAGTTTTCTTCTTTCATTTCCTGCCCATCAGGAGAATTTAATTACGAGATGTGTATTTTCCATCCTAAAATATAATATGCTCCAATAACTATAATCCTGAAAGGTAAACTGGAGAGGATTTATTTTCCCGATGTGCTGTAGCCTGTAGACCACCTGAATCTAAAATCAAAAATAATCCACACCTGCAGAACCTCCATTCTGTAATGAAGCCACAACATAACATATAATTGTCTAATATCGGAACATCCGGTGGCTAGTCAGAAAGCTTGATAATCTACCATGGCACAGAAATAAGTATAAAAATCGCCTACAAATATTAACGTCTGCACCATATGAAGTAACAAAAGTTATTGTTAAGGTTTCCAATTATCAGTGACAAGTGTAGGAACAAGACAGAACTAACTAAAAAGGCAAGAAAATAGTCAAAGAAACTAAATGCTCTTAGCTGCAAACTAACGAAATAGGCAAGAAAAGAAAATCTAAACAATCCGGTGTAGCATTGTTCTTGTAGGTAAACAAAATTTAAACCTTCAGCAGAGGAAAATTTCACATTGTGGTGAATTGATGATTTTTTAGCTGAATTGGTGTATACTAGAAAAGGGAATAAATCACATTCTTGCGCTTTTGAAGAAGAGATTTTAAGCTAATTTAGATTAGACCAGAAAAGCGAAAAGGAAAATAAGAACTCGTGCGATCCTTAGCATAGTAAAAAAAAAATGCAGAATAAATTGATTGAAATCCACATTAAATTCCCTAATCCAACACAATCACAAACAACAAAAACTTTACTTACAAATCAAAATAGTTAATCTAAAATCAGATAGTACGAAAACATAGCTATTCTACTTTATTAAATCTTAGCATTTCCACATCCACATCCAAATCCAACAAAACAATTCATCAAAATCGCGAAAAATCTAATAAATTAAACCAATAAAAAAAGCTGGAAGAGAAACTACAGACCTGAGATTGTGCTGAGGTTGAAACTGAAGTAAATGATTAGAAGGAACCGAAGGAGGAGAACCATAGAGTTCCAGAAGCTCTTGTAATTGTCCGATGAATTGCCTTAGAATGGAAGCTCCTTCCATCATTCCATTGCTATATTCCTCCACCACTCTCACTTCCTACCCCCACCCCACCTCACCTTACTATCTCCATTCTCCTCTCTATATATCTATGTGTTGTATATATCTGCGTAGGTGAGCGACAGAGCGAGTGCCTTGTTCTTATTTTACCGAGTTTTGTTTTTACACGTCACCTGGCCCATACTAGTATTGACCAGGTAAAACACTCTTTTCCTAAACCACCCCTACCTAATTTTACAATTTATTTCCAAAAATAGAAAATAAAAAAAATCATAGAAATGGGAAATGGGTAAATATATTGAATAATGCTCGTTAGACAGGCTCAAGGATAGGAATGGAGAGACATATTGATATGACGATAATAATTGGGTGTTGTGTTTTTATTTATTACCACCACGATATTTGTTTGCTCCATCACATGTAGGTGTGGACACGTGAAAATTGAATGGAATGGATCATATTTTCACTAGGCATGCTTGTTTTTTGGTGAATATCAAGAAAAGTCGATACTTGATAAATTGGATTTGAAGTTCGACTGAGTTATAATCTACGGACTAGTTGAGCACCGACTCTTATTCCACTTCTATAACTTCTTATCAATTTAAGTGATATTGAATCTAGAACATGTTGAAAATGGTTTAACGGACTACTTTTGACATAATTTTGAGTGGGACCGTTCGTTCATTTTGAAATGTCAAAGTTGACTCATGTTCTCCTCCATGAGAATATTGAAATCATTTATTTACTTGTCGAAAATGATACTCAAGTGAATGAGAAATTGAAACTCGAAGTTAATGCCTTTGAAGATGGTTTGTGTTGGAGGGAAAACTATGTGTAGTTTATCCCATATAGAAAAATGCAAAATAAAAATTGAACATTTTAAATATAATTACACTTTGGAATGGTGTAATCATACGTAGGGTATAGACTATTTTCACATATGCGCGCAGGGAGTGCAAATCAATGATCGAATCAGAATTTCGAACATTGAACTTGTGTGCCAGTGCGACCTACGCATATGATTGTCGGACCGAGTGGATCAATATTGGCTCATTGGGTGAGTCCACATTTTGCCTTTATTTTCTATAAATTATTTAATTTTTTTCTTCCAAATCAACTCTCCAATTTTAAAAACTGAAATGTAATGGTGAGTTAATGTAATGTTAATTGTATAACGCCCATAAAGTCACTCATTATGGAGCCATTAGTCACTCGTGTTGGAGCCTATGTATAAGGCTCGATTTTCTTATTGTCAAATGTCCACGAATTCCTTCTCTTCTCTGCATAACATTTACAATATTCCATTTGCAAATATTTTCACTTACAGTCAAAGCTTTGGTGATCATGTTCATATATAACTTAGTTTGTCCGAGTAGCACCTGTAGTGCTTAAACTCTACTAGTTTTTTTTGTAGCATCTTGGAAAACAAACGTTTAAACTAAACCTCAAGCACCTACAAGGAGGAGACAAATTTGTTTTAAGGACATTGTGTAATACACAGGTCTTAGTTTGCAAAATTTCGTTCTTTTTTAACGATAACATTTTTACGCAGTGTTATTTCGTGTTTGATTTCTTTCTGAAATAATAACCATTGTTATGTTATGATATAGTACTTGTTCCGTTTTTAAATTATTTCATTCTGCAAATCATTTCGAATAATCGAAATCGATTGATTTGATCAAATCTCTTTCTTCATGTCTTACCCTGAAGATCGAATTATGTATTTATATTTATTTGATCTACCTTCTACAATGGAGAGATATTGAGCCCTTGCACCAAATCCCCATTTTTCCCCATTTTGCACCACATATTTGGTTTAATCTCACTCCAACTCAACACCAAATTTCGCACCAAAATGGTTAATGTCCTCTTTGCCCTTCTTTTCCATTTTGCACCAACTTTTGTTAAGGGTGTTTGTGTCGCTTTCTTGTTATACAACCAATTTTAATTTTTAGTTATTATTATTATTATTTAGTATTTTATAGCTGTGATTTTTCTATTAATTGTTCTACATTCATTAAATTTATTAATGAATTCAATATTTTAATTAACGAAACGTAATTATTTATTTAATAATTTATGTATTAGTAAATTAAATAAACAAATAATTTTCATATAAATAAATTATTAAGAATGAAAAAAAATGAAGAAAACAATTATATACTGTTCATTTGGTGTAACTTTTGGTATAATTTGTTGGAGATGATTTTCAATTTGGTGCAAAATTTAGTTTAAAATTGTGCAAAACTTACATCAAATTTTGGTGCAGGCTTGAAGATAACCTTACAGGCCATATACTCTTAATTTTTTATTTTTTATTTTTAATTTTGAGGGAAAAAAAATTGAAGTAATTTCTTATCGGCTTGATGACATAAATAAAAAAATCCATCGGTCGGTCCATGGTAGATGTTTATGAAAGAGGTTATGATAAAAACGCGTTGCATGTATCTATTGATAAATGAGAATATCTAAATATTTACAATGAAAAACAAATCAAATGCTCTGTAATTAATGGATCGAAGTGCATTAAAATCAAATAGCAATGCCAAGATCAAGAAGGGAATGGTAATTTAGGAAGCTAAGAATTCTACATGGAACTCACTTTCTTTATTACAGTAATGAAATTTAAAAATTGATATTATAATTCGTTTTCTTTTGCCTACGTATTTATGTCCAAATTTATCTATTCACATGATTAGGGGAAAAAAATTTCTTGTGTAATTTTTTTAACGTATTGGTTTGGTCTGTAATTCGATCTTGGATCAGTCCCTGCACATGTCATGAGACTACAAAACAAATTTTAATATTGTGCATTAGATTTTGTCAGCTAGAAAATGATGGAAAAATGTATAATACACATTTCATTTGAACTTTCCATCTTTCACAATCATAACATGCTACAACTTGTGAAAAATAAATAAATTAATTTTATTCAAAATATATTTAAAATTCTCGATAAGACCATCTCCAACCATTATCACCAAATTGGTGCAATTTTCATGATATTTTACAAAGTCATCTCCGACCATTATACCAAGCGAACAATATTTCTTTTTATTTTCTTATCTTTAAGTTCTCAACAATTAATTTATTTTGGAAATTATTTAATTAAACATTAATACTACTAAAATCATCAAATTAAATTTTTTATTTAATTAACTTAAATATTGTATTTATTAATAAAAGCCCGTTTGGTGCACATTAAAATGAGAGAATACATTTTTTTGAAGTAATGTGATAGGGAATATGTGATTGAAAAAGAAAGAAAAGTTATTGATGTGATAGAAAATATTATTTTATTGAAAATATGTGGTTGAAAATAAGTAGAAGAACAAGATTGAAAAAAATAATGTGGATCAAACATGAGCTAAATTTAAAAAAAAAAAATTACTCTTAATACCACAAGTAAAAATATAATTAAGTTAAAAATAATCAAATGTAATTTAAAAATAATAATTAAATTAAATTAAATCATTATTTCATAAAATGATATAATAAGAATTAATGGCATGTTTGGGCCAGATTTTAATCTGATTTTAATATAAGTCAAAGTTAAACAATCAATATTAACTACATCTTTCATGGGTTTCACATCTTTTCAACCACAAATTTCAAAAATTTCTATCGCAATCCACTTAAAATCTGATTTTAATCTACACCAAACACCCTCAAAACTTTGTCGTAGTATAAAATGAAGGACAAAATAGAAATTATGAAAAACTCTAAAAATTGTATCGCACCAAATTGATATAAAAATCTGGTGTATTTTTTAAATGAATTTTTGCACCAAATTGACATTTTTACACCAATTTGGTGTATGATTTTGGAAATTGAGCTTATATTATTTTGCCATTGGGTTGTTTTTTAGGCTTGAAGAAAAGGGTATTATGGTAAATGCACAAAAGCAACTTGTTTTCAAGGAAATAGCATAAACTCTCCATAACGTATATCAATGGCCAAAAATTATTCGACGATTTAAAATGCTTTTCGTTGGGCTCTTTTTCTCCCCTCCTTTTCACGCAACCAGCATGATTTTTCGACAGAAATACGGAAATTGTACCACAGAGTACCATCATTTGTTGCTATTGTATTTTTGAAATATTCCAAATATTGCATTTTTACTTTGAGCTTTTCTTTTTATTGCAATTTTGATCTCGTTTTCTTAGATAATTTTCTTTACTTGCAGCATTATAGAAAAATGAAAACAGGATTTGTTTTGTACCATATTGAAGAGAATTTTTTAATTCGAATCAATTCTTTTAACTGCAAAAATCCTACCAGAGCATTGACCAGCAACGTAAGAAATCTAAGTTTCGGTTTACTGTAAATTAAAATCAATTTTTTAGTAATTTTTGATGAAAATTGATAAAATGCATAGTTAAAAGGCTGCAGATTCCATAAAATATTTTATTAAAAGTAATTATTGATTTTGACTTAAAATCTTAATCAACTTTTAATCCGCGCCAAATAGGGACTTAATTGAACCAAACAAAAAATGGCATTAAATATTTTCAATCTACTTATGAATATTCCACTTTGGAAAGTTATATGGATGGGTTTGAGTAAAAGGGGCAAACATGATGATGAACCATCACACATTTTGTATAGTTATAATTATTTGATACATAGCATGTCTTTGGGCACAATGAGTTATGGGATCCCATTTAGTAATTAAAATGATTATGAATCCACTAGTGTAGCTTTCTAATTTTGTGCGATTGCATCGTACAAGTTCTAATCTGCAGTATAAAATTAGAGCATGTTTGATTCTCATTAATTGAGAAAAAAATGAGTTTCAAATAGTATTTTTAAGAGAATGTGCGTTTAAAAATTAGGAAAAATTTTTGGTATATATTTAGAATATTTGTGGATGACGGAATTGATTCCAATTAATTATATTACTTAAGTAATGCTAATTCTTTGAAGTACGATGAATCAAGTCAAATTGAAGAACTTACTCCGTAGATTTCGATTTGAAGATTAGTTTCGAGGCTCTCTTACTTGTCACTTGATTTTATATAAAAATTGAGTTGAGATGGGCAATCATTTCTCGTGCGTGGGAAAGAGAGAAGGCTTTGGTGGAAAATGCATTATGTACCATAAGTCATAATTATGAAAATCCTCATCATGATAGAATCCTTCTTTTACATAAACCTTTGTTTAGCCCCAGTTTGAGCCACATTAAAATTTTCATTTTCATTCTTCTACTAATTTTCAATCACACATTTTTTTAATAAAATAATATTTTTCATTACATCAATAATTTTTCTTTCTTTTTCAACCACATATTCTCCATCAATTTACTATTCCAAAATACATTTTTCCAAAATAATGTGATTCAAACATACCCTTATGTTTGAAGAACATTCTCCATTTTTATTTTATAGTTTTTTTTTTATAATCATGAGTGTCCCGACCAATTTGTGCGCACCTTGACTAATCTCACGAGATCCTGAAGTTTACGATCAGATACTCACCAAAATGCCCTTGAGGGGACTCGAATTGGTGACCATTGAGGAGCAAACTCAAAGCCTGACCAATTGAGCAACCCCTCAAGGTTCCATTTTTATTTTATAGTAACCATTTACTCTATATTTAAAGCTTTTTTTTTAAAAAAAAAAAAATTACATTTATAAGTTATTTTGACTAAAGACGTATCAACATATTTTGAATAACATCTTAAAAGACATGCTTGTCAATGATCTCGACTAAGGTCTTATTTGGGAATGATTTTAAAGTCGAACTCCTAGTCCTCAAATAATTAAAAATTGTTTCATATGTTAAAAAAAAAAAAAAAAATTATAGAATCATTCACATATTTTGAGAAGCAACAAAATTATAACTCTTCAAATTTTAATTTTAGCTTATTCAATTATCTATAATAAAAATACCAATTTTTAACCCTAATTAATCCAATTGATTATTTTTCTACTACAAGGACTATTTATAAATATTGAGATTTTATAGATATATTTTTTAATTTTAATATAACAATAGGGAATATATTGTCTTCAAAAATCATTTAATAACATTATATATCGTGATAAAAGTAAAAATATTTTTTTCAAATAATAATAATACGAGATGATATTATTATAATCAATGTCCATTTTAGTAATTGTATACGTGTACAATAACAAATCACTTTGTTGATCAAACGATAAGATGCTGATTTGGAAGCATACAACGAATTTGAAATAGAAGTTTATCAAACAATGAAGTTATTCTTCATGAAGTCGATTCTTCTAAAAATAATGATTCTCTCAAGTAGGGGTGGGCGCGGGTCGGTTTGGTACGGTTCGATTTTTTTCGTTTCCAGAAATTTTCGGGTATTTAGTAAATGGAACCGTCGGTTCCAAATATAATTTTGGAACCGTTCGGTTACGGTTCGGTTCTGTTCGGTTCCGTTTGGTTCTGTACTATAATTAGATTTTTTAACATTTAAAATAATACTACATAAATACGCTTGAAAGTAAATACTAATATTAATAACAAAAAGTAGATACAAATACCAAGTTCAATCTTAACTTTTACAAATTAACGTAATCTAATTTAATAACATATAAATAATAAGTTGTCAAATACAAATACCAAAAAATAAATATTACTAATAAAATTTCGATAATTCATATCAATAATTCACTTGTTTCAAACCTTCAAGTCTACATAAAAATGAAATATAAATAAGAAGTCATAAGGATAAAATATTTTAAAATATTGATAATACTTACCAACTATTTAATGTAATCATCTGTTGTTTGACTTTCCATACTAACTATTAAGAAACTATACAAGAAAAAATTGAAAAAATACAACTAACAAACATAAATAAATTCTAAATTGTTCAAATAATAAGATTTAATAAGAAAAAAAATTATTAATTTGTTTAGAAAAAATAAAAGAATTTAATTTATCCAATATTAAAAAAAAAATTCGGTTCTTATTCGGTTCTTCGGTTCTTGGTCTAGAACCGAGAATCGAACCAAACCATTCGGTTATCGATTCGGATACCCGTTCGGGTATTTCATTTTTAAAAACCCGCTCGATTCGGTTCGGTTCGATTCGATTCGGATATTTTGCCCAACTACTCTCAAGAGCACATCAATATAAAACCAAGTGTAAGAGCATATGATGAGTTTCAACATCTTGTTAGCTAAGAACAATATAGTTTTGGTTGGATATCTTTAAGCAACTTCTAAAGATACTATAATCAAGACACATAGAAGCAATTATTCAACATGAAAATGATATACCTCGTACATAACACAATCAATTTTATTAACGGTCAACAAATTGAAAGAAAATTAGTAGATTTTTTTCGAGGGCGATTCATCATTTCGTGAAGGTCTAATATAAAAATAAGATAAGAGATGTTGCTTTAAATTGGATTTTGATGAATTATCCTCGACCATGGGGAGTAGAAGTTGAATTATTTTGAGAAAATTAGGACTTTACTCCTTAAACTTTCAATTAGTATGGTTTTGAGTTCTCAACTTTTAAAATTTAAGTTTCGAATTCTCAACTCATTTAAATTCTCGAATTTGAGTCATCAAAAAACAAAAGTCGTCAATATGGACATCAAAATCGCTCACGTGATTTGAAGTTGAAGGAAAAAACATCAAATTACTTATATCGTCCACATTAACGAATTCCGTCTCATAAAAAAATCCATGTTCACTTATTTAAATAGTTTGAGATTCAAAATCTTACTTTAAAAGTCAAAACTCAAACCATGCTACTAAAAGGTTGGGGAATCGTGTTTGATAAAGTTATCTTTTTGCTAAAAAGTCGATCAAATTTCATTTTTAACTACACATTTCATTCAATTTATATATTTTGTCAATATTTTAACCACAAATTTTGTAAGACTGACCCATTTTTATCATCTTTATTTACTAAAAATCTACATCAAACATGCACTACATCTAATTTTCATAGTTATTTCATTCGGTGCACCATTTTATTTCTATCATTCTTTTTATCGAGGATTCTAAATGGAGTATAGCAATTTTTCGGCCATGCCAATCAAAGTTTTAGGTAATGATTAGACCCTATTTGACCATAATCTTTTAAAATTTATTTTCTCCAAACTTATTTTTAATACTACATTTTACAGACCCGCATTTTTTTATTAATTTTTTAACCAAACATTTTATCAACTTTTATTAAATTATACTAAAAATCTCATTTTTAACCAAACCAAACAGTCCCTTAGGTTTGTGGCTTGAATGCTTTAATATCCTTGGTAATTAGGTCTTTTTTTATTATTATTAAATTGACATGGTGAGAAATGTCGTAATTGACAAAGGAGAGATCACTAAAAAATTGTTTAGTCAGCTAAACGATACTAAGTCTAACAACATTGGCAAGACGTCAAAGCCAATAGTATGCTATATTCCTGCGACTCCACATACACTGTGGGTACACTATTTTCATGAACAACACGACTTTCAATTTCCACTTATCGATTATTTTTCATGAATAATGCATTATTTGTCTCAGACTCTCATAATGAACAAAATCATCGTACAGTCCAATTACTATGTAAGACAACTATATATGACACATGTGTAAACTTATGGTATACATTCCTGATCATGTTTTTGAGCCTGATTTTGCACTGCATATCATCTGAGGATTATCAAATTAAGGAAAAGATTGAATGTCTGAAAAATGCAAATTGCAGTAAGAAACGACTCTTCCCAGGAGGATCAGGACATAATATTCATCATTAATAATGCACAATACAATTTCCATTACATCACCCATAATGCAATTTAAATTACCAATCCAAAATTCGTACTCGATACCGGTAGAGGGAAGGAAGAACAGTGTATTTAGCCATGGAAGATACTTGTCTTCACGCGTCCTAAATTTTTGAATTTCTTCTCTTTTTTTTAGGGCTGGACAAAAGTTCCGAACCGAACTGGATCGAACCGAACCGAATCGAGCGGTTCTTCATAAATTAAATACCCGAACGGGTATTTGAATCGAAAACCGATGGGTTTGGTTCGGTTCTCGGTTCTAGGCCAAGAACCGAATCTAAATAATTTTTTATATTAAATTAATTAAATAATTTTAATTTTTTCTAAACAAATTAGCAAATTTAAATAATTTTCTACTTTTTGGTATTTGTATATATTGAATTAATCTTATTGGACAGCTTGTTATTTATATGTTTTTAAATTGAGCTACGTTAATTTGTAATAGTTACGAATGAACATGTTATTAGTTATATTTATGTAGTGTTGTTATAAATGTTAAAAAATTTAATTATGGCACGAAACCGAACATAACTGAACAGAACCAAACCCGAACGGTGCCATAATTATATTTGGACCCGACGGCTCCATTTATTAAATACTTGAAAATTTTGGGTTGGGTCGGTTCGGTTCTGAACTGAATTGGACCGGACCATGTCCAGCCCTACTTTTTTTTTTTTTTGGAAAGAGACGTTAAATGTGAAGCATGAAGTTTGCACAATTTAAAAGACTTCGATTGCATAATGTTATTTGGGATTTATTATTAGAAGTTAGTATTGTTTATTATATTTCATATATAAATCAGTATTTTTAGTTATTTAAACATTATGTAGTAAAACATGAAATAGTTTTTTTGTAATGATGTAAATATGAATTTTCCGAAGTTATTTTGATATCCATTCTATGGACCAATTTATCAGAATGGGCTTCTAAATTATAATGGAAAATTACAAAAAATCAGGGGTTTAAAGATTGATTTTCAAAAATCAGAGTCAAAGTTTAATTATTCAAAAATCAGGTAATAATTTTATATTCTAATAAATATAATAATATTAAACCCTAATTTTATCAATCCATTTCACCCTCTCGTCGCCTCCCCTCTCTCGCCTCTCTCTTCTTCCTCATTGTCCTTTCGTCGCCTCTTTCTATAATTGTTTTGTCAATGGAGTTACAAAGGAGGGTATACGCCAGTATATTGATGTGTATATTGGCGGCATCTGCGACGTCGTTTCAGCCACCGTCGTCTACATCCATGTGTGTCGGGGAGTCCAAAACGTTTCTCGACGATCTGAAGTCTCAGTGTCCGGTTTCGATTCCCTTCTCTTCTTTCCCTGAAGCCTGCACCATGATTTTTGCATCGATCTGAAGTCTCAGTGTCCGGTGTTGGTGCTGGGGTTGTGTGACCGGCGATTGGGGACTTTTCAGATCGATGCTGTTGAGGCAGTGAAGTGGTACTGGGATTGGGGACTTTTCAGATCGATGCTGTGAGATGGTGGTGGTGTGTGTGTTGTGGGTGCGGTGGTGGTGATGTGCACGATGGTTGTACTGTGGTGTTGTGGAGGTGCTGTGCAGTGTGGTAGTGCTATGGACTAGAGAGTTGTGGTGAGTGCGATAGTGGTGTGGTGCTGTGGGTGGGTTTGTGGTGTGCGGTGGTGGTGTGTTGGATGGGTGTGTGCAGTTATAGCGATGGTAGGGTGCACTTGGCATTGTGTGCGATGGTTGGGTTGGGCATGGTGGTGCTGTGTGGTGGTGGTGATAGTGACGGGATGGTGTTGAGGACGGTGGTGTGTTACCACTATTTGGTGTATGTGACCAATTACTTGGTTACATGTGACCAAGTATTAAACTGTGACGCTAAAATTTGATAATCTGTGACTTGAAAAGTAATTTGTGACCAACAAATCTGGAAACATGTGACCAATAGATAAATCGTGACCTGTAATTTTTTTATCTGTGACCAATAAAATAATCTGTGACCTATAATTTGGAAATCTGTGACTGTGTGACCTATAAATTTTGATCTGTAACCAACTAATTTTGAAATTTATGACAAATGTATTAATTGTGACATATAAATTTTTTGAAATGTGACCGTAAATTGTAAATCTGTGACCGAAATGATTGCCAGAATAGACGCCGGAATGGTTGTCGGAGTCGGAGCAGTCGTCGGAATGGTCGTCGGAATAGTCCCCGGAGCGGTAGGGGTGGTGCATGTGGGGTGGATTTATTATATTATATTATATTAGAATTAAAAAAAAAAACCTAATTTTTGAATTTTCAAACTATAGACATGATTTTGAATTGGTGTAAACTAAACACCTTATTTATGAATTTTTCCCTAATACTATTGCTATGTTATGGATCAACATCTACAATATGGGCTCAGACTAGGACCTATGGCCCATATCAACCGTATCCAATTGCTTACACTTTCTACTTAATTAAGTCAATGTTTGAGTTCCATTTTTCTCAAATCTCTTTTTTTTTTTTTTTGAAAATTTATTTTTAACCACACGTTCTTTCACAAAATAATTGAAAAAAAATAGGCCCACTACCCTTAAAAAATAAAATATTAGATCGATACCTTTAAAATTATCTTTAAAACTTATTAGAACTACAAATTTCCGTATTGATTAGGCACAAATTGATTTTGTCACTTTTTTTTCGAGATTGTTACTTTTCCGAATTTTTGTCACTTTCTTAGATTTTGTCATTTTGTCATTTTTTGTTACTTTTTGGAATATTTGTCACTTTTGTTTATAGGATTAAGAGTTAATTATACCACATGAATATTGGTTTAAATGGACACGGTACTTTTTAGCATTGATATGACTAAGCTCTTTCAAAAAAGTGATATAGTATGTCAATTTTTTACACTTTAAACTTCATAAAATTATTGTCAAATATAGCTTATATGTAGATATAAGAATACATCATGGAATTGCATATCAATGACAATAATAACAACTTAGTATCTTTTTAACAGTGTTAAAACTTAGCTTCTTAAAAAGTAACATGATATGTAACATTTTTAACAAAAATGTGGTATTTACGTTTTAACAAAAGGTTGTTGTATGTTGAATCTATCGGACAACAATTTCAGTCATTTCATCACTTTTATATTCATTATCTTGTCCACGTTTACCTCCATAGCAAATGAAGAATTAATTTTATCCATAGCTGGAAAAGAATACAATTGAAATTTTGTGAGACTTTTTTTAAAAACTAGTGTGGTTAACGTGCGTTAGTTGTTTAATATTGAAAATAAATAAATGTAAATTTTAGAGAAATTTATTCGTAAACATGAAAGATATTCATCTGGTGGTGGGGGTCGAGGGGGAAGCGCCCCTCGTGGGGGTTGGGGGGCAACGCCCCTGACGGGGATTGACTTGTCCGGTCAGATCGCGGTAGTCGAAGGGGCAGCGCTCCTCATGGAGGTTTGGGGGCAACGCCCCCGACGGTGATCGACCTGTCTGATCAAGTCGCGGGGGTCGAGGGGCGTTGCCCCCGAAATGAAATGTTATTTGAAAAAAAAAGGAAGATACAATAAAATGTCGCAATTTCACTAATTCACGTAACATTAAATCAGTTGCACATGCAATAAAGATTAAGTCAGTGTAAATGTGCAAATTTTCTGTGTACTGGTGTAGCTCAACCAAGCTATGGATAAAAGGTGGGTTATAATAGGAATGAACTAAATTTATTAATAATAAACATCCTCTCAATAGAAAAAGAAATTAGCAATAACGAACGAGACCCAAGTAAGCATACCTTAATAGGATCAACAACATCGATATGGAGTAACTGAGCCACAATAATGTTTGCCATATCATCATCTACTCCACCACAACGTATTATCATCTGCAAACAAACATAAGAATCATTTCACGGCTAGTTAAGCCAACAATGATTACTAATACTAAGAAATAAATCTGGATAATAACGCCTTACATATTGAAAAAGCTGGCTGATGACACTCATGAAACGCTCTTGCACCATCGGAGGCGGCCCTTGCCCCCCTTGTGCATAAGCTGGGAAGTATGGTGATGAAGGAACCTGTAAATCGTCCCTAAATACGCAAAAGAAAGAAAATTGTTAGCTTCCATTTCATTCTTTTGTTGAGGTAATTGCATAAACAACACTTACCGAACTGACCAAATACCCTGTCGTGAGCTCCTTTCCCGTGCATTAAACTCAGGAGAGTCGACAGCTCTCACTAAAGTGAAAGCTCAAGATTGGCTAACCAAGAGGGGGGTGAATTGGTTATTAAATTTTTTTGTTAATTACTCAAGATTTTTAATATAATGAATACGCAAATGATAGAGAAAAACCTAAGCACAAGAAAACAAGCAAATGAAGTAATATAGATTAGCGTGAAGTAAATGTGTTAAGTAAAAGGGATAGAGAGATAAAACGATATGTTATGGAGGTTCGATCCAATGCAATGATCTACGTCCCTCGTTACCAAGCTCTCCGACACGAGCAAGCCCCTTTTCACTATGTTGATTGACTTATGGTGCAATCCAACCCTTTACAACGCTTCCGGTGACTTACAATCAAGGAGCACCGATCCTTTACAATGTTGAGATTTCCGGGACCTCAACTCAACCCACAATTCAAAATGAATTTACAAGTGAAATCTTCTCTTCTTATTGAATGATAGAATCAAGATTGATAACAAGAAGAGAAGAGGCAAATACTTCAATAGATGGTAATGAATTTAGCTCTATCTTGAAGAACTAAAGATTTTCACAAAGTTAAATCACTCAAAAGTTTTTCAAGAATTGATGCTTTTGATCTTCTTAAAGATGGATAATAAGGTAGTTGTGAACAATAAAATGCCTCGCTTAATGCTCAAGAAGGGTTGTTCAAAGTAGAGAAATAGTGAGGTATTTATAGCACTCAAACGGTCAAAAACTCTGCCCTACCGGACGCACTTTACTGGACGTCCGGTAAAATATCGGATGGTCAACTAGCCGTTATTTTTTTTCAAAAGATTGGACCGTTGAAAAATAGCCGTTGGAGCAATTTTGATTTTTGCCGGACGTCCGGTATGTGTACTGGACGTCCGGTACAGCCAAGATTGCTCGAAATGCCCTAGTTTTTAAATCTTGTCAAATGTAAGTGTTGGAGGGACGTTTAAGATATTTTTCAAAGTTTTTGTCATATTTAAAAATATGTGTTACGATTTTTTACTTTTGAAAAACATAATTTTCAAGCAAAACATTTTTGTCGTGAATTTTGTAAAATCAAAACTTTGAGCTTGTCACGATGCATTACCAAGTATTAATGCGTTTTACCTTTACATATAATCGTGAAACGTCTAAGTACTTAGTTTGAACATTTGACGCTCATTGCTTGACGGTACTTCGACTTGTGTCTCGATTTTCGTTGAGGCAACCTTTTGCGGGATTTGTAAAATCATTCTTCATGGCCTCGATTGTTTGATCATGTTTCCACGTTGGCCATTGTGTGCAAATATCTTGGTCTTGAACTTTGTGCCATCGAATATACTTATGTGCAATAATCACTATGGACACTTAAATCAATTTGTTAGCAATAAACATAATTTGTTTGTGATAATCAAAACGAGAAGTCAATCATAGGTCAACATGAAGAACTTTGGAGCTTGGACTTCCCTAATTTTCTACTAAATCTGTCTTCGTGCTCAACAGAGACATGATTCATGCCTCCTTCGCGCACGGAGACACTCTATGGTGCACGGAGACATGGGTCTCCATCTCCCTGCACTCACGGAGACAGGTCTCGTGTCTCCCTTTTTTTTTAACACACCAACTCTAACCCTGAACTAATTAAATATGAAGTACCCGTGTCTCCCTTTTTTTTTAACACACCAACTCTAACCCTGAACTAATTAAATATGAAGTTTTCTGATTTTTACAAAACTAAAAGCAAAAAATTAAACCCCTAAGAATATAGAGTTATAAAAAAAAAACTTTTCTAACTAATACCAACAAAGATAGAGGCATCAATTCCACCGACTACAACCATCAATCAAACCAAACAAGAATTTTTATTTTTTATTTTTGGGAATCTTTAGAAGGGAAGAAATCAAAATGTTCACTTTCCTGCGATGTACCAATTACATTTTCATACACACACATTACACCCAAATAAAATTAAATTATAAACTCAATTAATATCACAAGCTAAAAACCATTCTCAAGCATTCACGGAATTTAACTTCTTTAAACACACTGTATCCAATAATCCATTTTTTTACATATCAGACACAAGAAACAATTTTATTAATTCCCAAATTATAAAAAATCTCACAATCAATTCAAACTTTGGACTCAATCAGATATTCACCCATAGAAGGAAAAACATAAAAGGTACCTCGGGTTCTTGATCTGGCGTTTGAGATGATGGGGAGTCTCTAAAACTCTATCTTTTATTGCATTCAATCAAAATACACATTTTGTGTGTGTGTGTGTGTGTGTATTAATCACATATTGTACCGATTAATGGCGTATGTTGTTTGAAATTGCTTGTAACATTTTCAAGTAAAAAGATTAAAAATCTTTCAAAAAGTTTCACTGCATTGATATGGAAACAATGAAACAAACAACAAAACTATCTATCATACCCAGATTCATAGCAAAAAATTGGCATTAGCTACGAAAATACCTTATTTCAATCATTATTTTGAGCAATCTCTTTCTCAATCTCATATGTCAAACAATGAAAACTTCGAACCCTACAAAAAAAAGAGGTCTTGGGGTGGTCAAACGGAAATTTCTTGACAAAATTAGAGCAGAGAGAAAAAAAGAAAAAGAAAGGAGAAATCTTACGATATGAGTCAATATGGGAAATTGAGGAATAAAGAGGTATGGTTGGTTGAGTGGAAAAATGGAGAAAGAACAAAGACGGAGCAAAGAGCAAAATGGAGAATTTTATTTTCTTTCCAAGTTTACAATATTTTGTAACTTAATTACGTTTTTACTAGGTTTTCTGGTCATTAGTATAAATAGGACTTCATTATTCAATGTAGGAACCTTTTGATAAATTTACTATTGAGATATATTCGAGAGGCTATTGTGTTTTTCGAACATTGTTCTTCTTAGAACATTCTGAACTTATCAAGAGGATTCTCGTGGCGTTCAACACCGAGTGCGGATCACGTGTTGTGTAATCAAGAGGTTATTCAAACTTCATTTTTATTTGGTTGCTTGGTCTCGTTGTGGGTTGCGTAGTGTCCGTTGCTACGTGGCTCTCATCAGTTGATATCAGAGCAAGACTCCAAAATAATCAGGTTATATCTTTTGTTTCTTGTTTGAGTCTTGTTTTTCTTTTTTTCCATTGTTTTTCGTGTTCTTCGGGTCTGTCTTATTTCTGAAATTTTGATCCAGAAAATTACAAAAAGGGAAAATTTCCAGTAGTTTAGATTTCAGCTTTAAGTCAAAAAAAGGGATCATTCAAAATTTATTCTATTTTATGTTCTTGAATAGTCCATTGAATTCATTTTTCATCATTTCACTTCTTTCGTGTTTTTAAGTCATTTTTTCATCTTTTCTTTTCTTTTTCCTATCACAATTTGTGATCAATACTTGGTTTTGGTTGAGTTCACATTGTTCTTTGAAATATTTGGGCGAAAGTAGTGAGTGGTAAAAGACAGAGTGGCGAGATTAATAGAGGGAAAAAGCAAATAATTGGGTGATACATGAGTAATCATTTGTAAGACAGAAATTCAATAGAATTAGGATGTTAGACAAAGAGGGTTCCAATTCAAACAGGCAGTCGAATCAAAACCACATGACGGATGATGTAATAAGGCGGTTTGAGCGGGTGCTTGAGGATGTGAGTGAAAGGCTTGATAGGTTAGATAGATCGGTGGAAAACCTTCTAGTGGACAATCAAATGCAAGGAGACCGGGTAGGCAAGAGCCTATGATGGATGTGCATGATGATTATGGATTTAGCAGTGATATGGATGATGGTGCATCGATGGTGGGTGATATGGGTAGAATGAGAAGTAGAGGAGGTCGGTTAAAAAGAAGGGGTAAAAGTCATTTTGGAGATGAAGTGGATGGAAATATGGATAATATTAAGATGTTAATTCCATCGTTTAAGGGAAGAAGTGATCTGGAGGCTTATCTAGAGTGGGAGAAGAAGGTTGAGTTACTATTTGATTGCCATAATTATTCGGAGGAGGAGAAGGTGAAAATTGCAGTTCTTGAGTTTGTTGACTACGATATAATTTGGTGGGATCAAGTGGTTACATCAAGGAAGAGGAATCGGGAGCGAGCAGTTAATACTTGGGATGAGTTGAAAACTATCATGAGGAAGCGGTTCGTACCTAGTCACTATTACAGGGAGCTACACCAAAAATTGCAAGGTTTATATCAGGGGCCGAAAAGTGTGGAAGACTACCATAAGGAGATGGAAATTTTGATAATTAGGGCGAATGTGGAAGAGGATCGGGAAGCCACCATGGCTCGTTTCTTAAATGGGTTGAGCAAAGACATTGCAAATGTTGTGGAGTTGCAGCATTATGTGAAAATTGAAGACATGTTGCATGTGACCATGAAGGTGAAGAAACAGTTGAAGAGGAAGGGGATAGCTAGGCAACCATTGGGTGCTTCGGGGTCTAATTCGTCTTGGAAATCGAAGTGGGATAACAAAGGTGATGGAGCTGTTGCAAAAGGAAGGGCTGAACTACCAAAGGAAAAGATGATGGAGCTAACAGAACAACTTCTAAAACAGAGCCACAACCAGCTAGAAATCGGGATATCAAGTGTTTCAGGTGCTTGGGAACTGGATACATCGCCTCTCAATGTCCAAATAAAAGAATGATGATAGTACACAATGGAGAGGTAATGAGTGACAATGAGGATAATTATGAAGGCGGCACGGCATTGGAGGAGGTTAGTGAAGGAAATGACACTAAATTTGTTGTTGGCAAGTTGCTGGACACGAGGCAAGCTCTCAACCCTCAAATCAAGACGATGACTTGGATCAGCAAAGGGAAACCATATACCATACACGATGCCACGTTAACAACATGGTATGTAGCATGATCATTGATGGGGGAAGTTGTACTAATGTGGCTAGCACAAATCTTGTCGAAAAATTGGGATTAACCTTATTGAGACACCCAAGACGATACAGGTTACAATGGTTGAATGATAGTGGAGAAATTAATGTGAATAAGAGAGTGTTGATTAGTTTATCCGTTGGTAGATATAAGGATGAAATTATGTGTGATGTGGTACCTATGCATGTAAAGCATATTTTGTTGGGTAGACCGTGACAATATGATAAAAAAGTCATTCTTGATGGGTACAAGAATCGCTATAGTTTTGTTAAGGATGGGAGGTCTATTACTCGTGCGCCATTGACACCGACACAAGTGTACGAAGATCAAATCAAATTGAAAAATGAGGAAGAAAGGAGAGTGAAATAATTAGAAAAAAAAAAAGAAAGAAAATAGTGAGATGGTGAGCACGAGAGAAAATGTTGAGGTGGATGGTGGAGAACAAAAGAGAGGGAAGCCACATGAGGGAAAAGAAAGAGAGTCTTCTGAGAGGAGAGACGAGGCGAAAGTAAATTTCTTTGTAAAGGGGAGTGAGTTGAAAAATGCAATAAATGAGAGACAACAAATGGTATTGTTGGTTTATAAGGAATCATTCCTCAATTTTGAGGAACCTTACACCTCCCTCCCTAGTTTGGCTCTCTCTTTATTGCAGGAATTTGAAGATATATTTTCGGAGGACATGCCTAGTGGATTACCACCCATTTGAGGCATTGAAGATCAAATTGACTTCGTTCCTGGAGCTGTCATTCCAAACCGACCAACTTATAGAAGTAACCCAGAGGAGATAAAGGAGTTTCAGAGGCAAGTGAAGGAATTGATGAGCAAGGGTTACGTGAGGGAGAGCATGAGTCCATGTACCTTTCCAGTGCTACTTGTACCGAAGAAGGATGGAACTTGAAGGATGTGCGTGGATTGCAGAGTCATCAACAACATAATGGTAAAGTATCGTCATCCTATTCCTATGTTAGATGATATGTTGGATGAATTGCACGGTGCTTGCATGTTTAGTAAAATAGACCTTAAAAGTGGATACCACCAAATTCAAATGCAGGAATGTGATGAGTGGAAAACTGCTTTTAACTAAATATGGGTTATACGAATGGTCAGTTATGCCATTTGGACTCAATAATGCATCGAGCACTTTTATGCGTTTAATGAATCATGTCTTACGTGTTTTTATAGGTAAATTTGTTGTTGTGTACTTTGATATTATTTTAGTATATAGCAAATACCTTAATGAGTATGTAGAACATCTTAAAAGTGTTCATGTGGTTTTAAGGGAAGAACAAATTTATGTTACTTTTAAAAAGTGTACATTTTGTATGGAAAATGTTGTTTTCTTAGAATTTGTGGTGGGTGCTAATGAGGTAGAAGTTGATGAAGAGAAAATAAAAGATATTAAAGAATGACCAACACCTAAAAGTATAACTGAAGTTAGGAGTTTTCACGGATTGGCTTATTTTTATAGGCGTTTTGTAAAAGACTTTAGCACAATTACTACACCACTCACAGAGATTGTTAAAAAAAAGTGATGTTGAAAGAGTTTGTAGTCAATGCATAACTTGTAAGCAGGCTAAATCTAAGGTTTTACCTCAAAGTTTATACACACCGTTACTTACGCCCAGTGAACCATGGGTTGATATTTCAATGGATTTTGTTTTGGGTTTACCTAGGACTAAGAAGGGACAAGATTCAATATTTGTGGTGGTAGATAGATTCAGTAAGATGACACATTTCATAGCATGTCATAAGACCGATGATCAGATGATGCCACTAACATTGGTGATTTATTGTTTAAGGAAATAGTGCGTTTACATGGGGTACCTAAGAGCATAGTATCTGATCGGGATGTGAAATTCTTGAGTCATTTTTGGAGAGTTTTGTGAGGTAAGTTAGACACTAAACTTATGTTTTCAACAACTTGTCATCCACAAACCGATGGTCAGACTAAAGTAGTGAATAAGACAATGACGCAATTATTACATACTGTAGTCAATAAGAACTTGAAGAGTTGGGAAGAGCGTTTACCGTTCATAGAGTTTGCATACAATAGGGTCACGCATTCTACTACTTCGTTTTCACCATTTGAAATTGTTTATGGTTTTAATCCACTAACACTTTTGGATTTAATACATTTTCCTGTGAATGAACGAGATAGCTTAGATGGTAAAAGAAAAGTCGAATTGGTAAAGTCTCTCCATGAAAAGGTAAGGGCGCAAATTGAAAGTAAAAACAAATATTTCGTGTCGTAAGCGAACAGGGGTCGGAAAAGCGTGACATTTGAACCAGGAGATTGGGTTTGGGTACATCTCAGAAAGGAACGCTTTCCAGAACAAAGGAAATCAAAGTTGCAACCACGAGGGGATGGCCTATTTCAAGTTTTGGAGAAAGTCAATGACAATGTTTACAAACTAGATCTTCCGGGTGAGTATACTGTTTCAGCAACTTTTAATGTGTCTGATCTCTCTCTTTTCGATGTAGGTACAGATTCGAGGATGAATCCTTTTGAAGAGGGAGGGAATGATATGATCCAGGAGTCGAGGACAAGCCCGGGACGAGATCCGTTGATTATCGAAGGAGACCCGATGATACGTTCGAGGGCAAAGCAGGTGAAAGAGGCAATGGGATTGCTTGCTCAAGCTATGGTGGACGAAGTTTCAAAGTTAACAAGTTAAGGAACAAGTTTCATGTTGGGTTCGGAAGAAGAAACCAAATGGATCAAAGAAACCAAATGGATCAATTCGATTCAAGCAGCAAACGAGCAGCATGGATGAAAATGGGCATAACTTTCAGTTTGATTGTCGGATTTTCATCCATGAGTACATTCCGAAAATGACACGAAATTATAAACAAGGTTATGTAATCACATGGTACTTTTGGGCTTGCAATTGCACAGAAACATGCCGAGAACAATTTGGCGAGAACTTTAATTTTTTCACGAATTTCCTTGTTAGACTAGAATTCTATTTTCTTTCCAATTTTACAATATTTTGTAACCTAATTACGTTTTTACTAGGTTTTCTGGCCATTAGTATAAATATGACTTCATTATTCAATGTATGAACATTTTGACAAATTTACTATTGAGATATATTCGAGAGGCTATTGTGCTTTTTAAATATTGTTTTTCTTAGAATATTCTGAACTTATCAAGAAGATTCTTGTGGCGTTCAACACCGAGTGCGGATCACGTGTTGTGTAATCAAGAGGTCATTTAAACTTCGTTTTTGTTTGGTTACTTGGTTCATTAATTTTTGGTTCAAACTCAAAACCGAGATTATTCTTTGGGCTTCCTTGGGATCTTCAATCTCGTTGTGGGTTGCGTAGTGTTCGTTGCTACGTGGTTCTCATCACTTTATCTCCCTGCTGACCCATTTTCTCTCCCCTCCTTCTCTATCCCCGCCGCCACCACCGCGCTGGTACCACCACCACTTCTATCTATTATCACATCTCACCCTCTCTCCGTCATGAAACCTCTCCTTTCATCCTCTCTTTGTCGCGAAGCCACCGCTGAGTTAGACAAAATCGGTGCTGGTGGTGTTGGAGGTCTTGTTCATGTTAATGGCTATCAGATTTTGCAACATCGACCGACCATGGCGACGATGCCAAATAGACAACAAGTTTTTTATCGATGGCTAGTTGATAGTGCCGCAGTGCTCTCCGCTGATTAGATTGGGCAAGGTGTTGGTGATGTGTGGTTGTGGTGGTTGTTCTAGCAGCGACGTTTTGGTGATGTATGTGGTTGTGGTTGGATCTGGTGCGAGGTGATGGTGTGCGTTGATGGCGTGTTGCGTTGATGGTGGTGTGGGTTGTGTTGGTGTGGGAAGTGGTAGTGGCAACTGTAATTGCGCCAGTGTGGTGGTGGATTTGTGGTGGGCGTGGTGGTCTGTGAGATCTGCGAGAAGCGAAACAGATCTGTGAGAGGAGACGGTGGTTGTTCTGTGGTTGTGTGCGTGGTTTTGTTGGTGGCGGTGGTGGTGGATCTGGTGTTGGTGGCGATGGGCATGTCGAGGTGGGGTGGATCGAAGCGAGGATGCAGTAGTTTTTTTGCGATGTATTGATTTGTTTGAGGTAGTGTTGCGTCGGGAGGTGGAGGTGGTGGTGGTTTTGGCGGCAACGGTAGCAGTGGTGTTGTTGGAGGGAATGATGAGGTGGTGGTCACAAGTTGGTAGTTGGTGGTGGTCACAAGTTGGTGGTTAGTGGTGGTCACAGATTATTTGATCGTTTGTGACCATTAAATCGATTAATTTGTGATCAATAAACAATATGTGACCTAAAAATTATTAATTTGTGACCAATAATTTGATAAAATGTGACTTAAATATAATTTGTGATCAATTAATTTGATATTTTGTGACCATAAAATAAGTTGTGTGACTTATAAATTTTGTGATTTGTGACTGATGAATAAATTGTGACATTTAAATTTTTAATTTGTAATCGATGAACAAACTGTGACCTATAAATTTTTTGAATTGTGACAAATTGCATAGATCTGTACCTTAATATATTTAATTCATAAAATATATATATTTAATTAATTAAATCATAAATAAATTTTAAAAAAAACTCGATTTTTGAAATTTAAAACCTATATCCTTAATTTTGAAATGGTGTATACTAAAAACCTGGTTTGTGTATTGTTCCCTTAATTTAAACTTATTATAATTTAAATATCTTTTACAATGATTTTTCAAAAAGCCACTGATTTAAGTGTATTTGGGTAGCCAAAATAATTTTAAAAGTAAAATCAAAACCCTTCCTAGTTTTTAACTATACATTCTTAGAAAATCCTATTTCAAAACTCAAGGGCCCGTTCTCTTTACAATTTTCAAGTCGTTTTCTGTTTTCGATTTTCTAAAACAGTGAAAACGCGTTATCTTTCCTATTTTCGAAAACACGTTTTTGAAAATAAGTTAAAAATTTACAAAGAAAACCCAAAACGACAAATTGTCGTTTTGAGTGTTTTCAATTATAATCAAGCAAAAATTTTCAAAACGCGTTTTACATGTTTTCAAAACAATTTTTCAAAATGCTAAAAAGGACACATTTTCAACAATTTCAAAATGGACACTCAAAACACAAAAGTCAAAATGAATTCAAAACCCAAAACACAAAATTGAAATACAAGGAGAACAGCCCCAATTTTCTCCAAAAAAAAAGCTCAAACATGGCCTAGATTACGGACCCAACAAAAATCACTCCAATTATGTCTATCAAACGAGAATGTTAATAGCGTCCTGGACTTTGTAAAGTACTTTTCAATATTGTGCCTCGAAATAAAATAAAAAGAAATTTAAATTGTATCTGTCTTTTAACAAACAAATGAGTAGAAATCAGTGGCACTCATTGTAGTAAACAATTGGAATATGTAGTGGGGGAAGTCACACTAACTGCAGCATTAAAAATCATTTATTCATTCATACGAATTTTAGTTGGGAGTGTGCCCACACATTTATGGGTGATGTGACCACACATACATATTTTGTTGTTAAGGAGTTGTCTCATACAGATTATTGAGAAGAAAATGTATGATGTGATGTGATGAAAAATATGTGGTTAAAAAATAAGTAAAAATTTTATATTTGCGTGCAATATTATTTTATTGAAAAATGTGTGGTTAAAAATGAGTATTGAAAGAATGGATTTTGAGAAAAATATGGATCAAATAGGAGTTCAATATAAAGTTAGTTTTTGTACTTACAATAATTTTAATATGATTATTTGACTTTTTTTTTTTTACCTCATTCGATTAGTAAATACATCTAAAATATTTAAAGAAATTGGTTTTTCCTCGATCATATAATTATTACTTTCGATTGCGCACTATCGTCAAGACAAATCTCAAGCAAAGCAAGACATGACATGTTTGTAGGGCATGTGTAGAGGTGGGTATTCTAACAAAAAAATTACATGGAATCGAATGATTCCATTTACAAAATACTCGAAATTTAATGGGTTATTCTAATTTTTGAAATATCTAGATCGAACCTGATTACGAATCGAATTTTCATGCCTTAAGAAAGGGCTTTAGCGTGGAATTGCCATATATAAAGAAAGATACAGGCATACCCAATACAAAATACCTAGATCAAACCTGATTACGAATCGAATTTTATTTTAGTTTTTTTTCGCTTCATGGATTGTATAAGTTGTCTGATTGCATTCGATAATAATAGTTTCAGCGATGACATTAGTTTAATGTCATTGGTTTCCTACATTACCGTGCGACAAGCCTGGCTGAAAAAGATCTACAATAGCTGCAAAGGAAACTTTTGGAAACCAGTGGACAGTTCATATATATAATTTCTTTTTATTTACCTTATTGGTTTAAAAAAGTAACCGTTGTGTTATTCGAGCGACTTTGCAAGAATATGGATCGTGATAAGTAATATTAATGAATTATAAATTCGAATGTCGTACCTAGTACTGATTTCTGTATTAACCTAATTTCAATCTAAATTAATGTAGTAACCAATTATCAAATCAGGGGTTTATATTTTAAACTAAATTAATATACTCCTGAAAACACTTAGCTTATTTAACATTAATTCAATTTAAAGTAAATCAATCCATTTTTCATATGTGTTAACAATCAAATAAACCAAATGTAACTAGTGGTCTCTTGAGTAAAACCAACCCTATTCACATACCTAGATTTACTATATTCCTACATAAATTCAAATGCATATGTAAAAGCATTCAATTGAAGTAATTCAATCAAGATTGCATGAACTATAAAGTATCTCCATATTTTTTATTAAAATTTATGTTACTCGTTGAACGAATTAGACAAATATATCTCTTTCTGATCTCATTATTGTCTTTAAATCAAGTAATTTGTGATCAAACAATTGAATATCAACTTAACACACAGTAAGTAATTAACACGTAATTAATTTTACACGAAATTTTTAAAATTAAATAAATATTGACTTAAGGTACGTTGTTCATACTAACAACATTTTAGCTTCAAGATTGTATCTCTCCTCTCTCTCCATGTTCTTCTCTGAAGAATGGTATTTATAGACCTTAGTTCATGTCAATCATGCCCATAGTTGATAGGAGTCGAAGTTTTAATTATAGTAGGACATTTAAAAGTCAGAACTCTGTTATAACTATGCGTTCACACAGTTATTTATACTGCGATCACATCATGTAAATAAGTTGGGTACTGTTGCTATCATTTGAGGCTAAACGGTCGTAGTTATTTTAGTTGTTGGGATCAATATGTGCGACGTGGTCCTTGTTTTCGTTTTCTTGTTATGCTCATATCCTCCGTTACTAAATTGAGGTCCTTCAAATTCTACATGTGACGCCTTAGTCCTTGAATTCATGAATTCGTCTAACTTCAATCTTTTTTATTAAGCATCGTTCATTTTCTTTCGTTCTCGTTCAGTACCGAATTTTTTTTCCTGATATAATTTACAAAAGTATTTAGCTCATATAATCACTTCGAAATGCCACTTTGGTGGCGAATGTAAGTATAATATTTACACTCATCATGCACGAACTAATAAAAGAAAATTGCTTACTATTTTTTACTTGTTTACGATTTCTTTCTTTTTAAAAAATTGTTATGGTAGATTCCAAAAGTTTCATGGAACTATATGATTTTATTTATATAAAACATTTGAAATTTAATGAGCAATTCTAATTCTTAAATATTGGGGCCAATCTATTCACATGGTTCATCACATGTGGGTCTGTATTTGAGATAAGGATCAAAACTTCAATATGAAAGGTGCAGTTTATTTTTTTCACGTCCAATTCCAATAATTTTAAACTTGTCAAGAAAGTCATGTCAAATTAAAACGAGCCAAAAATACTAACCATTTTAAAATCGCACGATTCTTTGTCAACACAACCTTATCTATCGACCACCTTATTTATACCTATGGTCATTTTTAACCTATTCATGTGTCGAGTCGACTCGGCGTGGACTCATAAATTGCTTTCCCCATCTCTCCCTTACCACCTTCTGCTCTGTGCCAGTTACCAGAAATTGCCCTCCTCGGAACAACCAAATTCCACATGAGAAGGCTGTCACTTAACGACAGTCCATCCGAACCGTTCGTGTCGCTCATGCAAATCCGGGCCGTGCATCCAGGCATTACAATCACAATTTCCGTGTACCCTCACCCACTTGATTACCACCTCACTGAAAAACCAGCCCACATTATTATTGTTTTGGGAAAGTTTCACCATCGATCCTCAACCTATTATCCCAATCAAAAATAGTCCCAAACTTTAAAAGGAGTAATTTAATTATACAATTTTTCATTTATCCTACGTTTGACTCGTGTCTATAAACAATTTATAAAATACTCTTAAGTCACTTTTTATTCGCCCAAATTTGCGTTTACAAGTACTTTCCAAAAATGCTATAAGTCGTCTCTGGCTCATCAAAATACTCCTCGCTTGAAAATATTGAATGCCGTTCCAAGTTGAAAAGAAACATCCATCTTTATAAAGCTAAAAATACAATGAACAGAACTCCATGATGGAGCCTATAGTACAACTTATAATGAGAATTTAAACACCAAATGTCTATATAGGCAATAAATTGAGGACCAAAAGTGCAATTTTTTTCCTTTTTATCAGAGCTTGAAGACCAAATTGCTATATAGGCAATAAATGGAGTACCATTAGTGAAATTTGTTTTATTAATATCCTTTTACCCTTTGAACGTTTTCTCTCTCTTTCTTCATTAGGTAAATGAAATTCCCTGCAGAATTTCCTTTCCACTTCCCCCCACTCTCTTTTGCTTTACTCGGTAAGTTTTACTCTCCATTTCCTTCCTTATCAGGTAAAAATTCCATCTGCCTTTTCCTTTTCAATTTCCACCTTTTTTTTAAAATTGATTATCTGAATCTGATTATTTGTTGCTGCTATAATGATTAGCTATGGAGGTAAGGGGCAAATGATGAAATGAATATTCCGTTAGGGATTAATAAATGAAGCTTAGTGCAAATTAGTTGTGAGGTATTAATTTTTCCTTTTTGGAGAAGCAGCTAAGGAGTTTCAACTTTTTTGCTTAGTTTAGTTCTAGTTTTTTGGTGTTACACGTCGTCGAGGACGGTAAAGACTAAAGACGACCTCGTTATCTCGCAAAATCATTTTGGTATTAGAAAACTTTTCGTTGCAATCTGCTTTCGGTCGTTGATCCAAGAAAAAACCCTAGACGGGGACCATAACTTGCTCCATCAACTACCTTGAATTTTTTAACATAAATATAGTCTTTATTGCGTATTAAATTAGTTTTGTTTGTTTTGGTGGGTTGTTTTGTCCTGAAGCAAAATTTAACTTAGTTTAACCATAAGTAGTAATAGTCAGATTATTTCTTTCTAAGCAAGCCAATATTCATAAAAAAGGTTATATATATATAATTTTGCTTTATTTATTTTATACTGATTATTTTTCTATAAATATGTATAGAGTTCAGATTAATGATTGATTTTTTTTTTTTCCTGTTTTCCTTGTTAGGTGAAAAAAATGTCCTGACTTTGGATTTTTATCCTTATAAGCTTTAAGATCAAGGTATCAACTTCTTTTATACAATTTTCCAACAATTCTTTTAGTTGGTCTTTTAATCATTCACACTCAAATTTTTCTAGTTTGTTATTGGAAATGAGCAGGTGAAAGATATAGAATCAGAGTTAGGGAAAAAGCGAAGAAACAGTTAGCCAAGAGGTAATAGTGTTGAATAGAGCTTTGAGTAGCCTCTTTATGGGATTAAAAAATATAAATATACGATATAAGAGGAGTAAATAGTAAACTTTTAAATCTTTTTCTTCCTTTTATCTGGAAATTTGTGCACTAAAGTGGGCAGAAGGTGGAAAGTCAGGGTTGTTGTAGGAGGTCAGGGAACATTTTTTCCTCTTTCTTCTTTTGTTAGAGACGCTAAGGCTGTAATGATTGGTACGGTATATGGTGCATACCAATTTAAAGCTGTTTTTATTTATTTTCTGGTTATTGATGTCGAAGTTTCTGTGTGGTGAGCTGCTTTGAAGTCATGGCTGGAAAATTGTTGCACAGATGAATTATTGATGCGACTTAAGGTTCTGTACTATGAAAATCTCGGGATTAGTTCTGGTGAAGTATTAGTTGTTTTGCTTTCAGATGTTCAGTACTTGTACCCTTTTGCTGTTTAGTTGTGCTTACTTCAAATGTTCTGAGGTTTGTTATGTTCAATTGTTGATGAGACTTTCTGAAATCTGTACTGTGAAAATCTTTGAATTATTTGAGGGTGATGTGTGATTATAGTTTTTCTTTCAGATGTTTAAGACTTGTACCTTTTACTTGTTTTGTTGTGCTTACCTGAAGTTCCACAATTTGGGTTGAGTATTTACTGTCAGTTAATTGGATAATAATTGATTTTCCTCTTTGCAGTTTCATCAAATTTCTGAAACACCTGGGACTCAGAGCCACTCTATGGGGTGATACTCATATCTCTGAGGTAAAATTTCGTCTTGATTTTCTCAAAGCTTAGAGTATGTCTACTCATGGTTTTATGGATGGTTCTAATTTTTTCTTGCCATACTTCTAATGCTTTTTGTGTAATTACATCATAAATTTCATTTCGTTTGAGCATGTTATGAGTGGGCATAATGTTATTGATTGCAGATCCAGTTCCCAGTTTCTTGTGTATTTCATGTGAAAGGAAAATTGAGTGAGCCTGTTTAACGAGTTACCTTTTTTAGATGGAGTTCAATACAAAGTGGGACTGGGAAACCATTATTACATCCAATTCAAAAGTGAGTGAAAGTCCAAGAAAGATGCTGTCAGAAGACTGTATGACAGTAGATGATGGGGAAATCGATGTTGGCTCCTTTAATTTGTCGGCTGATGGTAGGAATAGCGGTACTTCTGGCTCTAATGCTGGGCATGGTTCTTCAACTAAAAGCTCTATTTCAGCTTCTACTGACTCTTCCCTGAAGGATGGGTTGAAACTGCCAAGTTCTGAGTTCGAAGCATTTGAGGGATCTGCAAATTTCATCAAGAAAATGGAAATGGCCCGATCTGAGGTGTCTGGAACTTCTCCTCCTCTGGAGGGTTCTGTTGGCTCTGCTGAGCCATGGATTAGTTTGAAACTAAGAAAGGGGACTTACTTTGAGAACAATGGTGCTGGAAGCAATGTTGAGAGCGTAATCACTTCTGTAGTGCCTACTTCATCTACCACTATAATGAAGAAATCTAAATCATCTGGTCAAAATGTGCCTTTTCCATGTTGTCAAGTAGAAGGCTGCAATATTGATCTTTCAACAGCTAAAGAATATCATCGAAAGCATAAAGTCTGCGATGGCCATTCTAAATGCCCAAGGGTTATTGTAAGAGGCCTTGAACGTCGATTTTGCCAACAGTGTAGCAGGTAATGATAAATGGAATGACCCTGGTTGACAAATATACATAACCTGTAACCTATCAAAAAAAAATATACATAACCTGTAGTTTTTAATAATATTGCTTGATTAATGTCTGGCATCAGTATTACTGGCCGTAGTAACTTCTATTATGACTTGACTGTCATCATTTTTTATTTCCTCTACTAAGTTCTTTCTGCTAATTTGGGCGTCATAATATATTCGTGGCTTCTATTTTTATCCATGAAGGTTCCACAGTTTGTCCGAATTCGACGAAAAGAAGCGTAGCTGTCGAAAGAGGCTTTCTGATCACAATGCACGGCGTCGTAAACCTCAACAGGAAACTATTGAGTTCAACTCATCGATGCTGTCATCACCATTCTCTGGTACTACATACACGTCGTATTCTGACTCATTTTTATGATTGTTAGTGTGTACCTCACCTGATATGCTTTCAATTGGAACGTGCCAGCTCATGCAGTGTGCAATTATCATTGATACAATCCGTGCACATAAATGTATACTAATTTGTTTCAAATTTTCTGACGTGTTACAATGATAAACTCTCTTGTACTGGGATTGCATAGCTATTTTCTCTCTCCATATTTAGTAGTATGATTCATGCAAAATAAATTTTTCATAATTATATTTTCTTAAATTCATCATTTGACTTCACTCATAAAATAAGTTGTTAAATTTTAGAGAATATTTCTCGAAGCAATTGAGCAAAAGAGTTAAAGAATGATACCCACAAGAAAGATTTAATTAAGATTGTTGGCATTTAGTTGTGCTTTCATTTGTCTCGCTTGAGTTCAGAAGATTCAGCATCCATGTATATCGATGCCCCTAGAGATTTAATTTCCTCTGACTTCTGAACTATAAAATCCCTTCATTTATTGTTTGTATGACTAGACGTTATTGTTCGCATAAATATCTAGTTAAGCTGCTTTCCTGCCCTTTCGAGTGTCCATCTCGCTCATTTGAGATTTTATGCCGGTCCCATTGATTAGGTTTGGTCTTAATGTAATTTTACACATATTAGATGGCAGGCGACAGATGGATTTTCTGTTGAACAATGCTCCGCTTGTTCACCCTAGAACTACTGCAAATTCTACCTGGGATAGCTCATGCACCTCCAAGTTTACAGTTACGAGGGAGTTCCCTGTAAAGTCTAGAAGAGCTGGAGGCATTGATGTGGAATTGCTTATGCCCGAAATTAAGCTACCAAATGGCATCAATATGCACGGAGACACATCTAATGGCCTCTTGGCATCCAAGGACTCCACGTCTGAGGTTTACAATCCAGGTTTGTTTCCTACTTTGCGGGACTGACCCAAAATCTTCACTCAATTCTCCAAGCGCTGAATAGCAATTTAGCATAAGCTAAAGTGTTTATTCTGTTGAATTAGAGTCCTAACTGCTGGGCCGGATAAGTTCTTGTACCCAGGTTTGTTAACTTGGAAACTTGTATGTTTATGTGGTTCTTGTAAAAAAAGATGAGCTCATTTCACGTGATTCTAGAATTCTAACTGTTAATATAAACTGCTACTCATTTTCCAATTCAGTTGTTTAGATGATCTTTTAATTTTTCGTTTACAGGTTTCAGGGGACCCACAATGTTCTCCCACATGGATGCAGCACCGGAGTACCGTTGTGCTCTCTCTCTTCTGTCAAGTAATTCCTGGGCATCCGGCCCACAATCATTTCCACCACACCGTCCTATGCATGAAAATAATCCTGGCATGGCTCAGAATGTAAACCATTCAATTGCAGGAGGCGTGCCGCTCACTTCATCGGAATTCTGGCTTACTGGACAGCAGTCGACCGATCCTCGGTCATATGCTATGGCTGCAAACAGTAACTTTCAGGAAATCCAGGCTTCCAAAGCACCTTATGAGGCTGATTTCTATTCAAATGCATTGAACTGAGCATTTGAAACTAATCTATTTTGTTCCCATCATTCCAAGGTGTAGTGGTAAGGTTCGTAAAGTTTATGCACCTTGAGCAACCCGTAGTAGTTCAGAAATGAACAAACACGTGCTAGATTTTGAAGATTTGGCTTTTCTGAGGTTATTAGTCAAATCGTGTTGTCTTAATGATACAGAAGCAGAATGTTTTTACTTTTTGCAGATTTCTGATAAATATTTTGCCATCTGCTAGTCACCTAGACAATGTTTATTTGAGCAGTGTTGTTTTCAGATCCAAGCTTTGATATAATCAACAATTAGTGCCCCTATGCATTCATGTTCACCAAGCGTGATTTGAAAATGCAACCTTAATTGTTTTCATGCTATGATCTGTGAATTGTTCAGAGTCTATCAATATGATGTAGGAACTTGAAAATTTCGTTCTCGTGCATGCATGAATGACATTATCATCAAAGTTCTTGAAAATTGATATACTTGTATCAAGCAAATGTTAAGCTGTAGCATTGTACTCGAAATTTGTTTACTGTAACCTTTAGCTTATAGCTACTTAGGTAGCCTAAGACGAGGCAACAAAGCAGAGTTATCTTATGGGGACCAAAAGCAGGAGCCTTTTAATCTGATGAGTACTTGGTTCTTCTTGACTATGCAATTAACTTAGTTTCATATGCTTACATTTTATAGATCTTAGGATTTCCATATGCAAGCCTGACCAGGTCTTTGGTCGAGTCGCACTTGATTTCTGTAACCTGTTCCTGTGGCATTTGCTCCCTTTTAGTCGAGGTAGGCCTTTGACCTCGGTCGAGTCTTTGTGAGTTCATTCCAGAGTGAACACCTTTCGGTTGGGATGATGCAGATAAAGGTCGATAGATCATAGGCACAATGTGGATTTGTATCTGACAGGTGCTTGGGATCTTCCTTAGATAATAGTGCAGTGACATGTTTGTTATGCAAATATAATTTCTTTTTTCGTCTTCTCGTCTATCTGTACTAACCATGTAACAAAAGCCCTTTTCGAGCAACAAGTAAATTTTTTGCAGGCGAGCTCTTCAAAATAGTTTTCGACAATTCATGTTTATGTAGTGTCAGCTCCCGAAAGTAAATATTACATTTAGCCTGCTTAAAAATGAGTAAACTTTAACATGAAATTTTTTAAAAAAAATTAGTTAGAAGAATGTTTATAATCAGCTAAACTTATTTTTTATTCTTACATTTTATAAGATTCAAAAATATTATTTGTTTATGCATAATTTTATTTCTATATGTATAATTAAAAATAATTTATTCCCAAACTTAGGGGGGTCAATGAGCCGAGCTGCGAGCCGAAATTATTTGTTCGGGCTTTGTTCGAGTAAAAATGGTTCGAGCTTTTTTTGGCCGGAGCTGAGCAAAAGTTCCGTAAAAAAATTTAGGCTCGATTCGAGTCCACTGGGCTTTTTTTTTTTTATTCATGACAAAGCTAAATCTTTTTTAAAGAATTTAAAATTTGTACAATTTATACGTATTATAAATAATAACATTTGAAAAAATTACAACTAAATTTAAAAGATAAAAATTAAAAAAAAAAAAAGAAGTGGTTGCATGCAACTATGCCTTTTTTTTTTTTTCGAGGCTCATGGGCCTGGCCGAACCGGCCGGCTCAAGCTTTTTTCCGGTTGAGCCTAGCGTAGCCGTCCGAGTCATATTGACATCCTAACCCGAAATAGGGGTCGACAGGTACCAAATATTCCCAATTGTGCGGGAGTAGATTGACACAGCCTGTGTCGGGCCTAAGAGCACATTGGCCCAGTATGTTTATTTCTTTATTTTTCACGTTTTAGCATTGAGGAAATTACAAAAAACCAGACATTTAACTTTTCAAATTCAAAATTCAGGTATGAACTTTATTTAATCAAAACTCAGATATTAATTATATTAACCCTAAATCACACACACACACACACACACACTCTCTCTCTCTCTCTCTCTCTCTCTCTCTCTCTCTCTCTCTCTCTCTCACACACACACACACACACACACACACACCCCCCCCGTCTCTCTCATCTTTCACTCCCTATCTTCCTCTTCACCGACGGAAGCGGCATCGGCGAATTGAGTGCTGTCGTAAGTCGTTACTGCCGCACGGAGATCTGAGATTTTCTAGTGATGACAACGATGAAATTGCAGATCTGATTGAAATTGCCTTGCTGCCCATCCGCAGTGCTACTTCGAGCTTGCAGATCTTTGATAAATGTGCCGTTTCCCGTGGACTTTTCGATACCTCCAATCTTTCTTTCCACCTGGGATGAACTAAGATATGAACTCTGTGATGGGAATTGTTTTCTCAAAGGTGATGAACCAAAATGTGAACTGTGAGACAAGGGTTGTTTTCCCTGTGATGATGACATAGGATGCAAACCGTGTGATGTTAGCTGTTTTCTCAACTGTGAACTAATTTTAGGTGGTTCACTTGTTATAAACAAGGAATTATTGCTCAATGACGATGTTTTCTTGTGGCATTTTGCAGATTTTGTCGGTAGTGTTGTAGTGTTGTGGCGGTGGTGGCGGGTGAGGATGGTTGCAAGTGGTTGTAGTGGTCGTGCTGGTAATGTTGGAGATGGTGGTCGAAAGTGGCCATAGTGGTAGTAGCGATAGTCTGTGACCAAATGTTTGATAATCTTCGACCAAATTTTGGTAATTTGTGACCAATTACTCAACCGTGACCTAAAAATTTAATAATATGTGACTTAAAAATAATCCGTGGCCAATTAATTTAAAAATATGTGACCTCAAAATAATCTATGACGTACAAAATTTTTATCCGTGACCTCAAAATAATCTGTGATCAATTAATTTTAAAATATGTGACATGTGACCTATAATTATGTATATGTGACCATTAATTATATAACTGTGATTTTATTATATTTAATTAATAAATATTTTTAATTAATAAACTAAAAACCTGATTTTTGCATTAGTCAGACTTAAAACCTGATTTTTGAATTGTGTATAGTTAATACCTTATTTTTGAACTCTTCCGTTTAGCATTCCTTTAATTATTATTTTTAAAAACATATATATGTTCAAATTGAGGGATAAAGAAGCCTCGGTGTGTCTGATCGCTCCAAATTTGAACAGTCATTGTAAATTTATACTATTAATTTATAAAGCCCCTGTTTGGCCCCCATTATTTTGTATTTTTGGGGGGTTGAAAATTTTTAAAATAGTGATTGATGGGAGAATGTGTGGTTGAATTTTTTTTGATTTGTATGTAATATTATTTTATTTGATGAATGCGTGGTTGAAATAAAGAGAGAAAAATGTAATGTAATGTAATGTAATTTAATAGGGGCCAAACAAGGGCAAAATGTCTAGACATTCTAGATTAAGTTCCCATTTCAGCTTTTCTTCTATAATTTTATGAAAAAAATTCAATTCAATTTGATCTGTGATCTAAATTTAGCCTCCGACAATCATTAAGATGAGTTTTGAAATAGTAAATTTTTAATAATGTGTGGTTAAAAAGTAGGAAAAAAATTTGGTTTACGTGCAAAATATTTTATTATAAAAATGTATAGTTGAAAATAAATTTGAGAAAAAAAAGAGTTTTATTTTAATTGTTGCAAACATAGGCTTATACAACTAATTTTCAACACGTTTAGATATCTAGATCAAGTTCAATTTTTAGCTTTTCTTTCATAACTTCAACAAAAACAATCCGTTCAATCTAAGTGGTAAAGAAGAGTTCTCGACATGCAGGGGCGGACCCAGGAAATTTTTTTAGAGCGGACGGTATTAGTAAAAATAAAAATAAAATTATAACACAAACATTATATTAAAATGAAATACCTTACAATTGTTCTTTACGAGTTTTCATACTTTGATATCTTTATACAATCACCTCATTATCAATCTTTAAGAATATATCTTTCTCCACATAAACAATAAGTCTTTCATTCATCAATTCATCTTCAATTTGATTGCGCAATCTATCATTCACAATGTTCATAACATAAAATACTCTCTCTATCATAACAGTAGCAACCGAAAGAATTAGTGCCAAAGTCAAAAACTTGTAACCCTTTGGATATGTTGTGCTCTTATTTGTCAAAATTAACTTCTGTGCGAGAACACTGAGACCATTTAATTCTTCAAACTCTTTGCTAGAGAGGACATAAAAAATGTAATTATCAAATTGATCATCAAGCGTGAAGAGATTACTTTTGAAAAATCTTATGGATAAAACTTAGCAAGTTGAATCAACTTTCTTTTATCAAAAGCAGAGAATGAATTTTGTGAACACATACAAGCTACACAAAGGAGTGACTCAGCATTTACTCCAAGAAACGATCATTCAATTCTTGAAGTTGCATATCTATATCTATAAGAGATTAGAATAAATCTACCCGAAAGTGATGCAATTTGGTCATTTGTGAATGATTATGATGAGGGCGACCACCATGTGCAGAACGCATAAACATGGCATCCATGTTTGGAATATCAATATAATGATGCTCACAAAAAGAAGAAACATGTTGCAAGAAAGAATCCCACCCATCATCTCTCATAAGTTGGAGTCTTTTTCTGCAAACTTTCACCATGTCCATTGCATTGACAATATCTTGATCTTTCTTTTATAATGCCCTTGACAAATCATTTGAAATCCCCAAGATACTTCTCATTAAATTTAGATTAAATACAAAATCAAATGATTGTATTGACTCCAATAAATTGAATGTATCACTTTTTTTTTTTTAATCACAAGTACTTGATCCATCTTCATCAATTATTTCAAGTACATCAATAATAACCGTAAACATGCTAATCAAGCTAACCCAAGAATTATAATGGGATCCCCAATGAGTATCACCTAAACGTCGAAGAGTGGTTTCTTGATTAAGGCCCCATCCACTTAAAATATCACCATTCTCTAATGCCTCAACAATAAAATCAGATTGTTTTTCTCAAAGAAGATCACAACATTTAGACGATACTTCAACATTATTTACCACATTTGCAACTACACGAAAGAAATTAGTAATCGACATATTCTTCGTTGCCACAACTACAAGAGCTAATTGAAGTTGATGAGCAAAACAATAAATGTAAAAGGCATAAGGGTTCTCATTTAAATGAGTGTTTTGAGACCATTGAACTGACCTTACATATTACTTGTCCCATCATAACCTTATCCCCGCAAATTAGAAATGCTAGAAAATATCTTATCAATAGCAGCCTTGAGCGAGACATCTGTGGTAGTGCACACGTGTACAAGACTTATGAAACGTTCATTTACAAGCCCATTTTTCACGTAATGTAACACAACTGACATTTGCTCCTTTGTTGACACATCACATGATTCATCAACCAAGATAGAAAATAATGAATCGTCAACATTTTTTATAATAACATTTGTCGTTTAGGGGATGTTAATTTGCAATTTTGGGGTGCATTTTAAAATTTCACAACCTTAACCTCGTGATTATGATCAACCAGAAATTGTCATTGGATTAGAAAGTTACCTGGATTCAGAGAATTCTTATATTCATCATGGCCCCGAAATGAATGCCCTTATCTTAACAAAACTCGAACACAATCAATTGATGCAATAAGACGGACACGATATTCATTTCGCATTTGTTCGACTGCTTGAAGAAAACCGTTTGAATGTTTTGTTCTTGATTCATCAAAGCATCAAGGAAATGAAGAAACTACCAAAAAACTTGTGTTGCAATAGCTCCAATATGATGACTATACTTGATGCAAGAAAAATTGTACACAAGTATCAAGGATGTTTAAATTGTATGATTAAAACTCCTCCATTTTCTTTCTTTCTTTCTTTCCATTTCTACATTTTTATTTGTCTATAACTTCTTGCAAGAATTCAAAAAATAAAATACGTCTTTGGAGTCAAACCAAACCAATTATGTTGTTAGCAGAGATTTTACAGGAGTATTCGCCTCTTTATGATGTTCTTATACTTAAAAGTAACATGTTAAATTTTCATAAACGAGTGAAAATAAATAACAATATCATCTTGATACTTTAGTTTGATAGAAGTGGGGGTGGAAGAATATGCTTACCAATATCAGCAATATGTCAAAAGCATTCAAAATAATATTTTTTTCTATATCTGTGTGTTCCAATCAATAAAAAATATAATCTTCCCAGCGTACTACAAAAGTTAGAATGAGCTATCTTTTTTTCTGGGAAGTTCAAGCTTAATGGCTGGTTCTGTAACATCTGAACCATAAAATGAGAAAACAGAGAACTCCGTAACGTGAGACGAAACCCAATATCACAGCCATGTTAATCCACTTCTGTGACTCTTTAAGACCCTGTTGTTTCAAGAGTTAATTAAATGAATGCCCACTGAACTTTACCCATGGTTACTACTTGCTCATTGAAGTATAAATGGTTACTCAATGCTCACTGAATTATTCATTAGTGTACCCGTCAATCACTAAAGCCAATTCCGTCTCTACAGCTGGACAAAAATGTCTACGTGGCGGATGATATGGCAGACAAAATATACACATCATTTAAAAAGCCAAACAGGATTTTTTTAAGAGGCAAACGTGACACATCATTTCAGCCAAAACGGTAATGGAACCCAACATTCTTCTCCCTTCTCCAATTCCACCCAAATTGAAAATCGAAGTCCACCGTCGAAATTGAAATCGCCGTCCACTACCGACACCGAAATCGATCCTCCCCAATACGAATCCTTGGTAAGTTCTATCTTCACTGCCGCCGATGAATGGGTAGCTGATGTTTCGGATCGTTCAGCATGAGGAGGTTCGGTTGCAGTTGGCATAGGAGGAGGTGGCGGTGTTGTGTGTTGGGAGTGCGCCGCCGTAAGGATGGTGGCGATGAATATGGAGATGAGAGAGAAGAGAGAGGGAGATGGAGGCATGGCGGAAGCGGGAGGCGGAGTAAAAGTGAAAAATTGGTGGCATTTTGGAGTCTTTGAATGTTGAAAATTTGACCGTTGAATTAAAGTTTCTTATTTGATCTAGATTTTAGTTTGGCATTGTCTTCCAGTAATTTTGTTTGTTTTTGTGTAAAGCTGCTGGCTAGAAATGATCCTTTTGTAATGGACATGATCAAACATGATCCTTTTGTAATAGGAAAATTGTCTTCAGATTAGAGCCGCTTTCTTGACCTTTTTCCTTGTATTGTAGTAGGAAAATTGGTGGCTTGTGTTCTATGTGTATTGAAGCTATAAATGAATGGAATAGAATTTATTCTTTCAGATGTTTGAAGATTTAGTTTTAATGAAATGCTTGCTGGTGCAGTCTGGTTAATGAAATGCTTGCCGGTGCAGTCTGGTGGCTTGTGTTCTGTGTTTGTAGCTGTTTTGTATATGACAACCTGATGCATGCATTAGAACACCAACTAGAACACCAAAGTTCTGATGCATTAGAACACCAAAGTTCTGATGCATCACATTGCAAAGTTCTGATACAACACAAAGTAGTTTGTTGCAAATAACATGGAAAAAGCTTCAATTCATTCCATTAAGAAAGTACAGTAATTTAAGTAGCTCATTACAACACCAACTAGTTTGTTGCAAAATATGGCATGACTATTATAGGTGCTTGGCGCAGCTCACAGGCTATACTGGAATCAACTACGCTAATGCAGAATTTGCATCGGCAATGCTTAATCTCATTCCAGGATTTACTTTTATACTTGCCCTCATTTTCGGGTTCTTATTCTCTGGCTGCCCTCTTCAATATGCTGCAAATCTTCCACCATATTTTGGAGTGATATATTTTCAGTCCTCGAAGAACCTGGAGCACTGCCACCACCATCATATTTCTTAATAGTCTCATCTCCCTCATTATCACCTGCCAGACGATGTATGAATTTCGCTAGATTTGCCATCGTTTCCTGCCAACGGCATCAACCCAACCGTACCTAAGATGTCCCCCTTTCCTCTGACTCCAACATTCTTTACTTCAGCCTCACCATCTTCATCATCGGCCACCGGCATTGCCTCAATATCATTACCAACAACCACAGCCGCTTTTCCTTCACTTTCTCTGCCCTCAATTACCTTCAACGCCAGCGCCCATAAAAATACAAGCAGAAATTGGGGTGAATTTTGGTGGCGAATTTTAGGGTTCTTCAATTTGGGGTGATATTGGGTTTCAATTTGGGGTGATTGAGAAAACGTGCTATCAATTCCCACAGGCTTATTGCAATTTTGGTCCATTTGGCTTATTTAACTTCTGTTATGTGCCATGTCGGATTTCCGTCTGCCATGTGGCACACACCGTTAGTTTCATGTGATGAAGATGGGAAGGGTGATGAGCGAGTAACGTATTAGATAGATGAGTGAGCAACGAGTAACCGTTTATACTTCAATGAGCAAGTAGTAACCAGAGGTAAAGTTTAATGGGCATTGATTTAATTAACTCGTTGTTTCAAATACCCATTTCCATATAGGATGCAGTGACCTTTATACACACACATACAATTTTAACTGTTAGTCGTGCTGCCATAGATCTTCATTTTTTTCAGTCTTCTCAAATACATTTATAGGTCACACTTGAAAAGAACACAATTTGGGTTTTAAAAACGAATTTGATGTTCAAGACAAAGTTTAAAGATCAAATACCAATACAAAAACAAATAAAATCAAGATTCACCTTTCTAGAACATCTCACACGAAAAATTCAAGGACATCATCTTCATCATTCCTCTATCCTTTACGAATGAATTTCATTTTATGAATAATAGTCACAGGCTCGCAGCCAACTAGACGCACAATCTATGCCCTCAACAAATATTTGAAAAAATATTTTACTACACGAAGTGTACAAATTACCAACAAAAAATTCAATAGCAGATGAATACCAACAAATTTTTTTGTTATTCCTATTTCCTCCCACATGCCGCAATAGCAAATGAATACCAATAGAAAACTCACCTACCAACTACTGATAAACACTGCTAGCCACGGGCGTGGTTCTGTGGTTCAGATTTGTGATACCTATGGCTTCACTTCTTCGATTTCATCGATTTTATGAATTTCGGACTGGAAATTGGATATTTCAACACAATTTTTTTTCAATTCTCTATCGGGAGTCCGGAGTCGAGGTGAATGCTTTCCAATTGGGATTCTTGGTATTGTAATGGATTGGTTATATTTCTAAAGGAAATTATGAATTAGATTTTCAATTTCATAAATAAGATCACAAGTATAACATTTCAAAAATCAGGCTTTAATAAAAAATTTTAAAACATTTTTTTATTTTTATATAAATTATATCTAATCAAACCCTCATATTATAGGAAGAAACAGCCCGTCTCTCTCTCATTTCTACCCTCTCTCACAGTCTCTCCACCCTCTGCGCCAATCGCCGCCTCCACCCATGGCCATCTCTCCACTCTCTTCTACCGCTCGTGATGGACGACGTTGGTAACAGGTGGTGGAGGAGCGTGCTTGCGGCGGTGGTGCGTCCAAATCCGCGTTTGTGCATGCGTGCGGGCGGTGCATGCAGATCCTTTTTTTCTGTTCTGGTCGTTTGTGATTTCCTGTGTGAGTGCGTTGCTGCTGAGGTATGCGTTGCTGCTGAGGTATGCGTTGTGCTAGTTGAGGTTTGAGAGATTTAAGGCCAATTTTTGTTGTTGGCTACGGCGGATCTGGCAGCTGTTTTGTTGTTGTTCCGTGTTTTGGTGCAGTTGGTGTTTTTGGGATGATCGAAATCGCCTACTGATAATTTTCATTTTGGTGCTGAGTCTCTGGTTGTTGTTGTTGTTGGTAGTGGCGTCAGTGGTTCTTTGTTTTTGTGGTGTTGGTAGTGGCGTCAGTAGTCCATTTGGTGTAGTTTGGTTACTGGGCGACGACGGTGGTCGTGCCGCTGATGGAGGCAGTGGCAAAGTGGGGTCACAAATGATTTAGGGTGGTCACAAATGATTAGGTTGTTTGTGACCAAGAATTTGGGTTGTTTGTGACCAGTAAACAATATGAGGTGAGTTGAGGGTGGGTGTCTGTGAGCTTGAAATTGTGACTGTGACTTACTGTAATAGAGTTGTGACTAACAAGAATTTTGATTTTTTCAATCTGTGTCCTATAAAAAATTTTAATTCGTGGTGGAGAAATAATTTGTGATCATAAAATTCGATGGTCACAAATGTAAAATTCGGTGGTCACAATATAAATTTTGTGACCTGTGACCGATGAATAAATTGTGACTTTTAATTTTTTAAGTTGTGACCAATCAACAATTGTGACCTAAAAAATTTCACCGGAGTTGGAACAATTGCCGGAATCGGAGAAGTCGACGGAATAAAGCGGCGATGGAACGGTCGTCGGAATCGGAGTAGTCGTCGGAATGATCGTCAAAATAGAGTGGTGATCGGAAAGGTCGTCAGAATAATCACCGGAGCTGTAGGGGTGGTGGAGGTGGGGGTGAGTTAATTATATTATATTAGAATTAAATATTAAGAATGAATTGATTTAATAATTATTATTTCATAAATAAAAATTGAAAAAAACCTAATTTTTGAAATTTGAAACTTGTTTCTGTATTTTTGAAATAGGTGAAAGTAAATACCTGATTTATGTATTGTTCCTATATTTTTAGGGAATAATACATTTCTAAGGTATTTACTTTACACATTTTCAAAAATACAAAAATAAGTTTGAAAATTCACAAATTAGGTTTTTAAAATTTTTAATTAATAATTATTGAATTATTTAATCAATTTATTATTAAATATTTAATTCTAATTTAATATAATTACCTCACCACACCTCCACCACCCCAACCAACTTTCCGATCACCGATCTTCTCCTGCGACCGTTCCGACGACTATTTCAACGACTGCTCCGATTTCGACGAGTAGTTCGATGACCGTTATGCCACTTTTTAGGTCACATTTCAAAATTTTCATATGTCACAATTTTGGTCATCGATCACAACTTAAAAATTTAAAAGTCACAATTTATTTATCGGTCACAATCACAAAATTTAAAAGTTACGTTACTTATTTTATGGTCACAAACATCAATTTATTGGTCACAAATTAATAATTTTAGGTCACAAATTAGTAATTTTTAGGTTACATAGCTTGTACTCGTCATAGTTTATCGAATTCATTAGTCACAAATTGTTTATTGGTCACAAATCGACCAACTTATTGGCCACAAACAATCAAATCATTTGTGACCATCACCAAAATCATTTGTGACCATCACTTCGCCACTGACTCCACCAACGGCGCCACCATCGTCGACGCATCTTCACCACCATCGCGTGTAGCACGACCACACCCACCACACGCCGCACATCCAACCATCACACAACAACACCGCAATGATCGCACAGAAAATATCACAACCATCGCACAGAAATGCACCACCGCACGCAACAAAAAAACACCCAAACCACATGATCACCACTGCCGCACAAACACACACACCCAACCACCGCAAAACACCGGAACCACAGCCAACGCTGGATCTGCAACGCCAGAACGGATCCGTACCGAGACCACTGGATTCGCACCGTTGGCACTCATGTGAGAGAGGGTGTGTGATTAGGGTTTGTGAAGTAACCTAATTTTACCATAAGCAGAAATCCGGCGAAATAGATACAAGTGAGAAAGATGGTGTGTGATTAGGGTTTGTGAAGTGAAAAGTGGTAGAGGCGGAGGGCATACCCTGGATCCAGATAGAGAGAGAAGTGATGGAGTGAAGAGCAACAAAGAGATGAGGGGGAACAATCGTCGGCGACCGTGGCGAGGGGATGCAGCGTCGGAGCTCCTTCGGGTGGCAGGGAAGAGAGAAGACTGACGGAAAGAGGGGTAGTCCAGACGAAGGAGACGAGAGGGAGAGTGAAGACGAGAGAGGGAGCGTCGGCGGACTACAGCGTTGGTGTCGGCGGCGGCGGTTTCTGTGATAAACGGGAGAGAGAATGGGTAGGAAGGGAGAGAGTGGGAGAGTAGGTGGGATGAATTTTAGGGTTGATTTGAGTTTTTTAATTAGGATGAAAAATATATAATTAATATTAAACTAAATATAAGAAACCTGATTTTTGAAAAGTTAAACTTGGGATGGGATTTATGAAAATAGAAATCTAAAACTAGGGTTGGGTGTAATTTCTTCATATTTCTATCATACAGTTTGGACCAAATAATTAGTCCACTTCCTTTTTTTTTGGTAGTAACAAGCTGCTGAAAAAATTGGGGCGACCTAAAGCCAGTGCAGGAATCTTCCACTGGGCTTTGGTTGGGTCTGCCCCTGTCGACATGTATGGCCATCCCAATTTTGAACTTGTCTAAATTTACACAAACTCATTCTCAACACGTCTAACCATTCTAAATTAAATTCACTTTTTAGCTTTTCTTTAATAATTTTCTGATAAACAATTAGTTTAATATGAGGGTTAAAAGAGCTTTGGCATGTCTGTTAATCCCAAATTTGAACAACGGGTCTATATTTACACAATTCATTAGGGATGGACGTAATTCGATTCTAAAAAGAACCGAACCATGTATCAATGATATTTTGAAAAATAGAGCCATTAGATCCATCTCTAAGTATGAAAGGATCATTTTTTTCGATACAGTCTAATTCGCGTCCTTTAATCAAGTTTTCAAATTCACCTCCTTTAATGAAGTTTTCAAATTCACCAACCGATGCAAATGGAGTGTTCAACTCTAAAAGTTCTTAAGCTATAATCATTTAATTATCTAAGTTTTCCATAATCTCTTCATTAAAACGATTTATATTCGATGCTAATGATTATATTTTTCAAGTTTAACTAAATGCAACGACTTATATCAACTAATTAACTATTAGCTCTAACGAGTTTCTTGAAAAACATATTGCAATTTTACTTTCATTTTCTTTATAATTTGAGGGGTTGAAAATGTTAACTAGAAAAAGGATGATTGGAACCTAACCCCTTCTTAATCCAAAATTACATCCAACAAATTTAACGGATGCATTGGTTTGAGTTTATAAATAGCATCATCATAGTTTTAGGTACTAGGGTGAAATTGAGAAGAAAAAATAAAATGGTTAGTGCATTACACCAGTTATTAATTAAAATATTATATACAAAATTTTGGGTTATACATGATATTTTGTTCTTAGGCACCGTTTGATAACCATTATTCTAGAAAAAAATGCATTCTTTGTGTCAAATCACACCTTTTTTGTGGTTGAAAATGAAGGAAAAGTTATTGATGTGATGGAAAATATTATTTTATTGATGAATGTGTGGTTGAAAATTGGTAGAAGAATGAGAATGAAAAAAAAATGGATACCAAACAGAGGCTTAGTATTAGAACCAAGAATATGACTGAAACCGACTAGTTCTCAGTTGCCCAGATCCAATTAGAACTTGAGTATATTCGAATTGAATAGATAAGTTTCGGTTCGATTCTAAGTGAGTTCAGGCTCCAGTGGTTCTTGTTAGTTTTACCGACTCCTACGACTCATTTTTAATACGTCTAGACATTCTAGACTAAGCCCCTGTTTGTGTCACATTCTTTTTTTCATTCTCATTTTTCTACAATTTTCAACCATACATTTTTCAATAAAATAATATTTTCCGTGAATCAATAATTTTTCCTTTTTTTTTCAACCACACATTCTCAATCAATTTACTATTCCAAAATACATTCTTCCCAAATAATGGCTCAAACACACCCTTAGTTAATATTTTTTTAGTTTTTCTTTAATATTTTTTTGAAAAATAATATATTCAATTTGAGAGTTAAAGAAGAATCTTCGACATATATGGTTGTCCCAATGTCTAGCTATTCTAGATCAAGCCCTTGTTTGGTAGAAATTAAAATTAAATTTTTAGTAGAATATGGATAAAATCAAATGCACGATTGAAAATATATGGATAAAATAAAATGTATCGTTAAAATTAATTGTTGATTTTAGCTTTTTATTTGGATTTTAATCCAAACAAAATAGGGGCAAAGTGAAAAAAAAAAAAAAAAAAAAAAACTCTCAAATACACACAAAATGCATGTTTAAACTTTACTTAGCCCTGTTTGGTACTCATTAAAATTTTCGTTCTCATTCTTCTACTTATTTTCAACCACACATTATTTATTAAAATAATATTTTTCATCACATCAATAACTTTTCTTTCTTTTTCAACCACACATTCTCCATCAATCTATTATTTCAGAATACATTCTTTCAAAATAATGTGACTCAAATACACCGTTATAGATAAATAATTTTCAAAATATGTCGAAACACTTGTTTTTCATAAATTTTATGAGTTAAAATTAAAATTATGCAAGTCACCGGAAGAAAGAAAAGCAAATCTAAATCCTTGAAATTGGAGAAAGAGAAAACCAAAATAAAAGCAAATGGCCGCAGAACGCGACAAAAAACGCCACCGAAGAAATCCCAATTCCATTCATTCCTCACTACACTCCAAATCTCCGTCGTCCCAGCACCACCAACTCAAGCACAATTACGTGTACTATTCCACCACCACTTGACAGTTGACATATAAAACACTCACAAACACACAATTTTGAAAATTCATAAAAAGAACCCAAAAAAATCTTCCTATATTTTGCTTCTATAATCTACAGATTACTCTTTCTGGGAAGCAGTAATGGGTCCGATTGTGTTGACTCAGTTAGCGACGGGTCTGAGCGTTTTGGCTGGGGCGGTTCTGGTGAAGTCCGTGATGGAGAATAATCCAATGGGCGGTCCGGGTCGACTGCCCAGATGTTCCAGTTGTAACGGTACGGGTCGGGTCACTTGCATGTGTACCCGCTGGTCGGATGGTGACGTTGGGTGTCGGACCTGTGCCGGGTCGGGTCGGATGGCTTGCAATAGCTGCGGTGGCACTGGCACGGGACGGGCCATTCCTGTTCAGATATCGGTTCGCCCTCCGAATCGGACTTCGTGAAGCTGAAGCTTGCGCAATTTAGTAATGTTATTACAATCCCGTGTATTCTGCTCTATTTTTATTATGGTTCTTATATTGAAATTATGTATTATCTGTTGGTATGCTAGAAGAGAAAGATGGGAAATTAATGTTTAGATGTAATTAAAATTAAATCGATAGATTTACTAAATAAATGGTTCTATACTTGAATTCTAGTCATTTTTCTTGCTATAAATTATTTCATCTTGGGGAATTATTACAGTGTTTCTTGAGCTATAGGAATTTTCTGTGAAATGCCTATTGATTATTTATATATTTGTTGTTCTTACATTGTATCATCAAAATATGTTATTCTGCACATATATATATTATCGGGATTCTTTTATGCGAAAGAAGGTGTAACATTATGATAGCCATTTATTTTCGAGTAATAGCTTATATTGGCAGTTTCTAATCTGTTTCTGGTGAAATCATGGTATACCAACCTTAGGTCTCATCAGATAGAGAAAACCAATATATCGGATTACCTGGAAATTTTGACGGTATATTGTCCTTCTGTACTTTAGGAAATTCAGATATATAATGTCACTAACTTTAGTTGCACATGCCCTCTTAGCTGCGTCCTTGTAAGTATTCACTCGAATTCTTCCAGCTGTGGAATTTTGTTTTAGAATTCCAACCTATACAGGGATGGAAAAAATAAAATTAGTAAGCAATTAGGAAAAAAAAGAAAAAGAAAAAAGCGAGATAATTTTGCCAATAAAACTAAAAAATTAATTATATATAAACCCTGCATCCAGTGCTGTCCAGTAAAAAGACGACGAAAGATACAATTTTTTCTCGCCATCTCCAACTCCACCATTCCAAATCCCATTGAATGTACAACTGTCATATTTGCATGGTGCATTGATTTTAAGGGCCTTCCTAGTTAACATCCGACGTCTTCTCATATTGGAGGAGCTGATACTTTATAAACAACTCCTCCATACGCGTAGGTACCTTAAAAGAACAACATTTTATCGTCATTTTCTTCGATTTTTGTTTTTAAAATATGTAAACACAAAGAGCACGGATGGAGATTAGGAATATATACCATCATATCCCTCCAAAATGCATGGATTCGATGAGTTTCGAGAGGCCTTAAAAATCTCAGCTCGAGCTGCCTTGCTACCGTAGCTCAAGTAACTATATACGTGTTACCAAAAATATATATACACATTATTTTCACAAAATGGCTTTGGAATCATTAAATCCTATTCTCAAGAAGCTTTATAGAACCATGAGAGATACCTGTGAACATAGAGGTTGTAATTTGTTCCCTTCAGATTCTTTTGCAACAGCTAAGTTTCATTTTGTTGCTAGCTGGGGAGCCTTTGCTGCATTTTCATCCGATTGCATACGCCATTTGTATAGATGCCCCTCCAAGATCAATTGTAGCTACTGTTTCTGCATAACTTTTTCCCAGGGTATTTAATAAGTAGTTTATGGTCACCTGCATGTCAACAATGTAAAGATCAGATGAATTTTAGAATGAATGAAGTCATTTATTATAAGTAATTCAGCCATTTTCAGTGAAAATATATAACTCAACTTATGCACATATAAGTTCCTTCCTGGACTCCGTCAAGAATGGACACCCAGTCAGGCTTGTATTTCAGGTTGTTTTCAAGGCCAAAAGGTCTGAGTTTGTATTCTTTCCTGTCTTAGTACTGGAGCTGGCATTTAGCATTTTTGGGGTGGCTTATAAGGCATGCAGGAAAGTCCTGCTTAGAAGCTCACTTGAAAGCTCCCCAAGCATGCTCATTATTTCGTCTTGTTGCTATTGGCTCTACCTAATTGTGGATCTAAAACATTTGTTTGATTCTTTGAATTGGGGATGTTTCATTTTTGATTTAAAAGTATCGTGGACTTAAGCCTTCTGTTTTATTTGGATCTAGTCATACATGATTTTTTGAATTGGAGAAGAGTATTTCATTTTTGAATTTAAAAGTATTGTGAACAAACTCCTGATATTTTGTTTGGATATAAAAATATTTGTCTGATTCTTTAAATTGGAGAAGCATGGTATACACTGTGTCAAATGTGGATTACTATATTCTAATTCTAGAACTGACTGAATTTCTCACCTTATCAGCTGGTATATAGTTGCACTTATTAAATTGCTCCATGTCACCTTTTAATGCTTGAAACTAAATTTACTTCCATTCAAAGGATGAGTAAAGCTATTATGTCAATTAACAAAGTATTTCTTTTTTAATTTAGAAGTATTGTGGACAACTGTTTGTTGTTTTTGTTCATGTATTAATGCTTCTCTGTTTCTTTATTAGGTACACAGAAAATTGAGTGATGCATAATCCCATTGCTATCAGTTTACATGAATGGTTTTAGTTGAAAGCTTGGCTGAACAATTAATCCTATATAGCACAATCCTATATGTAAAAGGAAAAGGAAAAGGAAAAATATTATCCTATTACTAACATTAATTCCTAGATGGACTAGAATAAGATAGATAGAATACTACATAAAATATATATCTGTTCTAACTCTCCCCTTTAGCTTGGTGCATATTACACATGCCCAAATTGGATAGTGACATATAGAATAGCCTACTATTTGGAAACCTTTGTCAAATTCTAATTACAAAATAGATCTCCTTCACGTAGTAAAGACCTCACCTCTATTTACCATTGTCAATCTTCATCTTTGGTAGATTGTCCTCCATGAGGGAATGCTTGAAAAATATATGAGAAGTTGAAGGTAGAGAGGCATTAACAATGGTGACCTGAGCAAATTTTTTCTTTTTAGTTTGCTTAAGTTTGAACCACTCCAAATGACCATGCACTTTCCAACAAATGTGAAGTGCCGTGACAATGGGTGCATCCCCGATAGCAAGAGCGTAATAATTTAACAATAAACAAGAAAAGGAGCAAGAAAGAAAGGGGATCCAAGAACAAGAAGAGGAAGGATCAGTGTAAGAGGAAAATCACTTTTGTCATACATATTGGCTAAACAGCACAAAACCCCCCTTTACCTTTTGGAAATAGCACAAAGCGTCCCTGTTTAAACCTTTCTTGTGGAAAATCCCCTATCAACACAATTCATGTGTCCTGCTGTTAGACCCCCATATATAGTGGAAAAATGGGAAAAGAAAAAAAAGAAAAGAAAGGACAAAACCCCTCTTCTATTCATGGTATGAAAAAACCCTGCTGAGGCCCGCCTTGAGACCCGCCTCACTGTGAGGCGCAGCTTCTGTGCCTCGAGGCTCAATCTGTGAGGCACAAAAAATGAGGCGTACGCCTCTACATCTGAGGCAAAAAAAATGAGGCGTGCGCCTCATTTGAAGTATGTTTTTTTCAGGGTTTTGAAAAGGAATTAAAAAATGCCTTCTTTAAAAAAGAGAAGGGCTCATTTAAAAAGATATTTTGGGCCAAACAAAATATTAAAATATCCAGAATACCAAAAGGCAGCTAGAAATCCTTCTACACGGCGGCAGACAGAAATCTTCCTAGATGGCGAGAACTACACGGCAGTCAGAAATCTTCCCAGAACTAAACGACAACCAGAAAACTTATCTTCAATCTTTCGCTTAAAAGAGGTCCTCAAGTGTTGCTTCTATGTCTCTTTTCTCCTTTGCTTCTGCCTTCTTCTAGTGACTTACAATTTGAAATTGTTTCACTAGATTTTGCTTGGCTTTTTTCTTGTTCAGTGCATCGTCACCAGATTGCACCTATTTTGTTCGGCAGATTGCACCTATTTTGTTTGTGGTGAGGCTTACGCCCATGGTATAAAAAGGCGGTAGTGAGGCTCGCCTTGAGGCCCGCCTCACTGTGAGGCGTATGTAATATGCCTCGAGGCGGTATTTTTGAGGCTAAAAATATGAGGCTCACGCCTCTAAATCTGAGGCGCACGCCTCAAGGTGAGCGCCTCATTTAAAATTTGATCTTCCAATTGTATGAAAAGAAATCAGAAAGGACCTTCTTAAAAAAAGAAAAAATCCATTTAAAAAAGCATTTTGAGCTGCAAACAAAACAATAAAATACCTAGAAAACTAAACGGCAGCCAAAAATTAGAGGACCAAAAAGAGAACAAATTTAACAGAAATTCAAAAGTCAGAATTCAAGAAGAGTATCGTTTTCTTCATCAGTTCATCAGGTATGGTTTTCCTCTTTTCTTTTTCTTCTTAGAGTTCAGTAAATATTGCATGCAATTAGTTTTTTTTTTAGTTTAAGCTGCTTCTTTTTCATTGCAAATTGAGTGATTTCTAACTTCTATAATACTTTTTATTTTGCTAAACATCTTCTTTCTTTAGGTGGACTATATCTCAATATGCTAATGACTATATATTTTATTTACTATATGCTCCAACTTTGATTTTTTTGTATTTTTGTATTATTTTATAATTATTTTACTTAATTTTTTTTTTGTGAGGCTTACGCCTCAATCCGCCTAAAGGCTTACGCCTCGCCTCATAAAGAAAAACCGCCTCAATACTTAGTTTCGCCTTTTTAAACCTTGCTTACGCCTCAAAACGTTTTGAGGCTTACGCCTCGCTTCATTACAAAAAAACGCCTCGGTACCCGTTTACGTTTTTTCAAACTATGCTTCTATTAGACAGGCCGTGCAAAACTCCCATCACCTATTGAAATTGACGAAAATGATCCTTGCTGTCTATTTTCGCAATAAAAAGATTGAAAATAACGAATATACCCTCCTATTTAAATAAACAAAAGAAAAGAAGGAAAAAAATTAAAATAAAACTAATTTCAACCATAGTCCCAAATTTTTTCAAATAAATGCAAACATGTCACAAATAATTAATTAAAAAAATGAAACAAAAAATAAAAAAAATCTCCGCCCTACCCCATACTTTATCTTCTTCCCTAACAAAAAACCGAAAATAAATCTTTATTCTTCCCCAATTCCGTCCCCAATCCTATTCAAATTCTTCACTCCCTCTCCCAAGGGGAAGTTTTTTCTTTGAATGGTCATAGCTGACAACGGTGTTTTTCTCCTGCCAACGAGGGCTAATCGCGGACTACAGGCGTCCAATTAATTGTGAGTGGTTTTTAGCTTCCTCTATTTCATGCCGTTTTACAACAATTATTCAACCACTTGCTTGAGTTTAGTAACACTCACGTAGCACATATTTTAGGGCGCTATTTTGAATTTTTCCCGAAAAGTTGAAAACTAAGTGATAAGGGCTTTGTGAAATCTTCTAAGATGTTAATGGGTAATTTGAGATTTTTTTTATTTTTTATTTACTTATTTGGGTCTTGTTTGCATTTATTTGAAAAAAATTGGTACTATAGTTGAAAATAATTTTTCATTTTTTTTCTTTTCTTTTATTTAAATAAGAGGGCGTAGTCATCATTTTTAATCTTTTTATTGAGAAAATAGACACCATGGACCATTTTCTCTAATTTCAATAGGAGAGAGAAGCTTTGCCCAACATGACTAATGGATGGAGGGGGTTTTGCCATTTCTTTTTTCCCATTTTCCCCTATTTATTGGGATTTAACAGTGGGACAGACGGAATGTGAGGGTAGGGGCTATTCCATAAGAAATGTTTGAAACATGGACGTTTTGTACTATTTCCAAAAGGTATGGGGTTTTCGACAGCAAGGGCAATAGGTAGGAGGTTTTGTGCTGTTTAGCCATATATATTCAAAGGTGAATATTACAACGAATAAGCTCTCTATAGAGTAACTAATTTAAAAGCAAAAGAACTACTAGACTATAACTTTATCAAAATATTAAAACTAATCTAATCATCTATAAATTCATAATTCAAATTAAACCATATTTTAAAATTCTATATATATAAACTTTATCTGTTAAGAAAACTCAACTCCGACAAGGTAGACTAGAACTTCATACTCTAATGGGGTCGATCTTTTATCTTGACCAAATGTTGCACTAAAGCTGAACTCATATTAAGGAGGGCAATCTTTCTTATGAATTAAGTAACTAAACTTATTAATGGACAATTAATGATTCTGCAAATCGTCCCTAAGAATATGATATGAATAAGGGGGATGATTTCTCCTTTTAAGCAAACTCCAAAATGTAAAATTTATGCAACTTTTCTTCAAAAATTACAATTAGTTGCCCATACTGAGGAGCACAAGGGACGAGAGCTGTAGATTGGTTTGTAGAAAAAAATGATTTGCAACATTGGAGGGCCCCTATAAGGAAACAATTATTTTATATTGAAAATATAACTTCCATTCAAATGTGTGATGGCGAGTCAAAATTATTATCGTTATGTGCATGTCTAAAATTCTTTTCTTCAAATGTTTAGAAAATCGATTCAAAGAGACACATAATAAATCATAATAATCACCATTAGAGTCTCCTGACCTATATAGCACAACAAAAGTTAAAAATTTCACAGTTAAAATTATTTTATTTATTTATTTATTTAATCCGAGCATGAAATTTAGGAATATTGACAACAAAGGGAGGAGCTAACACAATGTATTGGTAATTAGTAGACAACTCCGAATATCTAAGAGAAAAGTTTGCAAATGAATTGCCTTGGATAAAAATGAGGCCACTTGGGGAATATCACTCATTTGAAGTAACACCAAAACAAAATCAATGTGAAATGCAAAAGAGTAGGTAATATTAATTTTAGCATGAGGTCAAAGACACATGGAATGTTTGACTTCAATTGCAATGCTATGGGTAATTCTCCAACTATATCGGTGTTAAGTGTATCGGCTATATGTGTGATCGCATAGGAGACACAATACATTGATCAAAACCCTAAGGAGAAAAGCAGTTTATCCAGGCTGGTTACAACTGTACTATAATTATTGAAACCTCTAAAGATTTTATAGATGATTGACAAATAAGGTTTGATCGTGTTAGCACATTTCTAACATGATGATGCAGTACCTTACATTAGCCATAGTCTTAAGTATACTTCTTTAGCATACAAGTTGGTGGATTTGTCAATGAGAGATGCAAATGATGATATAATTAATGAAAAGATATCTTGCATTGTCTCATCACTATAAGAGATATTGATGCCTTAATACGACATATTTCATAAAAACAAGAAGTGACTGTTACTTTGTATACCAACGTATGAATGTTTTTAAAAGCTCATGGAGACCAATGCTCTGACACCAAATTGATGCGAGAGCATAATATTGTGGCCAACAACGGATGGGCACAATTAGATTTAGGGTTGTATTGTAGGGGAGAAGAGGGGAGTCCCCTCAGGGCCACTGAGGTGAATACCCGGCCGTAAACTTCAGGGCCCCGTGGAATTAGTCGAGGTGAGCGCAAGCTGGCCCGGACATCCACGGTTATAAAAAAAAAAAAAAAATTGTAGGGGAGAAGAGGGGGTTGTGGTCGTGGTCAAGTTGGGTTATGTGGTTTTTTGGATTGAGTTTGGGTTTGGACCATATATGTGTATTGGGTCGGATTTATTGGGTTAATGGCTATGGTTATGTGTATATGGGATAGGTTAACGGTATATTTGATTGTGATATGAATAGCAGCACAGGGACACTGTAATTAGACTTTTTTTTCATGGAGCAGAACTAATGTAGCTACAAAAATAGCAAACAAGCTACGTGTTAAGACTTTTTTTCGAACTTTTTTTTTTCACCAACTAAAAAGAGGAAAAAGATTTGTTTCCTTGACTGCTAGTTAATTTTTCTTACCCTTGAATTTGTGTTTTGTTTAGGAGTACGTAGGCTAGTTGAGGGTGAAGAGATTGTATTTTGAAAACAAATTTTGATTGAGAAAATAATTTGCTTTGATACCAAATTGACGAGGGAGCATAGTAATTTGACAATGAACAAGAAAGGGGATTCAAGAAGAAGAAGAATTAGGGTAAGAGGAAAATCAATATATCATACTCCCTCCATCCCATAAAGATAATCTTACTTCTATTTTCACACAGATTAAGAAAATATAATTAATATAGTCAGAATAGTAAATTTTAGTTACATTTTTCTAATATACCCCTACATTGAGTTTAAATAGGAGTAGTTCATGTTTGTTAATAATAAGGCACATTAAATAAGAGCATATTAGAAAATTAAGAAATCAATTACACTATAAACAAGGAAATTGACGTTTAATTTCGAAATTGGTCCATCTTAAATTCTGGAAGAGTGCAATTTTACCCCTAAATTTCCAAAAGTTAACCCCCACGGCGGAAAAAAAAACTTGCATTTTCTTCGGATAGCTCTCTTCTTATTTATAATCACTTCTGTGCCATGTGGTTAATCTTTAATTGCTTCGAACCAACTCCAAATTAGCTCCAAATAGTTTTTCACGCCAACTGCATCCAAGTTAATCATATATTAACTAAATTAAGTAGATATCCGTTCAATTTAGAAATAAAAAACAAATTTAGAAGTCCGGATTGCACTTATCGGGTTCAACATGGGTTTCTTTGATTTCAAATTTTTTTGTTGGTTCTTTAATTAGGGCTGCAATTTAATTTGAAAAGCAAATTTAGAAGACCGGAGTGCACTTATCAGGTTCAGCACAAGTTTCTTTGATTTTAGATTTTTTTTTTTGTTCGTTCTTTAATTAGGGTTGCGATTTAGGTTCCATTTGAAATCCTAAATTAGAAGCCTCATTTTTAAACAAAAATTGATACATTAAAAAAAAAGAGAAACAAAAAGGCTTAGCTGACCGAGATGCACAAGGCCGCTCACAGGGGAACGGAAAGTTTAACCCCAAGTTGGATTAAACTTGCTCTGATACCAACTTGAAATTTTGGCTGAAATATATATACTAGTGCAATCCTATCTATGAAAGGAAAAGGAAAAATATTATACTATTACATTAAGGGTGTGTTTGAGCCACATTATTTTGAAAGAATGTATTTTGGAATAGTAGATTGATGAAGAATGTGTGGTTGAAAAAGAAGGAAAAGTTATTGATGTGATGGAAAATATTATTTTATTGAAGAATGTTTAACTGAAAATGAGTAGAAGAATGAGAATGAAAATTTTATACAAATTTGATTTGAAAAGCAAATTTAGAAGACTGGAGTGCACTTATCAGGTGCACAAGTTTCTTAGATTTTAGATTTTTTTTTGGTTCATTCTTTAATTAGGGTTGCGATTTAGAGTTCAATTTGAAATCCTAAATTAGAAGCCTCATTTTTAAACAAAAATTGATACATAAAAAGAAAAAAAGAAACAAAAAGGCTTTGCTGACCGAGTGGCACAAGGCCGCTAACAGGGGAACGGAAAGTTTAACCCAAGTTGGATTAAACTTGCTCTGATACCAACTTGAAATTTTGGCTGAAATATATATACTAGTGCAATCCTATTTATGAAAGGAAAAGGAAAAATATTATACTATTACATTAAGGGTGTGTTTGAGCCACATTATTTTGAAATAATGTATTTTGGAATAGTAGATTGATGGAGAATGTGTGGTTGAAAAAGAAGGAAAAGTTATTGATGTGATGGAAAATATTATTTTATTGAAAAATGTTTAATTAAAAATGAGTAGAAGAATGAGAATGAAAATTTTAATGTGGCTCAAACATGGGGCTACTTCTTAACTAGACTAGAATATAAGATAGATAATATGCTAGTTAAAATAGATCTTTTATTCAAAATGTTTACATAGTCATGAATTGATTCATGAGAAGATGCTTAAATAGTGTGGACTTTCTCCATTCACTGTTTTGACATTTTGGTTTACTCTTGCTTTAGATGATACATTTCTTATAGAGTTACATGCACCACTGAACCTACTGATGTGCATAAAATTAGAAGTCTAGAAAGAGTCACTGGGAACTTGGTCAGGCAGTTGCTCTGAGATTTGATAGATATTGTTAGTTGTTACATATTATATTAGTATAATGGTGTCTAGAACCCCAAAGTTAATAAAATCATTTGAAGTTGGAATAGAAAGTGAAACCAAATTATAAATTGAGCCAATCATGTCCAAGAAAATACTACTCAGTCTGGGTTTGGATTGTTGCGATCCTATACTATACTGATCGATTTGTGTGAGATTTAGATTCTCAGTAACGTTTATTACTCTAGCCCCTATATTTTTATCATTTATTTCCACGTCGCTTGTGATCTTGAGTTTCTTGATAGAATTGTATTCCAATCGATACCTCAATTGAGGTTTTGTCATGCCTTTAAATAATTGAATATACAACCTAAAAAATCTGACTCCATATTATCAGGTTAGATTAAATACAAATACAGCTGCTTAATGCAAAATTATTCTAGTATTACAAATATAAAAATAACAGCAACAATAATAGAAATAATTGTTAGTATTGTTGTTCTTTTGTCATCATTGGTTGCAGAACATTTGATTTCACTGCACTTTGTATAGATGTAGCAATGGATTGAACTGTGTCTTTCAATGATATACCAAATTTGTTAGAAATAAGGTTTTACTTCTTGCTGCTGTTCTTTTATCATCGTTATTCTTTATGTGCGCGTAACTGGGCTGGTTCTTTGTTGGGTCTTCCGGTTAGCTATGTTCCATTTTAATTCTAAAATTGAGGTTTGTGGCTTTATAACAGTTATAAACGGTCGATCTTATTGTTTTCGAACTGTGTAATTCTCATCTTTCATTTTATGTTCCTCAGATTCGAGACTGTTCTGACCAATAACAATGTAACATGCCATGACTTCTCTTCGTCGTGCAAATGGTCAGCAGATATATAAGCCTAACAGTATATACGGGATTAGAATTTCTCAGGTATTTGTACACTGCATAAACTTTTTTCTACAGCTGACAAACATGTAGGCAATACATATCTCAACAATACAACATCAATTGGAAAACACACTGTCAACACGTCGTCCAATTATGATTGTTGCTGGTGTTTCTCCAACACTTCCATGTTGAAGTGACTTCATTGCTTCTTTCACTTGGGGCTGAAAGCCTGTAACACCATTAGCAAATTAGTATAAGCACCTTGCTCATAGTTTATATGAAATGTGTATTTCCTGTATGCACGACTAACACGTCTAAAATGTACATCTCTCTCTTAATATCATGTGTAGCTAAAGTTTAAGCCTGAAGTTACACTTACTGCAAAAACGGTGGCATGGCCTGGATCGGCAAGGTGAGCAAAGAGGTTATCAATAGGTCCTGTTCCAGTATAAATGTGCTGGAACCATGCTCCCATCACGGCCAACATGGCCAACCTTCCATTCTTGATCTCCTTTGTCCTCAACTCCTTTACTTTTTCGGGAGATCCAGATCCCCATCCAAGTGGGTCGAACCACAGGCCACCAGGGTAGCCAACATCAGTTCCCGTAAGCTTGTTGTTGGGGAAGATGGGGTCAGTGTTCACGCACCCAGGTTTGATGATGTCTGCCCATCGTCTTCCCTCGGCCCAACCAATGAAAATCATTTCAACGATGAAGAGTGTCGTGGTATCAGTGAAGTATTCTTGTTCGCCAGCAGTGTACCATGAAGGAGTGTTTAGGATGCCAATCTTTGTCAGGAACTCAGGGATGAAAATACCTGCAGCACCTAACATGGCCCATCTGCAGTGTACAATCTCTGATTGCTGGTTCCATTTCAAGCTTTCGGGATCAGATGCTGTAAGAAATTTACATCAATTATTCGTTTGTTTGAAGGTCTTAAGAACTCTTTGTTACTTTTCTTTCGGATCAAGTGATCCTTGCAATAATAAAACAAAAGATTGCTCTACATTATTCTACTATTCAAAGTTCTTTTTTACGTGAATATTTGTATAGGAGATCATGAAAGCGAACATATGTTTGGCTTGAAGCCTTACCTAGGCCAAGAGGATCGAAGCCAAAGTCTCCTGGGAGACTGCACGATAGAAATTCAATTAGATATTAAGAAATCTGAGATGTATTACACTATATTAGAAGAAAAACACAATTCAATTATGACATGTTTGATAGGAGGATTGGATAATAATGGGACAGAGCATACTAAATGTGCACTTAGGATGTTGGATTGTCTCTATACCTGCCATCGAGCCACGGTGGAGGGGTGCTTCCGGGGAACCACAATGGTCTGTCAGGATCAGCTGCAGCACGGACAGTAACTGATCGCACTCCGGTTGATGTAGCATTCTTACTTACTCTCAATTTTCTCCCCGATAAGAACGAAGCCTTTGTCGCTCTGGTTGATGAGAGAGCAACGGTTGCAATGGTCGATGAAGCACAGGCACAGACTGCCATGTCGACTGATTTTTTTGTGGAATGCGTGGGTGAGAGGTGTAGAAATGAGAATCAGAATTAATGTAATAAAGGGGCCTTATCTTCAAGGATTGGAGTGTGGATATGTGATTGGCTGATTGAGTTGCCATGTGGATTACATAATCTGATATGTTGTTCTCTACTTTCAGTTTCTTGATTTTGCCTTGGAATAATCTGAATCTGGGTGTATTTTGATAGGCAATTTTGCTTTTATTTAGGGTCATAAATGGAAATTCTGAAGTTTTATGCTGCTTTTTTTTTTATTTATCTTTTTTATTTAATAATGAAAATTAACTTATCTTTTTAATACTTTTACATTAAAATTTATTTATTTATCTAATTAATTTTGACATTTGTAACAATCCCACTAGAACTCTTCACCGTTGATGGGTTAATATCATTCCAATTTTGAAACATTACGTCTTTGTTTGAGTTTCATTTTTTGGATTAATTAGTTTTGTAATAGTATTTTTTTTGTTGGAGAATGTATAGTTAAAAAGTAGAAAAAATCTTGAATTTACGTGTAAAATTATTTTTTTCAGAAAATATATGATTGTAAATGAATTTTGTAATGCTATCTTACAACACTGGTGTTACAAAAGTAATAGATTCAATGGAATGTGGAATTCATTTAATTATATCTATCATTTAATGTCATATTAGCATCATTTACACAAGTATTCTAATACTAGTGGTTTTAAATAGCTTTATTCTTGAAAAAATGTGGCTCAAACAAAGGCTACATTTCATAACACATCCGAAAGAATTATGCTATTTGTACAGTGTTTTTGTACAACATTGTTGACAATGTTGGTTGTGGCAAAAAAATATTGGTTGAAATAATGAATTATTTTTTAAACTGTCAATGATAACATGTCACGTGACATGTTGTCAACAATAATGTCAAAATCATTGTACATCAAGCATTGTTCCATCCAAAAAGGGAAATCTTAATAGGTATCAATAATTAACATTATGTTTTCAAGAATTGTACGACAAAATTACAAAAATCGGGTCTTTTTTTGGTATATAACTTAGGACCTTATAAATAACTTTTTCATAATTCATGTGAGTACTTTTTCTAATTGGGTGAAAAATCTAATAGTCCCAGAAGTTTCACTATGTAGTATGTACGGAAAATATGTATAACATTATTTTACAAAATGTAAAACACCGTGTTAAAAAAGATTATTGAAAAAAGAAAAATAAAAAGAAATAAAAATAGTATTTTGAGAATAAAAAGGATTAAAAGTAAGTGAAAAATTAATAAAATAAAAATATTTAAGAGTAAATATGGAATTAACAAACTTTTAAAGGGAATTTTGGAATGTGGTAATTACATCAAACCAAAATTTTTAAACTCCAATTTCAAAAATTAGATATAAGTTCATTTATACAAAAATCAGATATTAATTCAAATATTTAATATTATTAATACAACCAAAATTCATCACAATCCCTAATTTCCCCTCTCATTTCTCTCTCTCTACATCTCTATACCCATATCTCTCTCTCACGACAGTCGGCATCCTTCTCTCTACTTTGGAGACGCAGTTCTCTCTTTCTCTCACACGGCAGTTGGCATCCCTCTCTCAACCCGTCGCGGCGCAGCAGAACCGCTGAGCCGATCTGGTCATCTTGTAGCAGTACTATGCGACCATCAAACACGGCGCAGCAACACCGCTGCCTCGTTGCTGGCAGTATTGCTGCAAGCCGTGCGACGACCGCTGCATGCTTGTGATGGTGTGTGTGGTGATGATGCTAGTGGTGGTAGAGGTGCGGTGAGTGGAGGTGGGGTGTAGCCGCGATGGTTTTGGGTTGGTTTTTTCCTTCGATCAACTTCGTTGGAGCTTAGGGGTGCTCGCTAGTGAGGTGGGATGCAACAACTATGGTTTTGGAGTTTTTGGGTTGGTTTCTTCCTCCAATCTGCTTCGTCGGAGGCTCGGAGCTTTGGGAGTGCTCTCCAGTGTTTTTTTGTGGTAGCGGTGCCGGCCTTTTTGTGAGGTGGTAGCGGTGTCGACTTTTTCGGGTTCTTTTTCTATTTCTATTTGTTACATATTGTAAGGTGGTGTTGACGGTGATGTTGGAAGCGGTGGTGGTGGTGGTGGTGGTGATTGAGGGTGGGATGGTGTGGTGTTTGGGTTTTTTTTTTTTGTTGATGGCAACGGTTGTGGTGTATTGAGGTGGGTGTAGGTGCAGGTGCAGGTGGCAGTAGAGGTGGAGGTGGTAGGGGTGGTTGATATAGGTAGCCACCGTGGTGGTATTTAGTGGTGGTGTTGGATGTCATCGTCATCGTTGCTCGTGTTGGCGATAGTGTTACTGGAGGCAGTGGTGAGGTGGTGGTGGTCACAAATTATTTTGTTGATTGTAATCAATAAATTGGTTGGTGTGTGATTAATGAAATAGATAAATTGTGATCAATAAATAATGTGTAACCTAAAAATTTATAATTGTTTAATAAGTTGTGACTTATAATATTTGTGATTTGTGACGGATCGATAAATTGTGACGTATAATTTTTTTGTTTGTGACATATAACATTTTCGAATTGTGACCTTAAGATAATTTGTGACATAAAATTTCTGATTGAAAATTTGTGTTTGTTTGATAAATTGTGATTTATAATATTTGTGATTTGTGATCGATTAATAAATTATGACGTATACATTTTTTATTTATGATCGATGAAAAATTTTGACCTATAAATTTTTTTAACAAATTTGTGGCGTATAAAAATTCTGATTTGTGATTGAAAAATAGTATGTGACTAATTAAATCGTTAATTTGTGATCAAATCGTATAAATTTGTAACCTCAATATATTAAATTTATAGAATATATAATTAATTAAATCATAAATAAATTTTAATTAGTATCCGATTTTTGAAATTTGAAACATATGTTCTTAATTTTGAAATAAGTGATACTTAACCTCTTAATTAGGAAATTTTCCCTTTTTGAATTGTTAGTTATCAAAATTTTCCGGTTAGGGATAATTAGGCCCAATTGAAGAACTTAGATATGGGCGCTAATATGAGCGAACTGGGTCGTAGCGCTAGGCTTTGTGGGCTTCCATGTTTGAACTTGTTATTGGGCTTGAATTGATATTTGGGCCCAATTTTGCTTGAGTTGCATTAAGTTTTGGGAAAAATTCATAAATAAGGTGTATTCTTTACACCAATTCAAAAATAAGGTTTATAGTTTGAAACTTCAAAAATCAGGTTTTTTTTTTTTTTTTTAAATTCTAATATAATATAATATAATAAACCCACCCCACATGCACCACCCCCTACTCCGGTGACTATTCCGACGACAATTCCAACCACCACTTTTCTCCGGCTCCGATTCCGGCGACTGCTCCGATTCCGGCGACCATTCCGGCGAGGTCACAGATTTTTAAAGAGTCACGTATTATTATAGTCACCGGTCACATTTTGGTCACAGATTTACAATTTAGTTAGTCACATATTATTTTTCAGTCACGGATAATAATTCTTATAGGTCACATATTATTTTACGGTCACAGTTCAAAAATTTTGTAGGTCACAATTATTTCTTTGGTCATATATTTCAAATTTAGTTGGTCACATATCAAAATTTATAGGTCACACGGTCACATATTTCAAAAACTGTTTGGTCACAGATTATTTTTGAGTCACATATTACTAAATTTTTAGGTCACAGTTAAGTAATCAGTCACAGATTACCAAATATTTGGTCACATACCCTCAAATACTTGGTTACATAACCAAGTAATTGGTCACATACACCAAATAGAGGTCACACATCACATCACACCACACCATACCAACACCGCTTGTCACAGATTAAATATTTGGTCACAGATAACTAAATATTTGGTCACACACCACCAACAATAACCACCAACGTGGCCGCCCCCGCCACAAAATTCCCACCACCACCATAGATCCACCAACAATAACAACCAACGCACATCACACCACCAACAATAACCACCAACGTGGCCGCCCCCGCCACAAAATCGCCACCACCACCATAGATCCACCAACAATAACAATCATAGATCCACCAACAATAACATCACTCAATAGCCAAAAAAAAAAAAAAAGAAAAAAAATAAAATGCAAGTAAATCGGCTGCTTTGCACGTGATTATTTGGGAAAAAAGCAATCGAAATCGCTCCCAGCCGATTTGCCCCTTTTCCGGCAATGAAATCGCGCCTTTCCTCCGACGATTTCGCTGCTCACGGGCAGCGATTTCGCTGCCCCTTTCCGGCAGCGAAATCGCTGCTGTGCCGAGGAGGGGGGGAGGGAGGGAGGCGGAGGCGCGGCGGCGGCGGTGGTGAGGAAGAGGGCGGCAAGAGAAATGGAGAGAGAGAGAGAGAGAGAGAGAGAGAGAGAGAGAGAGAGAGAGAAAAAATGGATTGAAAATGAATTAGGGTTTGAAAAATTAGTATTATAATATTATTTAAATATTTAATTTATACCTGATTTTTGATTAGATAAATATTGGACCTGAATTTTGAATTTGAAAGTTAAAACCACTGGTTTTTTGTAATTTCCTCTTAAGGTTTCCCTTTCAATAAAGTTTAGTTACTTCGCTACAAAGGTTGAACCCCAACCTTGAGGGCCCCCACCGCCCCGTCCCTTCCCTTCCCTTCCCAAGAGCATCGTGGAAGAGGTAAATCGTGGGATGTGTCTCTAAGAGTCGGGAAACGAACCCTCACACTGCGGCACCGTATATATGAAAGGAATACCATATGTAACACAAATTTCTAACATCGATTCCTTCAAGTCGAACCTCTTGGCGTCCAAAAATAAAAAGAATAGTATTTCGATTTTACCTAAAACCCTGTGAATAAATTTGTTTCAACATGAGATAAAAAAAATATATTATTATTACGATTTTCTTCTCCTCCGCCAGATGTGTTTGTGAGGTGTATTTTTTATTTTTTCCCCTTCAAAAGTCAACGTGATGGTATGCAGATTTAAGGACGACTTTTTCCGCAGCTTAATTGTTTTAAGCAATCTGAAATCTTCCCTAAATTTGCTTGAAAATTCTATCAATATTTTCTTTTCCAGGCATTATAATCTGTGTTTCCTTACATTTGTTTCTTTTAATATACTATACTATGTTGTTTTTAACTACTTTCGTGAAGGGAAAAAAATGATGGGCCATGTTATGATTATTTAGCTAAGTTGACCAAGCCATTATAACAAGGAAGTGCACCCTTTGGGGAGAAGGTTGGTTGGCGATGAGGTGGGGTGGGGTTGGTGGAGACATAGTGAGAAATTAATTGGTAAGAGCAAAGAGATGAAATATAAAAGAGTTGATATTTTTTTCTCGTATTTAGAGGGATGTTCTTGTCCACGAATTATGCTATGAGTACAGGGAAATTTTACGGAATACAAACAGAAATTTGAAATGGATGGACTGGAGGAGGGATTTTTCCAATTCAAAATTCTGTATAAAATCTGGCAACATTTCCTGTACTCAAGGAATTATTCTCTTGTCCACAGTCATTCGTAATTTTTATAGCAAATTAGATGGGAGGGTTTTTTTTTTTTTTTTTTGTATAAATTTATATATATTTTTTGTTTTTCACTTATAGTTGTGATTTAACTTCGTCGTATATTTTCCTAATATTTAATTGGTAAGGTTGCAAAGAGTGTATAACTCAATTGAATGCCCTTGTACAGAGATTTACGAGGCTCGAGAGGAGACACGTTAAAATTATTTGGTAAAAAAACAAAAATAGAACTTTTAAGCCAAAAATCGTGTTTATTAACTATCGAACTGCTCCTTTAATATTATATACTAAACATGTATAATGTGACTTATTCGTAAATGAAAAATGTTTATAAAATATAAAATTTAAAGCCACTTTCTTTGGTGAGGGTCGATAAAGGAAAAATGATTAAATCAATAGCCCACATAGCATTTGGTCTTATCCTTATTCATTATGGCCTCCTCATTGATTCCAAAGGTTATTCAACTTGGACACTTGGTCTTGTGACTTGTGTGACCTTTTGAAATCTCATTCTACTTGGAAGACTTTGCTTTCACAATTTAGAGAATTGATGATTTAATTACTGGATAACGTGTCGTGTGTAAAATTATAAATACCCATTTATAAGTTAAAAGAAGAAGGAATATGTTAGAATATTAGAGTTCGTCTTATTTGCGTTTCAGTTTTCAATTTTGAATTCATTTTACACGTTTGATATGTTATTTTGAAAAAATTATTTCTCAAAATAGGAAATTAGAAAATACACTGGTTTGAAATTTTGAAAAATTGTTTTATAACACTTTATTCTATGAAATTTAATTATTCAGTAAAATAGAACAATTTTATGTTAATATATGTATTTTAAAGTTGGTATTTCATACAATATTTTTTTTTTTTGCCACAAAAGTAAAATAAAAAATAATAGTTAGAAAAATATAGGAAATAAAAATTAATAACGTGGACTGAGAATATTTTTATCTGTGTTCATTTAAATATTTTTAAGAATTTTTATGTAAATAATCATTAAAAGTTTAAACTTTTTTTTTATATATAATTTTATTTTTTCAGAATTTTTCTTAGAATTTTAGATTTATTTTTTCGAGATTTTTAAATTTTTAAAATTTATTTAAACACTTGTTTTCTATATTTTGAATGTTTTCAGAATTTTCACTGAAAACTCTAAATACGTCAAAAATGCATTTTTTGTTTTATGTTATAAGTTCAACATTGTTTTCAAAAATATATTTTCAAAAATTACCATACCTAACACGTTTCAAAGTTTTTCAAAATTGAAAATGGATTGAAAACGATAAACCAAATACATCCTTATCTTCTAATGTAATTGTGAAAAAATTTGATTCCATTGGATATTTCAGCAAATGTAATGATAGATCAAGAATTAAAAGTTAGGATGGAGACTTAGGAAGGAACATGCAATGATTTTGATCAACGAATAATAAATTTCGAAATAGATTCTTCAACTATGCAAATGATAATTAGCATTATTTCAATCAAAATCGGCAATTGAGCACTTGAAATTGCCTCTCCTTTTGTCTCAAAACCTCATCTCTACTTTGAGCAACATTAATTACAAAGCACTCGAAATTCGGAACATTTTTTCTCGATGTCAAATGTAGTTACAAAGCACTAATATATGTTAACCACCTTAAATCAATACTATTTACTAAGTGTACATATTCTTTAAAACTTATTTTTTTTTTCTAATCTCATATACAACTGTACATTTTTTTAATAAAATAATTTTACTCGTAAACCCATAAATTTTTTCTACATTTAATTACACATACTTCAAAAAAAAAAAAAAAAAAATTCATTTTTTTACAAAATTTATTGTCAAAAAATCTATACCAAGTAGAACTCAAATACATATTTGTTTTCCCTCTTATGCATGTTCTTGCTATGAAATTATAACTAGTTTGACATTCTCTGGCAAAATCGAGGTCATCGATTGTTTAAAGTATTGTTGAAATCAAAGACAAAGCCGTGTGCTACATCATGGAATGTAAACAAAATTGTCAATCAAGATGTAAGCGTAACAAAAATGTCGATCTATTAGCATTGCAATCATGCATTCGATTACTGGTACTTTATCGTTGTTCTCGTTCTCCCGTCTCCTGCTATATTTTAATATACTTGATTAAAATTTTCGCATCGGGTCCTACTCAAGATGGGAGAAGCATATCAATTTCTACAACTCCATGTCCCTTTCATCTTTATATGGTTGCTGGGTCAACAAGCTAAGGCGCAGTCTTTTAACATAATTGAGTTGTGTGGAAAATAAAGGCACAAACTATTTGATTATTTGTTCTGAAAGTACAAGATAATGTTGCATACGATGATTCTAGTCATCCATCAAACTCCATTATTGAAATTTCAGAAGAAAAAGGAAAATTGATTATTATGTCTGGTGATCCATTTGTTGGTCCCATAAGCATATGATAATGTTTATTTGCTTGTGTTCATCTAAGCAGCTTATGGGTTTTCACATGCAATTGTAGATGGAACTCCCAATGATTTTAATCACTAGTCTTTGTGTGCAAGCAATGTCCAGAATTTTGTACACTGAGATTATTTTCTATTAAGAAAGAAAATATCTAGATATTATATGTTATTCAACGTGCGATTTTTCAAAATTGTAATATTAAACATAATGTAGGGATGCAAATTGTATTGAATTTGACACGTGAGATTTCTAGAAGATGTGACAAAATTAATAAATTCGATCGAAAAAAATTGTTCCATCGATCACTAATTTATTGTCCCAATAGCATGTCTGAGCTCGATTAATTTCAATGGCCAAACTCGACCCGATTTATGATATAAAAAAAAATCATAATTTACGACTTGGTTTACATTTTCTTATGATTAGAGCTCGATGGGCAAGGATTTTGCTTCCACTGCTTTAGAAGAGCTTCATAATTAAGCTATCTTATGTTAGATTTCTTTAAAAACTCTTCTAATCAGATAAACACTTTCAAAAAAATTATCTAAACAAATTCAAAAGTAGCTTACTAGTATCAAAAATAATTTTCAAAATGGGCCCCTGGACTTCTACAAAGTAAAAAAGCATCACATGGCACACACCTTAATGTGTAGATTTAAGTCAATTATTACAATTTGTGGAAGAAAAGCTAAAGGGGTGTTTTATTTGTTGTTTTCAGTTTCAAGAGAATTTCTAATTGTGGTGTAAAATTGAATGTAAATTCGTATCTTCAAAATCACAGTTTCAAAATTTTTTACATACTAATGGATCTAAATCTAAAAATTGCCCCAGCTGAAAGAGTTAAATTCATAGTTTACCTATTGTGAATGTAATAAAATAAAATAAAAAGATGTAAATTTATATATTTTTTAATATTTTCTATCGAAAAATGCAATTTGCATTTCTCCATTAAAGAGGTTTCCAGCCTCTTTGGAGATCTAAAATTCTATTTTGCACCACCATCAAAGATGTTCTCAAAAACTTGTTTGGTCTTATGTCTTTGAAAATACAATTTGGAAATAATGTTAAACTTATAGCATAAAACTCATAAACATACTTTTTTATGCCTTCTATTTCTAGTGAAAATACAAAAAAATTCAAAACGTGGGAAATAAGCGTTTAAAAAATATATTTAAACAAAAATTTAAACTTTTTTTAAAAATAAATATGATAAAATAAAATTAAAAATATTCAGAAAAGTTAATTTTAAAAAAATTAAAAAATAAATATAGTTCTCGCTCTTATTGGTTATTTAAATGAAAATAATAATTGAATTGATTTTTTTCCATATATTTTGCTAACTTCATTATTATTTGTTTGTATTTTACTTTTGTAGAAGAGAAAAGAATATAGTAAGATCACCAACTTTAAGATGTATATATTATTTGATAATATATTAACATAAAATCATTTTAATTTCTTAAATAATCAAATTCATGGAAAAAAATGTTATTAAAATATTTTTTTTTTTTCAAAAATTCCAAAGCAAATGTATTTTTTCAGTTTTCTTGTTTTGAAAAACAATTATTCAAAATGACATATCAAACTTGTTTTAAAAAATCTTAAAAGGTAATTAGCACATAATGTCCTTACCTTTTACTATTATTGAGGAAAACGTACTTATTTTTCATTTTTTGACATTTTCAATCTTATTTCCACATTTCATTGCTCAAAATGTCATTTTTATCAATTTTTTCAACTAAAAGTTATGAAATGACAAATGTATCATTCTATTTAAAAAAAAATAATAATAAAAATAGATGGAAAGAATTAATTGAAACCACAGTCTCAATTTTTTTTTAAAAAAAGTACAAAAGAATCCTAAATAAATTATTAAAAAGGTAATTAGTATATAATGTTCCTCTCTTTCACTATTATTGTGAAAAATGTTCATAACTTTCATTTTTTGACATTTTTCATTATTAATTACACCTTTAATTACACAATAATACACACACACACACACACACATACACTAGGTGCAAGCAACGTGCAATGCACGTTTGCTTAGTTTATATTTAATAGTTTTGTTTAAGAATTAATTTGTTAGCAATAAAGATGTAATTTTTTTTGTTAATTAAGGGCGTGTCTGAGCGCGCTGTAAGGAGGAAGGAAAATTGATTATGTTACCGTTTTTTTTTCAAACCTACAGCCCTACAGTGAGAGAATTGGTCCGAAATTGCGACTCCCAACGACATGAATTGTGTTGCCAACGGCTTGATTTCTGCTGAAAAGCAGAAACAGATATCATCTAAATAATTAATGATGTAATATTTATGTAATTGATAAATAATTATATGTGTGATTTTGATATTGTAATGTAGGTTAGTGAGATTGAAGAAAATAAGCAAAAGTTGACAAATTTAGAGAAATTGCTAAATTGTAAGGGATCCAAAGTTCGGGGACTAAAATGTAAATACTTAAAAGTTGTGTCGAATCTCACGATGAAGATTTGAGAGTGCTCGGAATCAATTGGATAAAGGAAGACGTCAAGATGATCAAATTTAGTCAAAAGATGATCACAAATCAATTTCCAACCGAAAAGTTATGCTCCGGTGTTTTAGTCTCATATTGAGACCTATTTTTGGCATAGAAAGTGATCGAATTGAAGAATGATGTCTGAATCAAAGTTTTAGCCAGATGAGTTAGCTTTCCAACACATTTTGAATCGCCTCAATCGGATATCGGAATACAAAGTTATGATAAAAATAATGAAGGAATGTGCAACTACCTGTTTAAAACAAGAAATTCCGTTACATAATCCGTTAAAACAACAAATTCTGTTAGTTTTTCTGTTAAAACAAGAAATTCCGTTATATAGCCACTTTTAATATATAAAAGATTTATATATATATATATATATATATATATATATATATATATATATATATATATATATATATATATATATATATATAAGAAAATTATTTTTTTGAATTTCTAATTTTCCAAGAATTTATTTGGGATTCGTTTGCACTTTTTAATTTCTATTTTTTTAATAATTTATTTGGGATAAGTTTGCATTTTTTTTCAAAAAAAATAATTTCTAATTTTTTTAATAATTTATTTGGACTCGTCTGCACTTTTTTTAAAAAAATTGGAATTATAATTGCAATTAGTTCTTTTTTTTTTTTTTTTTTTACTTTTTATATTGAAATAGGAGTGTGTATGCATCATTTCACAATTTTTTGGTTGAGAAATTGGATAAAAATTGATTGAAATGATGGTTTGCACAATCAAAAGTATAATTAAGGGTGAAAATGTCAAAAAAAAAGAGCAAAGTATTGACGTTTGACTTTTTTACAATAATAGTGACATTATGTACTAATTATTTGAAACTCGTTTGTACTTTTTTTAAAGTATTATGGTTGCAATTAGTTCTTTTTTTTTAATTTTATTTAAATAGAAGAGTATATTCGTCAATTTACAACTTTTAATTGAGAAAATGGACGAAAATGACCTTTTACGCAATGAAAAGTGAAAATAAGGATAAAAATACAAAAAAAAAAAAAAAAAGATAAAAAAGTTTTTCACAATAATAGTGAAATGTAATAATGTTATCTGATAATTACCTAATCTTAAAATAAAACCTCAGAACATAAAATTGGGAATGGATTTAAAACTCAAAACTAAAAAGTGACATGTAAATTAAATGGGCCCTTAAGTGATCTATATATACATATAGTAGATAGATATACAATTTCTTGGAGGTTACCCTTTTTTTTCCTAGAGTTGATGGAATGAATGAATGAATCACAATTTATTTGGTCAACACAAAAACTAGAACTAAATATGGAATAGAGAGAACTAAAATTTAGAGGACATCATGGAAATAATCATTAATTTATGTTAACATCACATTATCATAAGCACGACCAAAACAAAGACTTTTTTTTTTCCTAACGTAAATGGTTCGAATTGACTACAAAATTTGTTTAGTGAAAACTAGTATCAATCGAGAAATATAAAAGAAATTTAAAAAAAAATTATAATCGCATAGCTATAATTGTTAATTAGAGTTAGATAGATACCGATGTAACATCATATTATCATAAGAAAAAATGAAAATGCTTCTTTATTTTTCTAATGTTTTTCTAGAGTAGATGAATCGTACTGACCACAAATTTATTAGGTCAAAGAAAAAAATAAGAGTTAAATGAGGAAAAAGGGAATTAAAAAATAATCTTTAACTAGAATTTGATATCCATGTAACACCATTATATCACAAATACAAGAATACTCTCTCTCTCTCTCTCTCTCTCTCCCCCCCCCCCCCCACCCTCCCTCCCCACTTTTCTAAATTGGATGGGTTCGATAGGCCACAAATTTATTAGGTGAACAAGAAAACTAAATTTACTCGAGAGAAAAGGGTAAATTAAATATACAAAAAGACGTCATAGAAATATTTTAACCGGTTATTAACGTTGGTATCGACATAACAATATTTTATCATTAAAGCAAGAAAAATATAGAAAATGAGTATTCACTTTTATTTTTCATTTTTCTAGATGAGATGCATGGAATTGACCATAAATATAATATTAGCAAAATTAAAATCACTCGAGGAAAAAGAGAGAATTAAGTTAGATACGACATAGCACTAGACTATCGTATAAGATGGATCAAATCGATCACGAGTCTATCAAGTTAGCGAAAGACCACAATTACTCGAGGCAAAAGAGAGAATTTAAAACTAAAGACATAGCAAAAGAAGAAGTAATAATTATGGTTATATCCATAACATTCTATTATCGCGAGCACAAGAAAAGCACAGAGAGTGTTACTCTTTTGTTTATTTATTCGATCAACAAGAAAAGTAGAATATTTTTACTTTTGTGAAAGTAACAAGAAAAATAGAATTAGTCAAGGAGAAAAAATGAATGAAAATTTTAAAAGACGTCATAAAAACAGTATGTAAAGTTCGTTTGATAAGACTTTTGAAAATTCAAAAATTGCTTATGAGAATAAAGAAGTTGCTTTTGGACATGGGTTTATCCAGATGTACCCAAGGGGGGGTGACCGAATGGTGTCCCCCCAATCACAAATGCGGTGGGCCCCATGTTTTTAAAAAAATGAGGCTCGTGGTCCCCACTTCCAAATTATGTACATGTAGCATAATCCTTTGGACATATATTAGAATTTTTCTGGCCAGATCAACTTTGAGAGGAAGCTAGAATAAATTATTTTTCTCAAAAAACTCTTCTACAAAAAGTAAATATCCTACCAGTCGGACCCTAATAGGATTAGAGTAGCATAAGCGCAAGAAACACATAAAAATACTTCTTCTTTTTTCTTTCATTTTTTTAGATTAGATTAATCAAAATGATCACAGAGAACTAGAACTACTCAAATCACCAAAGTTATTGTTAATTAGAGCCTGTTTGTCTACCATTATTGGGTTGAAAATGGTGTAATGAATAGTATTTTTTGGAGAATGTGTGGTTGAAATTTAAAGTAACTTTATTGATTTATGTGTAGAATATTTTATTGAGTGAATGTGTGGTGGAGAATTTTACTGTAGCAAACAATGTTTTAGATTAATGGTAGACAAACAGGGGCTTAATTATATTCCGCCACGACATCACATGATATCATCAGCACAAGAAAAGCATAGAAAATGCTGCTTCGTTTTTTTTTTTCCTAAGAGTAGATGGATCAAATCGACCATAAATTTATTTAGATGATGAAAAAAATTAGAAATAAACAATGTAAAAGATACAATTAAAAATTGATAATACATCATACATTAATCTTTAATTTCCATTAGTTACCGACATGACATCAGAGTATTTGTCCTAAACACATCAATTGATTGCAACATTTGGGCACTTTCAACTTTAAAAAACATATTTGGTCTTTAATTTGGACGGCACCAATCATCATGTTATTTTTGTATCATCTATGGTGGACCTTATCATTAATTAAAATTATTTATATTAATCCTCATTAGTCATTATAATTAATTAATTAATTAATTAATATTACATAATTGCATTTCCATGTCAATACAATTTTTAAGCAAGAAAAGTCGACAACAAACAAAGAGTGTTCTAAACCCTTTTTTTTTTTTTTTTAATTAATCTATTTGTACAATTGTGGTTGACAATGATGGATGACAACATTGACGTTGTCAAAATTTGGACCATTATTTTAAATACAGTTTTTGAAATGGATGAATGTGATGTTGCCAAATATGATTGTCAACCAAAATTGTAAAAAAGATTGTACAAGTAGCATGATTTTTTTTTTATCAGTCAAAGGTTGCATGCTTATTTTAAATAAAGAAATTAAACTAGTCCTTTTTGGTTCTAATAAAAAGGTGATCAACACGCTATTACCTAGAAGGTGTTTGTATCGAGCAATGACTCGTCCGTCGAATCAATAATTTCATCGATCTAGTAACTTAATGATCTGATGCTTCAAACGTGTCAATGAACGAGTCGAGTTTGATAATTATGGTTTTGATAAATCCTAAAAATGATACTTTTTATACATGGGCAGGGCCAAACCAAAACTCTATCAAACTCAACTAGCCTAAACCCGCCTTACATTCCAAAATCATTTATCTCGACACTTCATGAGGGCTCATTTATAATGACTTTTGATTTTACTTTTGCTTCCTGAAGAAATAGTTTCCTTAAGAAGATATCTTAATTTGTTTAAAAACTAATTTCTAAAAGAACTTCTTATTCGAAAAGTTTTTTTTTAGAGAAAATCACACCGAACTAGTTTCCTTTAAAATATCTTCTAATTACAAGAAACACTTTTATAAAATTAGTCGAACGAATTCAAAAAAAAAAAAAAATTGAATCTCAAAGTTCATTTTGATTTCTTAAATATTCAATTTTTTTTTTTCAAATCAAATATTGACTTTGACTAAAATATGACTACTACAAAGGCCACTGTCCAAAAGCTCCTTAGTTTAATTAGATTAATCACAGATTAAGGTTAATTAATTAATTTAAATTATCAGAAGATTGAGTAACAAAAGAATGTTAAAATAACTTAAGAATAACGCAACGTTTGATAACTCACTCAGATTCTACACGACGCTCGATGTGCGATTAGGGCCCTTAAGCAAGGAGTTGCTAAATACGTTAAGCAACGGCATCTTCTCAATGACCCCATTTATGGTTCGTTACGTTAAATCCTCACTAATCCCGATTAACTCTTTAATTAATTGAATAATCTTTTAGACAGTTAAGATTTCAATCTAACCTTCTAAATTATATTTTATCGGGTTAAACCACCTCATCAGAAGAATAATGACAGAAGCAATGCTAGAATCCTAGGTGACAGAAAGTGATTTGATTGAAAAGATGGCCGTTTTTAAACAATCCAATAATAAAGTATCAAGTTGTATTATGCCAACGATTAGCCAATTATTTTGACACTGTAACATGGTTCTATTTTAATTCTTTGTAATATTGTTACCTTAGTTTCCACAAAGTTTGCTTATTCTCTTCTTGTCCTTTTTCTTCCTCCGGATTGTAGACGAAGTTTTTTTAGTTAAAAATAATCGATAATACAAAATTTTACATTTAACGATGATTTTTTTTTATCTTGAAATTTTTTGAGACAACCCTTTTTTGATCGAGAATAGTTGAGACATTACATTAATTTCTGAGCTAAATGTCAACTTTAAAGGTTCTAATGTCAACTTTAAAGGTTGTAATTTTTGTGACTAAGAGTTCGTTTGATTGCAATGGTGGAAAGAAAATGAATTTTAGAGGAAGTAATTGTTTAGAAATTGTTTTACAGGGAATTGTTAATTAAGTGTATTTGATTGATATAATTTTCCACCCGGAAAATTTTTAAATTTTGTGTTCGTTTGATTTTGTTTTATATGGAAATTATCCATTAAAGTAATAATTTTTTTCACAATTGGTTATAAAATTTGTTTCCATTGCCAAAAAGTAAAAACAAAAAACAAAAAAAAAATATTTCTTAGAAAATCATTTTTTTATCAAAGTTTAGTGTTCGTTTGACTTTGTTTTACATGAAAATTATCAATTAAAGTGATTTTTTTTTTTTTTTTTTTACAATTGGTTATGAAATTTATTTCTATTGCCCCAAAAAACAAAAGCAAAGCTAGAATTCTATTTCCCACCAAAATGGTGGTAAAACCAATTCACATATTTTGAAGAAAATGTGCACGTGGGAAGGAATCTTGGAAAACCAATTCCATAGTAAATTTTTGCTATCAAGCAAGGTTAAAGTTGGAAAATGGACCATGAAATTTAAGGGGTATCAAACAGGGCCTAAGTCTCTTTTTGTATTTTGTTTGGAGATTGATCCGATCAATCGTAGGCACTCGAGGGAACTCACAAGACATGCTAAATATATCATATGCTAATACACGACCGCTTAATTTTTGAAAGGAAAACGTAAAACATTTATTTATTTTTTTATCGAGTCTAGACGTAGAATTAAGTAGAAATTGTGTGACCTTTTAGAGTTGGTAACCTGCCAAACATTATCACGAGATGTGATTGAGATCAATTTTATCATTTACTCAAATTCATTTTACTTTTGAGTAATTTAACCAGAAGGGCCCCCACATGCATTTTTAATGACTTATCAATGTTTTAATCTATCAATTAAAGGACAATTAAAGGGCATTATAGATAAAAATATAATTTAAATTAAAAATAATTAGACGGCACCAACTCTGATCTACCATGTCGAGGCGCATGCTAGAAATTGTTAACATTGTTGTCCTAATTCCTTAATTATTCCACATCAGTCTTATTCATGTATAGAAAACAAATGGTTAATACAGGCCTGATTCGAAGGATCCAAATTAGTCAAATTTCAAATAGTTTAATACAATTTCTTCAAATATTCCACCGTATGCACAAAATAATAAATATACACATTTGTTGCAGTATGAATAATCTCTAGCATTCAATGCTCCCATGACACATCTCCAAGTGGTAAAAGGGGAAGGTGGAAAAACTCCATCTTTGCTTGAGTCTGTCGCGTCAAGGGTTCGAATCTTGAAATATGCATTTAGCCATTGGGTAAGTGCAAGTGTACAAACAGTCTTTCACCCTATACCCTTGGAGGCATAATCTGTGATTTACCTCATTCACCAAGACCCAGGATATGGCAGGTGGGAGCCGTAAAAAATGCGGCTCATCCTTTTTTTTTTTAATAATCTCTAGCATTCAAGCTCTCCCCTCTTTCTCTAGCAAATTTGTGCCCCCACACATTTTTTTCGTAAGAAATAATTTTATATTCGTCACGAAAACTTTCATTGGTACGTCAGATCAATAAATTTGAAATGTCACGGCATTTTTAAGTACATCATTTTTTCTTAAGAATAATTTTATATTTATCTCCACTTAATTCACCAGCTCAATTTAGCTTTTATCGGCACTTCAGTTCAATAAATTTAAAATGCCACGTCATTTTTAAGAAGTTCAACTTTTCTTTTTATTTTTTATTTTTCCATATGCCTAAGCAACATATCACAGATATATTTTTTTTTCTTGATTTTTAAGAATATAATTTTATTTTTATTCACTTTTTTTTTTTTAATCTTAACAAGTAAATGACAGTGTGAAAAGTGGTGAGATTATAGAGATATAATAATATAAAAAATAGATATTTGAACCCTCAAAAGTTTTGGTCACTACAAGAAAAATGATTGCAGTTGAAAATTTTAGCTCATGCTCTCCAAGTGTAATGACAAAGATACCCTTGATGAATTTTTAGTTCACTTATCATGCACGTTAAGGCCATTTAACATTTGTCCCATGCTGGGGAGGCAAAAAGCAATCTGATTTGCTTACACGGCCGAGTATAGTTAGATTCAAAACAAATTGGGAACATAAATTTGCAAGAAAAATCCATATGATCATTACGTGCAAGCGATGTATTGTGTATCTTTGCTTAGATTTATGTGATAGTTTTGTTCAATACTTGTGATTTTATTAGTTACGACTTGCTATAGTGAAATCGCTATTATTTGATTGTATGAAAATTAAAATAACTTGTGTATTCTTGATAAATCAATGTCGGTATAAAGATACGAAAATATCAAATACGAGGAGTAAGAATAGAAGCTCATTTGACAGCTCTTTTATCTTCATACAATTGTCAATGTGAAAACATAAGAGTCGGGTACTGATCTTTAGGGCTCGTTTGGAAGCCTTTTGAATAATTAAAAATTATTTTTTAAACATGTTTCGATAATTTTTTCAAAAGTGCTTTGTCTGGCTATTAGAGCTTTAGAGGAAGTTGACAAATTGAAAAGTTCCTCATAAAACTCTTCTATAAGAAATAAAAGCAAAAATTGAAATTCTGCCAGATGGACACTTAAATTGTGAAAGACGGATTTGTAGGATTTCAATGAATTGGTTTGACGGAGAACTTGGACTTTAGAATTAACTAATCTTAGGGCTTGTTTGCTACGGCTCAAAATCCAATTAAAATTGAAAATATAGTCGTTATTGAGTCCCACTCATCTAATAAAAGTCAACAATAACGGCTAATTTTTCAATTTTAATCCAATTTTAATCTCTACCAAACACTCTCTTAGTATAATAATGACCCTGTTTTCTAAACTGAGCTCCCATTTGGTTTAACTAAAAATCATATTTTAAATGGGGACCAAACATGAAATTTATCATTTATGCTGTCTTGTATAGTTTTATAACACGTAGCAAATGTGTGTAAAAATTGTGTGAAATTTGTTGAGAATAACAAGCCCAAAACAAGGGCAAGTACGTGACAGAAATTGCAATCACCGGCGTGAATTGGGACATGGCGTGTCGGTCAAAGGCTTCACGCTTGAGCAAAAGCAGAACGTACGATATGATGATGTCAAGATTGGTCAATATCATACTCACTTTAACATCAGATCAACGGCGTTGATCAAATCTTTTTCCTTGATCTGCTGGCATTGCATGGGTTATGTTAGGGTTTATCTACACACAATTATAATTGATAATCTTAAATTACTTTTGCATACTATTAATTTAATTAAAAACGAAAATAAGTTATAAGCAAAATTGGCTTGGACAGCACTCAACTGGCGCACTCATCACGTGCGCAGGCGCTTTCAAGAAATGGAACATGCGTTAAGCAACATCCTCTGTCCAGCCAGAGGTTGTTTTTGTTTTTAAATACATAAGTTTCTTGGAATTAATGCTGTCGAGATGACTCTATACCAGTTTAAGCCTTAAGGTATATAAAAAACATGCTAATTGAATGATTAAATTCGATTTCTTGTTGCAAAAAAATTAGTATTCAATTATTCCATTTAGAAAGTTCCAGTAATTATACTATATACGCCCTTAATTTGGAACATTAGTAAAAAATGTAAAATATCGTTTTTAGATGGTTCAATGGGTGATCAAGAAGGCCCGTTGTCTAAGTTGACGACCTCTATTTCGTTTGGAGGGTGCCCGCCTAAGGTCGTCCAACGTGGTCTAGCCTACGTCATTATTTGTAGTAGATGGGGCTGATTTAGCACGATCTTCACACATTTAAAAAAAAAAAAAAATTGTTCAAAAGCTACAATAGCTTTCAAATCTTTTAATAGTACATGACAAATGTAACAATGTTTCATTGATTAATCTTGTAATAGTATGTAAAAAATTATGATCGAGTGTGACTGTATGAGAGAAATACCCCAACATTTTATATGTTAAATGTTTGTTCATATTTAAAAGATTTGATATTTTGTGATTTGCCTATCCTATAACATGGTGATTGATACTTGAAAATTGATTGCTCATTCGAGTCGTGGATAAATCAAATTGACCAATCCATTAAACTTTTCGAGCTTTGATATTACATTTGAGTCTTTTGAGATTTCAATTTAAAATGTCAACTTTTATAAGAGGAGTTTGCTTGTTCAATTGACGGGAAATTTTACATTTTTAAAAATAGGTTTTGGATCAAATTTGAGAAATTTATTACTTTTATCTTTATGGTGTGTTTGATCCACATTATTTTGGAAGAATGTATTCTGGAATAGTAGATTGATGGAGAATTTGTGGTTGAAAAAAAAAGGAAAAGTTATTGATGCGATGTAAAATATTATTTTATTTAAGAATGTGTAGTTGAAAATAAGTAGAAGATTGAAAATGAAAATTTTAATGTATACCAAACAGGGGCTTAATATGTTATATAATTATTATAATTATTTGTTGTTCAAAATTTGGGTTTGAAATATGAATTAATTAATAATGAAACTGGAAGACAATGTTGAATGAAATTGTAAGGCAATGTTGGGTGATTTTTGCTTAACCATGTGTAAGCACACGCCAAATGGCCTTGTGTATACAAGAAGTTGTCTGCAGAAAATTGAAGTAATTTTGCTTCTACTATGCATACGCAATGATACAACCATGCGTACGCACGGCTAAAAATTTTTAGCCGTTGGGCCAATTTTTCATTTGAATTTCTAGTGCCTATGGTGGAAAGTTCTCAACTTTTCACGAGTGCTTGGAGCCTTTTCATGGTACAATGTTAGGCAAATGGCCTTGTGTATACAAGAAGTTGTCTACAGAAAATTGAAGTAATTTTGCTTCTACTATGCATACGCAATGATACAACCATGTGTACGCATGGTTAAAAATTTTTAGCCATTGGGCTAATTTTTCATTTGAATTTCTAGTGCCTATGGTGGAAAGTTCTAAACTTTTTACAAGTGTTTGGAACCTTTGCATGGTACAATGTTAGAAATCTATAAGATAGATTCCCAATTTCAAATATAAGAAAACAACATAAAATTTCATCATTCATTTCTACAATTGATTTTTCACATTCTTATACATATTTAAACCTTATTCAAGCCATATCTTTCTTCTCCTCTTCGATATTTCCAATGATTTAAAAGCGATATCTTACATTTATTGCGATAGAAACTGAAACTACGTTGGCTACCATTAAGTTGACGAATCAAAGATTTGGTGTGCTTGGATAGGTTTAATAGATCATAAGATGTCAAGACAAACACAAATTCCTTCTAACAGCATTAAAAATCTACTATCTACTTGATCCAAACTTGGAATAAATTGCCAATGCAACAGAAGAAGATACAGAAGAAGTTCGTATCGAGAGCAAGAAGAGGCAAGAGGATGAATTGATATGTCGCGGTATTTTGTTGGAAAATGACTATTAGCCGAAGGAATGATCAAACTTTGTACTTTTTAGAATGATTATAATAAAGACAAATATTTTACTTATATCATTGATTCAATTAATTTATGGTATGGTAGATTAGCACACAAAAGAATTAACATTATGAAAAGAATGGTTAAATATGGATTAATACAATGTGAAGTTGATAACTTAGAAAAGTGTGAAACATGTATTAAATCAAAAATGATTAAAAAATCATTTCACGGTGTAGAAAGAAAATCTCACTTACTTGAACTTGTTCATTCCGATATATATATATATATATATATATATATATATATATATATATATATATATATATATATATATATATATTGATGATTGTTCTAAGTATACTTATGTATATTTGTTAAAGCAGAAGTTGAAATTCAATCATGAAGAAGAGTAAAAACTCTAAAAAGTAACAGATGTTGAGAATACTTCTTTAATGAATTTAATATGCTTTGTAAACAAAATAGAACAATATATCAATGCTCTGCACCATGAATATCGGAACAAAATGGTTTAACAGAAAGAATATAATATTCTTAGAAATGCTATATTATTAAATTTCGAATTATCATTTAGCCCATGTTTGGTAGACATTTTCTTAGAATTTTTTTGACAGTTAGAACAATAAAGTGGGCCATTGCAACCCTTTTTTTTTTACTTAGTAGCATGTGAATTCTCCAAAGTGACACTCAACATAAAATGAAATAAATGTAAAGGGGCACAAAAGTAATTTCACGTGGATTAGCAATAAATGTAACTGTGAAAAAGGACACCTAACAGTTACAATTTCCCTACAAAATAAATGACAATAGCTACCAAACAAAGGCTTATGTGGTGAAGCATTATTTAATGCTTGTCATATAGTAAATATGATTCATTTCAAAAAGAATAAGGTTTCTCCATAAGTTTCGGTAGTATTAACTTTTATAAAACTCTATTCTTGATAAATAGTGCTTCTTGTTACTATTTGAGGAATGAGTTAGTAAAACTCTTAATAAGGTTCAATACGAAGTACAATTATCTCTAAGAGTAACAAATATACTCGAAAAACTTTACCCATGTGAACTTTGATGTAGTGCCGGTTCAATAGAGAGTTAGAGTTTCTCTCTTAAAAGTTCAACGAATAGGATAAGTATAAGGTCATGATAGCACTAAGCGAGTATGAAAAACTTGTGAAAACATAATACTCATGTGTGTAATTTCACTGGTATTGTCACAAGGAGTGACCGGTTCAAAGTTATCATGCTACCTGAAATTTTGATAATATTTTGTGAGATTTACACTGATTATATTCAAATCGAAAAATATCTAATTTTTATGCATTAGTGTTACCAAGTATGAATATGTGTCCATTTTGAACAAGCGGGAGATTGTTATATAATTATTATAATTATTTATTGTTCAAAATTTGGGTTGAAATATGAATAAATTAATGATGAAATTGGAAGATAATGTTAGATGAAATTGGAAGATCATGTTGGGTGATTTTTGCTTAACCATGTGTAAGCACATGCCAAATGGTATTGTGTATACAAGAAGTTGTCTGTAGAAAAGTGAAGCAATTTTGCTTCTACTATGCGTACGCAAGGATATAACCATGAGTACGCATGGTTAAAAAAATTTAGCCGTTTGGCATATTTTTATTTGAATTTTTGGTATCTTTTGGTGGAAAGTTTTCAACTTTTCATGAGTATTTGGAGCATTTTCGTAATATAATATTAGAAATCTATAAATAGGTGATAGATTTCCAATTCCAAATATAAGAAAACAATATAAGATTTCATCATTCATTTTTACAATTGATTTTTCACTTTTTTTTATACATATTCAAACCTTCTTCAAGTTTTTAACAAGTTCGACTAGAAATAATCATTCTTGCTTTTGTACTTCTTTCTTGAAAGTTTGTAAATCCTCTAAATTATGTGCTGGAAATTCTAAAAGTAGACAAATATTGTTTTTAGGACAGCGTATCACATATGCTCGAGCCTTATTCTTCATTTCTTGTTTACCATCTACTTCTCCTCTTTGATATTTCCAATATAATATTATATAATTTATTAGCTGTATCAATTTTACTCAAATCAAGGCAAAGTAACGCATCCGGTAAACCACATTAAGAATCGTTAAAAAGAATCAATGTAGTTTTAACATTTACTTAATCTTCACTTAAGCTAAAGTTAAAGTAAGAATTTGAATTGCATTAGCCATACGTAATGGGAATGAACCACCCCGGGGGTCGAAATTGGCCGGTCACCCATGGCATTTGCGTGTCTTGGTTTCACCATAAACCAATTTACAAATTACTATCCAAACAATCATAATCTCGTACTACTAAAAGCGATAAGGTAACAAAATTTAAAACTAAAATTAACAAGAAAAATGTGCAATGCTTACATCCCACCACAAGATTTTATCGTAATGAATACGAAATGAATTAGAATTATATTTTCAAAAATCATCCCCCCCCCCCCTCCCCCCTTCTCTCTCTCTTCCTTACATCCCACCACAAGATCAAGTTTATGATTCAAAAGTTGTGAATATCATAAAATGTACGGTTGAAAATGAATTTTGAAAAAAAAAAAAAAAAGAGTTAAAAATTAGGGTCAAACAAGGTCTTAATGTTAAGTAAATTTATCGTGAGGATAAGAATAAACAGTACAATTAACTTGAAGGAGTCGAAATTATAAATTTCGTTGCTTTTAGCTTACTTTTCGTCAGCACGCTCACGTTTTCCTAACCTTCCGCCTTTGATTATGTCATGTTCTAATCACACGTGGCATTTGCATGTAGACGCCACGTCAGATCACGACGAGCCTAAGAAGGCACAAATCATTTGCCACGTGTTTCGTTATTAAAAGAGCCGTGCAGTACGAGCCTGTACCCAAACCTCCCAACAAAATGTGGGCCCAAAAAGACTCAACTGCACACCTCCTTTAACAAACTCTCCCACATTGAGCTCCAAGAATCGTATTCTAGCTTTAAGAGTCGGGATTCAATTTTGCTTTCTCTTTTCTTGTTGATTAGATGTAACGCTTACGTGGTGGTTCGTCCGTACTCGACTATGATCTCATAAAAAAATTCGGCACTTATCTCGACTTTGATCAAACATGATGTAAGCATCTCTAAAGTAGCTTATAAACTACTTTTACGTACTATCGTATAACTTGATAATTTTTTAATAATTTCATTAGCGACTAAGGAAAAATTCTCATTTTCTATCGCCTTATCTTGAGATTCAATTGATTTAAGTGACTTTTAAGCATGTTTGAAGCTACTTATAAGTTATAAGCTTGATTAGACACAACACACGCAGGATCGAGATTTATATTTTGTATGATAATACGATGAAAGTTTTCGACCGTGAAAAAAGAAACATGCTGGATAATAGTACATCACGTTATTCTTGAGCATGATCACGTTTAAATTAATTTAAAAATCACTTTTTTTCAAAGATTAAAAAGTAGATTATGACGGTGTAGATTATATCATCAATTTGGATACGAACAAGGACTTGAAACTGTAAATTTTGTAGTGACTCAATAATAAGACAAAACCATGTGGTTTTAGAGATTACTTAGTGATTATGCGTAGAGTGAAATTTAATTTACCAAGTTAAATTGAGATTCGTGTAGTCACTTTCTTCAATTTTACATCATTTTGAATGCGATTACTTTGTGATTATGCACTTGATCCAAATATTTTGTGACATAAATGTACGTAACAAGTAATGGTCAACATTGGCTTCAAGTTACATTGAATTTTTTAGTTCAAAATTTAGACTTAGAGCTTGTTTGGTAGAGATTTTTGGGGGAATAATTGATTTTGAATAGTGATATGATGAGAAATGTGCGGTTGAAAAAGAAAAAAAAATTATTGATGTGATGAGAAATATTATTTTATTGAAGAATGTGTGGTTGAAAATGAGAATTGATTTACTGTAGAAAAATTGTATCCCTCCCAAACAGGCCTTTAGATTTTTTTTATACATTGACAATGGTGTTCTAAGAAATAAAACTATTATGTACTTTCATTCTAAATTGAACACGCACGAATAAGCAAGTACACCCAAAACAAAAAAAAAAAGATAATTCAATACGTCAATAACTCAAAATATATGTAACAACAGAACAACTCAATGACATTTTATTCACTAATCACTCGAGAGAAGGCATGTCATTTCGTGAATGCTTTTTCAGGGCTTGAATGTCATATCTTATTTCAAAAAAATATTATTGTTGTTACTTTTATTATTACGGGCCATGCTGCTTTGGAGTTTGCCTCTCCCCTTTTAAGATTCAACCAATTCGGGATCTTTTCATCGTATCTCCAGGATATACTTAAATGTAGAACAAAAAATGCAAGGTAATTTTTTAAAATTTGTCAATTCAAAATCTCCAAAATTTCTTCTTATTCATTGTTTCAATTTAGCCCATTTTGGGTTCACAAAAATAAGATTTTTAATGAATTTTGATAAAAGTAGATAAGATATATAGTTGAAAAGTCGATAAAAGCAGCGAATCTCAATAAATATATCATAGAAAATAAATATGAGAACAAATAAATTTTGAGAAATAAAAGCCAAACATGAACTTAATTATCTCTAAAACTTGTGATACGAAATTTAAAAATTAAAATAAAAGCCTCTTATCTCTTTTTAAAAAGCAAGAAATATATTCATTTTTTTTTTTTTTTTTTTTGATAGTATCCATTCTGTGACTATATCCCGACCACCCATCACCGTGCCTCAACTGGCGGAGGTAAATCGCGGTTATGCCCAATCAAGTCGATGTCCATGCAAGCTTTATACTCCTGAGAGCCCTCCTACAACCGGTTTTTACATCACCAAACTGCTCCACCACATGGTTTGGGTATTACAACACTTGGCTGCTCCTTCCGTGATTCGAACTCCCCACACTGGGGTTGCAAGCCCAGCCTTGCACTGTCTTTGCCATCTTGGATGTGCCCCGGGGCACAGAAATATATTCATTTTATTTTATCTTAAGAGTGGAGAAGGTATCGCAATAAAGAAGACACATGACACTACTCTTCACCATTGCTTCCAAATCTAGATTTTTCAAGCAACCTTTGGCCGCCTATGCATCAATCCACAAAATATTATGCCACGTGTCACTCATTTGTAAAACCTAATCCTCGCTACGGAAATCCATACTACGTCGTACAAAACGACTCCTTCCCACGCTAAGTACACATGCATGCACGCACGTGCAGATAAAAGTCAGGCCTGCACGTTAAGGTCATTTAAATTGTTATTAGTCAACTAATCAAATTAATAATTTTTTTTTTTTTTTTTGTTAAGGTAAATTCCCAAAGCCACTTATGTATAAAAACAAAAACCTACGAGCTTCTCCTTTAACAACGTAGACCTTTGTAGGGAACTCCAAAATTCAATATGGCATCAAAAACTTCTAACAAATAATTCGTCTATCGCGAACAATTTGATTCTGATATTGTTAATCTCAAGCGAGCCACCTTTTTTAAGCGGAACGAAATATAGTCTCTGTTTGATAAGGATTAAAAGTAAAATTTTAGTGAATTTTCATTAAATTTGATGAAACGTGTGGTTGAAAAGTATTGGGACCTATGAAATACGTGATTCAAATTAATTATTTTCTTTGAATTAGATTAAAATCTAAATTTTAATTCATACAAAAAAATGGGGCTTAATGTTATTTTAAATGAATCAAGAAAAGCAGAAAAAAGATACTTAACTCTCGTTTGATCCTCATTTTTTCTCAAACTTATTTTCAATTACACATTTTATGGAATCCACAACTTTTATCTGATATTAAACTAAACCAATAGGGGCTCAACAAAAACTTATGGGACATGATGAATGAATAGATTTCTTGATAAAAAGGTGAAGAATAAGATAAGGATTAGCCGAACAACAAAAAAGTCTACATTTTTGACTTGTTGAAGAGAGTGACATGTTGAAATATTTATTGCAACTCCTCTCCCTTTAAGTTAAGGGAACCCACCCAACTACCTAAACTAGTTAAGATGCCCAAGTTATTCGATAATTATCTGAACATAAACGAAGTCAACACCACCAAACTATCACGTAATTTGTAAATAATAAGAATAAAAACCACATTATCTGAAGAATTATTGTTAATGCCGACATTGTAAGAAATGATTTTGACAGATTTTTATAACTTTAATCAACTTAAGAGGTGTTTAGAATCTTTTGACAGGTTTGGGGTTTGTTTGGCCGAAAAAAGTAATTTAATCAAATAAGTAACAAAAAAGATTATTCTGTTAGAGAAAAATAAGTATGAGATGAGTTTTGAATTTCTACGTTTGCTTAACTTTAAGTCGGCTTCCTCTATGGGTCCGTTTGATAGACAATTGTGGAAAGGAATTCAAATTCCATGTTAGTTAGAAAATAAAAATCCACCAAACTTATAGGAATTCGTTTTACATGAAAAAAAAAAAAAAAAGAAGTAATTTAAAGTGGTTGTACCTTGGAATTCAGTTTCAATTTCCACGTTGCAATCAAACGGACAAAGTGAAATTCGTTTTCCTCGAATGTGATATTTTTCATGGAAACTGTGACAATCAAACACGACCTAAATGTTGTTCTAGATAGACGAAGTACATTTATAAAATATCAAAAGTTACTTTTAACTTGTTGAAAGTTCTATCAAACAAGTCCTTAAAAAGAACGTCAACCTAATCAAACAAGGGCATTAATAATTATACTATTATTACTATAAAATAAAAATAAAAAAGCCATTCATTTGATTGTCCAGCTATAAAGGGTTCCATTGATGTTAAAAAATTCTTCTTCTTTTTTTTCCTTTTTGATTTTGCGTTGGCTAAATATTACGCGTTGGCTAAATGTTAGCATAATATCTCAAAGTGGCTCGATAATTTAATAATAATATGCATCGAAATATAATTTGATTGTTGCAATGTTCAATGTGACTTTATAGTAGGCTCGTGTCGTGACTTTAAGTAGGCTTCAGTTCGTATTTTATCATACGAGATATTTGCCGATTGTCTTGTTTGGTTCAACTTCATCAATTACTCAAAAAATTAAAATTTTAATAAGATTAATATATCTCTACATAAAAAAAAAAAAATCCATACCCTTTTTTTTTCCTACTTGTGGATAAAAAAGTGATACAATTTTGAACGAGATAGATGGGGTCCCACTGAGTACAAGTTGCTTCTTCAGATGTGGTTATTACAGACATGTAGGTCCAATGTGGTTTGACATGAGTGGTCGAAATCAGCCCCCTTCAGATTCACGTCATCTCCCAACTTATCCACGCCTTATTCACTCTTTTCCACTATTTTTTTTTTTTTTTGGTGTGTGAAATTGAAAACCCATTTTTAAATTAAAATCAATAGGTTTATTATATATATTAATATGCCGACAGTTGAAGAATTTGTGTATAATTATTTATTAATCTCCATTAAAGTCATATAACCTTTCTAATTCATTAAATCTTGAAACCCATCGTAATCAAATTATTTTGATTTTATAACACTATTATCGTAAATGTGTGGATCTTGTGAAAAATTATTTTCGTTCAATGAAGATAATCATCTCAAAACCTTGGACAGTTAAACGTGACATTTATTATTTTCATAATTCAATATATCTAGAGGTGTTAAATGGGGCATCGAGTCAACACGCAAGAGAAAACGCTGCTCAGCTCGTGCCCTGCGAGTGACTCCCCCACTTAATATCCCATGTACATTTATGCAATGCACATGGCAAAGCGCAAGAATTTGATATAATTAAGAATAGAGATATACGAGGTGTTTTATCAATTTTTTTATTTTATTTAACATAATGGTATTTATGTAAAAATTACCATGACGAAAATCCAAGTTTTATTTCTAAACGAGATACATTTTATCGTACAATACGTTGTACATGAAAAAAAAGGGTCATCATTCGTTGGGACCACTAGATGCATATCATAATTTAAAGAAAAAATAGAAATAATTTTTTTCATTGAAGAAAACAATTAGAATTATATGTACTGCCCGGCACGTCTCCAACTTGACGTGACCAAAATTGTTAATTTTACCGGCGATGTGACATCGGAGCGGCGCTTTTACGTAAAACACGCGACTGCCATATTGAATTAAGAATTTAAACAAAACAAAACACGTTTTTTGATTATTCTACATTCCTCTTAGAAAGTGAAAGCTTTGACCTTAATTATGCCACTAATCCATTCTATTATGCCTCTATTTTGATTGTGCATGAAAGTAAATTCAAACTTAAACATACCTTTAAATTACTTATTTCGTTGAAAATGATTTCTAGAATTAGTTTTATACTAACGAAGCCTATTTTTTTTTTAAAAAGTAAAGACTTAAATTTACTTTCTTGGAAAGTAATCCTACGTACACACGAAATTTCCTTTAATTAGTCAAAATATGATTCCCAAATGGTAGTTTTACCAAGAAAAAATAAACTAAACACTCACAGCCGAATTTGATTAAAAATTTATTGATGGCAAACTTGTTTACGTGCTCTTTGATTCTTCAAATTATTTCATTAATACGGCAATATTTTCAAATTCATCATTTTTTTTTACTTGTAATTTCTATTTAATGCAATGTCTGCAAGAATTACTTTTGTAATTTTATATTACAAATGAAGAGGTGAGAAGATCTTATTCACTAGACAAGTTCATGGATGGAGTCAGGATTAGACTAAAAAATATGCATAATTTTTTTTTCATGGACGAATTTCACATAAAAGGTAGGTCGACCCCCTAAATCTGCCCCTGGATAGGTCGTTACATCTCGGAAATCGAAAAGAACACTATTGATGAATAAGATGTTACGCGTCCTTATAAGAAGAAGGTCATTTGACAACCAGCTAAGCAAAGACAAAAATGTGGCCACGAAATTTCCATATATCACCCTACCTCATTCGAGATGGTTGGGAACATTGGGAGAGGTGTTTGGGCACCTCATCCGAAGTGATTGGCTACCTTTCCAACGTGATATCATTTCATTCGAAGTTGTCCTTTTGAGATGATATCATTTACTCTCGGAATGGTATTTTCAAAGTGATTTACCACCTCATGCTGAAGTATATTTTCGAGATGGTTGACTTCTTCTATTAATGACAACTTTTGCAAACACTACCTTGGTCAAACGATATTCTATGAAATGATACTCTGTATAACTAACAGATTTGATGGCCAGTAGTAGATACTCTAGGTAATTTTTTCAGTATACTTTGCGGATTGCTTTTATAACATAGGGTGGCTGCTTTTCAGCTTGTGTTAGGCAGCTACAAGTCTATGACAACTGGAATTGACACCTTGATATAAAAGCTCACATCTGTGCCTTCCAAAAATAAGGTAATTCTATCAATGAAACAACGAGCAGCATATTCATATGACACAAATTCGACATGTGAGCACATATTCACATAAAACAAATTCGACATTCTCTCTTCAAACCCGACACCCATATTCTTGTCTATTCTGTCTCCTAAACCTATATATACATTCACTGTTTTCCTTGAGCGGTCAAATGTTCGTCAATCGTCAAATTTTGCTGGAGCAATGGTCTTGAGATGTCTAACGTGGTTGTCCAAATATGAAGGTAATATACACATGAATGAGATAGGAATTGTGATTTGTTGACCACGCGATACTTGTGGATTTCGAGGTCAATGTAAGGTTTAACTATGTAGTTAATTATTTATTAGAATCTGTAATTACAAGATTATGTACTTAAACAAAGCAATACATTTTGCACTATCTTGGCATGTGCAAATGCGCAACGACATATCAAAGTCCTTCTATTGACTATGCACAATAGTGTACTGAACTCGACACCTTCAATTAGGTGTAGACATATATCGAATTCGAACGCTATTCTATATGATCATTAGATCAACGTTACATCATCGGATCATCAAAACCTTATCTCTTACCCCATCAGGATTCGTGTAGCACATATTTCTTTTTTTAAAAAAATATCAAATAAGCACAAGAGAATACTGAATTTGGATTCATATTTGATTAGGTAATGTATTGACAATTCATTTCTTACCAGAAATTGTTTGTTTTGTGCGTGGAATCAGCTGAAAAAGCGAAACAAAAGGGTAAAATAGGAACCGCAAATTATGCATATAAATGGCTAGTAAAAACAAACATTAACTAAACCTCTGTTAATGCTGAATCACAGCTTTGACCTTCAGTTGTTAGCTCATCCAAGACAAGTCCGCGATTTGCTACCTAAAACTAGTTTAGTACAAACCTATCCCCACTCTCACCAACAACGCGTCACTGTTAAGTGCCTTTAAACAACATTTGGCATTGTTTGTCAAACAATTAATATTAACAGTTTTTCAACAACACATTTCAAAAGAGTAATGCCACGTAGTCCCATTGAGATTGTAACCTCAGTCTACGTGACTCTAAATGATTGATTAAATGAAATGTGAAATTAAATAAGTATGTGAAGTGAAATTAAATGACTTATTTAATTTCATCTATCATTTAATGCCACATAAACTGAGGTTGTAACCCCAGTGGAGCTAAATAATATTACTCATTTCAAAAACTTTTATCGCAATCCACTAAAAAATTAATTTTAATACACATCAAACACCCACTTAAATAGATAGTGTCTACCTATTTGAGCCATTTTTTTTTTCAAAATGCATTTTGAAATGGGAAAAATTCATATAAAAATGATTAAGTATCACCCATTTCAAAATTAAGAAACAAGCTTTACAAATTTAAAAATTAGATATTAATTAAATCTTATTTATGAAATAATTAATTAAACTAGATTTTGTTAATTAAATATATTAAGATTACAATTATATAAAATTGGTCACAAATCAAACACTTTACATGTCACAAATTATTTTAAGGTCACAAATAAAAAAAAATTTATAAGTCACAAATCAAAAAAATTCTATGTCACAATTTATTTATCGATCAAAAATCATAAATTTTATAAGTGACAACTTATTACACAGTCATAAATTATCAAATTATTGATTATAAATAAACAAAATTTTAGGTCACATTATTTTTTGGTCACGATTTATCTATTTCATTAGTCACTTATTGTTTATTCGTCACATATTAATCAATTTATTGGTAACGATCAACCAAATAATTTGTGACCGCCGCTTCATTATCGCCTCCAGTAGCACTGCCGCTACCTTCGTCGCTAGAACCACCACCACCTCCCGGAACAAACCAACATCGGCACCACCGATGCCACCTCCAACAAACTAACATATTCAACTTTAAAATCACCATCGCTAGCAACAAGATCCACCACCACTGCCACAACCAGATCCAACTTAACCTCCGCTACAGCTGGATCCAACAAAGCCACGCCACCCAAACACCACGTGCACCACAACGAGAGCCTTCACCCACCAACTAAAAATACAGCCAAAAAACCCACACCAAATCGTGGCGCTGTAGATCTCGACCACTACTCGCAACAAATCTCGACCACAGTGTGTAGCGAGGCTGAATCAACAAAGGAGCAAGAGGCAAGAGTCAGCGAGATGAACCATAGGTGATCTCGCTTGCTCCGGTGGGATGGCTCTTACTTGGTTTCACACAGGAAGCAACACCACTCATAGACGCTCCTCGCTTGCATCGTCATACAATGGTTGCGCGGCACTCGTCGATGTATCGTTCAACCGATGTGTAGAGATAGAAAGAGGAGATTTTGAGAGGCTGTATAGGTAGAGATAGAAGAGATTGAAAAATAATTAGGGTTTCGTGGGATAGATGGTAGTGGGGTGAATATGTCAAAATAATTTTTATAATATTATTATTAATATTTAAAATTTTAATTATATGTGATTTTTGAATAAAAAAACTTATAACTCTTAAGTATGAATTGAGATCTTGAAAACACTTAGTTCATTTAGGCCCCGTTCGGGAGGAATTAAAAGCCAATTAAAATTGAAAATATGGCCGTTATTGGGTCCCACTCGTCTAATAAAAGTCAACAATAACGGCTATATTTTCAATTTTAATCTGATTTTAATCACTCCCATACAAGGCCTTAATTTCCACTTTAGAAATAATATTTTGATGGAGAATGTGTGATTAAAAAATAAGGAAAATTTTTAAATTTGCGTGTAATATTAGAATGTGTAGTAAAAATAAGAGAGATAAAAATGTATTTTAAAAATAATTGAGCCAAACAATGACTAAGTTTCTTACTAATTTTAATCACTCAATTAACTAAATTCAGTTACTTCTTACAATATTATTAACCGATTCTAAACCGGTCGTCCGAAATTAGTGCACTGTGTTCAAATTCTATCTCCATGCTAGAGTTAGTTAGTCACTTAAAATAAAATTAACCTCCTTTATAACAAACCAATTAAAATTAGAGAGAATTACTGTATTGCGTTCAAATTTTATATCGATACAACAGAAGTTAGTTGCTCATCTACAAGTTACAACAAAATTAACCGCTTTTAAAACAAACTGTCAAAATTAGAGAGTAGTTACAATATTGTATTCAAGTTTTATCTCGATGCAAACTGAAGGTAGTTACTCAGATCAACTTCTTTTAAAACAAACCTAACAAAATTAGAGAAAATTATTGTATTGCGTTAAAATTCTGTTTTAATAATAACATAAATTTGTTGCTCACTCACAACAAAATTAACTGCTTTTAAAGCAAACCCATCAATATTAGAGAGAAATTAATGAATTGCATTCAAATTCTATTTTAATACTTACAAAAGTCATTTGCTCACATGCAACAAAATTAACTGCATTTAAAACAAACTCATCAAAATTATAGAGAAATTACTATATTTTGGTCCGTTGCTCATTTATAACAAAACTAATCGTCTTCGAACAAACTTAACAAACGAGAGAAATTAACTTGATAAAAATCGATTTAGTAGAGCATGTTTTGGTTTAGGGTTTAGGTCCGATATGGGAAAGAATTAGATGAATACAGATGAGAATCGATTCACCACAACCAGAATTTCAATCCCAATTCAAGTTTTAGGTAGCTATTTGGAGAGGAATTCAAATATACATGTTAAAAACATAAATTAGTTGGGTGGGAACCTAAGATAGATAAGAAACGACGTCGTGCTTAAGTTGGAGACCGTAGGGTGAGTGGAGGGCGGGATCTGGTCAACGGCGTTTGACCACGTTCTGTGGATAAAGACAAAAGTGAAACAGATAGGGTATTTTTGTAATTTCGTATATCTGATTTTATTTAAGTTTGTTCGGCTATCTCGCTGTTATTGTAATGTCTCCTTCTTTTCACTTCTCTCTCCCTTATATATAAAGCTTCAACTTCTCTGTCTACTTGGAGATATATACTTGGAGATAGAAGAATAGAGATAGATTGAGGGATGAGAACAAGGAGAGGGCTGTGTTATCCCAAACTGCATATGTGTGGGGAAAATGATAATATAGCGGTAAAGAGAAGAGTAGAGTTCGGTACAGAACAAATGGGTTGCCGGAAAAGATTAAAGGTCTCGCCGGAGATGGCCGGAAAGTGTGATTTCTTCGATGCCTTGCCGGACGATCTTGTCCTTTCGATTTTGTGCAAACTCAGTTCCACCGCTGGATCCCCCACCGATTTCACCAACGTTTTGATAACGTATGAATTTTTATCATTCGATTTATTTTAGGATAAAGAAATGATTTTTACCATTGATTTGTTTACGTTTATCATTGAATTTACTGGGTTGATTTTTCGACGAACAGATGCAAAAGATTAAATGGATTAGGTCTCCATTCGCTGGTTTTATCCAACGCTTCTCGGAAAATGTTAGCAGTGAAAGCAAAACGCTGGTCTGAGTCGGCTCACCGATTCCTCAAATTCTGTGCCGATTCCGGGAATGTTGAAGCCTGTTACACTCTTGGCATGGTATATATAAAACAAGCATTTTTATTTAATGATTTTTTTTTTTTTTTGGAAAGATTGCATTTATTGGAAAAAATATTCATAATATTAACTGAAATTTTTTGTATTGTTGGACGCAGATTCGATTCTACTGTTTGCAAAATCGAGGAAGCGGGGCGTCTTTGATGGCGAAGGCGGCGATCAGCTCTCACGCGCCGGCTCTTTACTCTCTAGCCGTTATCCAGTTCAACGGCAGTGGTGGCTCAAAGAACGACAAGGATCTCCGCGCCGGTGTAGCGTTGTGTGCACGCGCCGCCTTCCTGGGGCATATCGACGCGCTGAGAGAACTTGGCCACTGCCTGCAAGACGGTTACGGCGTCAAGCAAAACATAGCGGAAGGACGCAGATTTCTCGTTCAAGCCAACGCCCGTGAATTAGCCGCCGTTTTAGCCGCGACACCATCAGCGGCTCCGGCTTCTGGCTCGTGGTTGACATGGAACCCTGTTGAACATCACCGCCACCTGATTGGCACTGGATGCCCTTTGTTGAGTGATTTTGGATGTAATATCCCTGCCCCGGAGCCTCACCCGGCAAGCCGGTTCTTATCAGAATGGTTTTCAATTCGGGGCGAAAACCCGTGCCCAGGGCTCCGTTTGTGTTCTCATTTGGGCTGCGGGCGACCCGAGACCAGACGGCATGAATTTCGGCGGTGTTCTGCATGCGGAGCCGTGAATTATTGCTCACGAGCTTGCCAGGCGCTGGACTGGAAATTGCGTCACAAGGTGGAGTGCGCACCCGTCGAGAGGTGGGCTGAGGAAGGTGGTGAAAATGAACCTAACGGTAACGGCGGAGGTGTTGACGGCAACGGCTATGAGGCAATGGTGGAGAGTTAAGTTAACGGTAAGAAGTGACGGTAACGTCAAGGAGTATATTTGGAAAAGAGATACTGGGGATGAAAAGAGAAAATAGGAAAGATTTGGGGCCAAATTTTGGGGGGACGATATTTAATTGATCTTTTGATGTGGTCCGTCAATGTATTTTTGTACAATAGAGGAAAATCATCCTAAGTTTACCGTTAAAATTGCTCTTTTGGTTTGTTTTTGTTTAGCAGAGCGGATACAAATTGTACATTATTATCTAAAAAGCAAAAAAAAAATAAATATTATTCATTATATTGTTACCTTCGATTTAAAATAACGTATTAGACATTCACATAAAGTTCGTGTGTAGTGAGATATATTAGATACTATCAAAAGTAGTAAATGGAAAATAGAACCAATAATTAGTTGTCTTTTATAATGGAATTGAACTAGAACCGAACCAAATGAGTTTGGTTTGATTTGATTTGGTTCGGTTCACCGACACTTACAAATTCTTAAAATAAATTTGTGCACACCCAAACTCAAAACAACGAGCCTCGTTTAATGCAACAAAATTTCGAAAGCAAAATTAAGGTTTGAAATTTGAAGAGTTTTAAAGGACTTTTTGTTGTGTGCTTTTGAATTGAGTTTATTGTGGTGTAATAGAAGGGGGGACGGGGTGGAGTTTGATCGGTCTATGTGCACTAGTCTTAATATGTAACGAAAAGAAAATGGGTTAGTAATCTTTCTTAATTCTTGGCTTTTGGTACAATAATCGAAATCGAACCAAAATCGATCGATTCCTAGTTCGAGTGCCAAAATCGTTTAAAATTTATGATTCGGTTTATTTAATTTCGGATCTTTTGCCCACCCTTAGATCTAATACCGCAAATCAACTGAGGTATTCAATGTAATTTTCGAATCTTATAAAATAAAATGCTAATACGATAACGAATCCTTTATTTTCAAGAAATCGTTAAATATGCATTGAGGGTTTCAATTAGCATGGAAAATTATGTTTTAATTTACTTATTTGATACATATGATGATGATGATGGGCTTTCCCTTGTATTGTAATCTTGAAATGGTGAGTCTTCTTTGTGTTGCTTTGGAACCAAATTATAAGTGGGCGTTCATTTTGTTCTACTTTTTTCCTACCAACGATTGACAGTGTCACATGAAATGTGGGTCATGAATCAGAATTAATCTTCTTTGAGGAAATTGTACTATTGCTTTCAAGAGTTGTACATACAGAAGAGTACTATTAGGTGAAGAGATGGGTTGTGAAATGTGAATAACCAACCATATTAATGGGTTTTACTTTGCCTTAACTTAAGGGTAAAGATTAAAGGATCTAAAGAATTTCAACTCGAAACTCATCTTTTCAAATTAATAATCTAAAAAGTACTAATCCACCACTTATGACTCGATGAAAATAACAGAAAAGAAACGTGTCAATTATTCATCTTTTCTCAAACTCATTTTCAATTAAATAATTTTCAACGTGTGCTCATAATTTTTCTTTAATTTTAATCATATATTCTTCAATAATATCAATTTTGACATAAAATCTGCATCAAACAAGACATGAGACAAAAAGACATTCAAAAATATATATCTTTTATGCACTGTTTAAATATTTCTCTTCAAAATATTGACTCACGAGACATGACTATGCAAGATAAATAAAAGATACGTTAGATGTTTATCTTGTCTCGTCAAATCTAGATCATATTTTGGTTCTTAACTTTAATAATTTTGACGAGGATTAGTTCGGGATAAACACGTTTAGAGTTATTTAAGAAATTAATGGTAGGGTAGGTAAAAGGAGCATATAGGCAACAATGAAGGGATCCTAGGTTAGTCATATACAATGACAATGTTCTTCTAACTATTGTACTTTATATTGGTCAAAAACTGGGAGACAACAAGAGATTGTAAAATGGGAAAACTAAAAAGAAGAAAAAAGAATATATTGAAAATGGGGATAAAGGCAAAACAATTGTGAGTGGGTATAAGTGCAATGTCCAAGTGGATTTCAAGGAAATTTTTTTGCTATATATATATATATATATATATGAAAAAAGAGAGAAATTGTTTAGTTTCATTAAATCGTCGATGACTCTTGCAAAATATTTCACTTCAAATTCGTAGACACCAGTTCAAGTTAATCAATAATACATAATTGATTTATAAAGTTGAACATGTAAGAGTCACGTGATGAGCTAATAAAAATTAGACGATTGCCATCATCAAATATTGATTAGAAACCAAATCATTGGGTTAAGGACCAATGGTGCAAGTTTTTTTTTTCCTTTCTAAAATTAATTTTTTTATTTACAATTTAAACAAATCAGAATTCAAACCTAGGAAGAGAGATAGGTGGTCCAAATTGAAGTCCAATCTATTAAAGCTGGTTTTGTAGGTTGGAACAAATGGGTCAACAGCATATGCCCAACAGCATAAGTTTTTCTGCATTTGTGCAAAATGCCAAAATTTGATTCAAATGACACGACTAATCACCATACCAGCATTGAAGCCAAAATCGTAACTTATAAGTAAATTATACTAAAAGTGCGTTTGATTGTGAGCATGAAATTTGTTTGGAAAGAAAATAAATTTCATGCAATTCGATTACTCAGAACTTATTTGTATGAAAAATATTAATTAAATACGTTTGATTAATTTAGTTTTTAACCTAAAAAATATTATATTTGTCTATTTTTTATTGATGGATAGATGAAAGAGTGAGGATAGATGAGAGAGAGAGAGAATTACCTAAAAAATAAAAATCAAATCTCCCTAAAAAACAAGCGTTTACTTGTTTTTGAGGAAAATATAATCACATGATTAAAAATTGAAAAATATTTTTCATGGAAAAAATTATCAATTAAACATTTAAAAGATAGATTTTTGAGTGAAAAATGACAATTTTCATGAAAAATAAAATCAATCAAAAACGTTCTGATATTTCTCAATTTTTCTTTTTCCTAAAAAAAGTCTTATTAAAGGGAGTACTTCTTGATAGTATATATGTGAAGTGGTGGTTGATTATTCAAGAATATCTAATTTTCATAAGTACTTTCCAACCCAAAAAAATTGTGAGTGGGTATAAGCGCATTGTCCAAGTGGATTTCAAGGATAAATATTTTGCTATATATATATATATATATATATATATATATATATATATATAATGTAATTTAGAAATGGTTTAGTTTCATTAAATCGTCATATGACTCTTGCAAAATATTTCACTTCAAATTCGTAGACACCAGTTCAAGTTAAGCAATAATACCTAATTGATTTATGAAGTTGAACATGTAAGTGTCACGTGATGAGCTAATAAAAATTAGACGATTGCCATCATCAAATATTGGTTATGGAAGGTTGATTAGAAACCAAACCATTGGGTTAAGGACCAATGGTGCAAGTTTTTTTTTTTCTTTCTAAAATCAATTTTTTTATTTATATTTTAAACAAATCAGAATTCAAACCTAGGAAGAGAAATAGGTGGTCCAAATTGAAGTCCAATCTCTATTAAAGCTGGTTTTGTAGGTTGGAACAAATGGGTCAACAGCATATTCCCAACTCCTATAAGTTTTCTCCATTTATGCAAAATGCCAAAATTTGATTCAAATGACTCGACTAACCACCATACCAGCATTGAAGCCAAAATTTGATTCAAATGACCATTCCTGCATTGAAGTCAAATGACCATACCTGCATTGAAGTCAAAATTGTAACTTTAAGGTCCGTTTGATTGCAAGGGTGGAAAATGGGTGGAAAGAAAATGTTTTACAGGGAATTGATTTTCCTAGAAAATGTTTTACTGAGAATTGTAATTAATTGTGTTTGATGGGTATAATTTTTCATGAAAAATGTTGAAAGTTTGGTGTTCATTTGGCTTCGTTTTTTTATGGAATTTGTCCATTAAAGTGATAATTTTTTCTACCATTGGGTCTAAAATTTGTTCCAATTGTAAAAAAAAAAAATGACCATACCGAATATCATTTGTTTGACTTTGTTTTGTATGGAAGTTGTCAATAAAAGTGAATTTTTTTTTTTTACTATTATATCTAAAATTTGTTCCCATTGAAAAAAAAAAGAAAAAAAAAAGGTGGAAAATATTTTCCCAACAAATAGGTGGGAAAACAAAATCAAGTTTTTGTGTATCAAATGATTGTACCTATAAAAAGGTGGAAAACATTTTGTCAGGAAAATTTGTGCTATTAAACACCCTTAATTGGATAAAGTTAAAAAATGTTTTCCTTTTCCACCCATTTTCTAGGCTATCAAACGGACCCTAAGTAAATTACACTAAGGGTGCGTTTGATTGTGAGTATGAAATTTGTATGGAAATAAAATAAATTTCATGCAATTCAATTACTCAGAACTTATTTGAATGAAAATTATTAATTAAATGCGTTTAATTAATTTAGTTTTCAACCTAAAAAATATTATATTTGTCCATTTTTTATTAATGGATAGATGAGAGAGGGGGATAGATGGGAGAGAAAGTGAATTACCTTAAAAATAAAAATCACATTTCCCTGAAAAAATAGTTTACTTTTTTTGAGAAAAATATAGTCACATGATCAAAAGTTGAAAATATTTTTTACAAAAAAAATGTCAATCAAACATTCTAAAAGTAGAATTTTGAGTGAAAATGACATTTTCCATGAAAAATAAAGTCAATCAAACAAAATCTAATATTTCTAAATCCTTCTTTTTTCCTAAAAAAAGTCTTATTATTAAAGGGAGTACTTCGTGATAGTATATATGCGAAGTGGTGGTTGATTATTCAAGAATATTTAATTTTCATAAGTACTTTCCAACCCAAAAAAATAAAAATAAAAAATAAAGAAAATTAACTAAATTACTTTAATAATTTTCAAAGTATCATGAAAATTTTAAAATTAATAACACGTTATCTTGTCCGTCACAGCCGGAGTTCTTTAATGCATGGGTTGTAAAATTAATGTTGAGTGACATCTTACCATGAAAATAGCTGGATAGCCTGTTTAATGGTACATGGTATGGACATATTCGACACACGAATAGCGTCTTTACTCCACTGGGTTTGATGTGATTAAGAAAGAGACGTATAAATAAGTCCCACAAAGTTTTTGAAATTATAAATTGGTGGATACCGTGAAATGTGTGGTTAAAAAGTTGATAAAAATTGTGGATCCAACAAAATGTGTGGTTAAAAATGAAATACGACCAACTTATAATATCCAAAAATCCTCTACATATTATATTTGTTATAGCTAATTATATTTATACCATAATTTGTGTCAACTACATCATAACTTTTGTTCATTTTCACATGCTCCTAACTTTTTATAAGGATAAGAATGCGAGGAAAAAAAAGTTAAAGACGTGAGGACCGAAACGAGCAAAAATTGGAGACTTTAGTTGCGATTAAAATATAGTACACGATTAATAAAAAATGTAATGTGTATATAATTCCCAATTTACTATTCAAGTATATACGAGCTCTTTAGCTAATCATAAAAAACCGTACATGCAAATAAATTTATTAAGTAAATTAGAAAATTTACGAGGTTGTACGCTTAGGAAAAAGCCACTCATCCAGCTCAAAAACAGGAAATAATGAGACAGAGTGATGTGTATGGAAATGATTGAGTGTTGTGTATTTTTTTAAACTGTCCAATCCTATGCCGACACGTGTCGTCCCTGGATTTAAACCTGAATTTGAGCCTATTCTGGTAGCATTTCTCGCATGCTTATTCAGGATTTCAGGGTGCAGGAACAACATAGGACCCACAAAGATTAAACATTGGGCACATCTATGGTGTACAATTTCAAATTAGTTGATGAATGCCGTTGAAAATAAGAAAACATACTATTAGCCCAAAGTTGTTCGATTAATTATTGGAAAAATTGTTTCAAACCCTACATTTTAAAGTTTCAATTTCATTAATCGGGTAGTAATTACTTTTTTTCTTCACATATCAGGTATATCTAGTATACCCCGCGTCAATCCACCCAACCCCTTTAATTTCGAATCTGAATATTCATCCCCACCCAACCCGCCACCCCAAATGTCGAGACATTCTCCAAGATTTCTCCTGAACAAAGCCGCTATCGACACACATTCTTCACGGGTCTCGTGGCGAAGTACTGGAGGAGTGATGATGGATGTGGTAGTGGAGAGTAGAAAGAGTGGCTACGGGTTAGGAGGGAAAGAGTGAACTAGTGATCTGACGACTGTAGATTTGGAGATAAAGGATGTGGTAAGATAGACGGGACGACGATGCAGTGCGCGCCGTAACCTAACCAAGAGGAGGGTAAATTAATTTTTAAAAAACTTTTTCGAAAACTTGGCTTAGATCAATCAAGTTAAGAACACGTTGATGAATTAATACTCATAAGCAAGTAGACCAATCAAATAATAAATATAAATGAAATAACGATAAGTAGAAGGGTAGAGAGAATGTAAACGATATAATTTGGAGGTTCGATTCAAAACAATGATTCACGTCCTTCATTACCAAACTCTCAGACACGAGCAATGCATTTTTACTATATTGACTGACTTATGGTACAATCTAACCCTTTACAACTCTTTCGATGACTTACAAATAATGAACAACATTCCTTATATATTATTGAGTTTTATGGGACCTCAATATGACCCATAAATTTAAAGATAAATGATTTTACAATTTGAAGTTTATCTCTTAATAAATAATATACATAAATTAAGTAAAAAAAAACATGTTAACACTTAAATGAATAGCAATGAATGAAGTTCAAGTGTTAGATGAGAAAACTTTGATGAAAAAGATGATTTTCAAAAGTTGAATCAATCAATCAAAAATTTTCAAAATAAATGTTTAAAGAATTAAATAAAATGTAAACTCAAAGATTTTTACTCAAATATTTCTCACTTTAATATTCTTAAAGAATGTTATAGTGAATGCAAGAAGTATGGATATTTATAGAGTTCAAAACATAAAAAAATCTGTGATTTCGGATGACTTGTCCGGTTGACAGCCTTTCGTCCGGATGACCAATATAATCGTTTGTACAGTAAAAATCAAAAGTTAGAAATATCAAATTTCGGACCTTTGGAGACTTCCAATTGACCGCCTCTTTCGACCGGTCAACCACCCCGCAGCTTCGGTCTTTATACGTTTTGTCCCCATTTGTTTTGATTCGAAGGTTTTGAAAAACATGTTTTTTGAAAAGTATTTTTAACTAACTTTTCAAAATACAAGATGTTTTTCAAAGTTCAACTATTGTTTTTAAAAATCATTTTTATATTTGATCAAATCATTGCATTTGAATGACTTTTAATGCACAAAATTGCATTTAATGCATAGAAAGATTTTGAGTTTGAGCATTCATTATCAAATATCAAAATATTAGTACCTTTACACTTTATCTAAGAAAATCAAGTCCTTGATCTTCCTTCGAAGTTTAGCTCTTAAGTTCTTGAATGTGTAACTTTGATCTTGTCCTCCTTTGTTAGTCCAAGTTGTCATGATAACTTTTGATCTTTTGACAACCATCGATCAATCTTTCATAGTATGTTTTGAAGAACTATAACCACTTAAATTTAACTTGTTATTAAACAAGATTAATTTATTTGTTATAATCAAAACTTTAATATTATAATCAACTATATGTTAACAATTTTTCCTCTTTTAATTATGACAAACAAGATGATTTACACAGTAATATTGAACATATAAGTAATATAAATCTTAAATTTTGCATGTAATCCATATATTTCCCGTATCTTTTACAATCAAATAGCCATTCACTTTAAAGCCATTCACATGTAATCCATATATTTCCTCAATCTTTTACAAACCAATAGCCATTTACTTTAAAACATATGTTTATTAAGGCAAGCATTTTGATCATATCCATCTATCATCGTTTTTTCATCAAGCATATTATCTCATATATTTTCACCCTTTTGTCATAAACAAAAATATATAACATTTCAGGTCAAAACACAATCATAGGAAACAATATAGGATATCGCATATATAGGCAAGGCAAAGCATGAGTTTTCGAAAGGTAAGGATACAAAGAGGTTAGATCAATAGAGAAGAAGAAGAAAGTGAAAGAAATGAGTGAAAAATAAGGGTTCGAGGTGTCTAAAAAAGGAAAAAAAGGCGACAATCCAATCAACTGCCAGAATCGTTCAGTCGATTGGACATTTTTTTTTTGTTTCTGTTTGAAAACGTTCTGGTTTTTTCGGTCAACCATTTTCAATCGTCCAATTGAACTTTTTTTTTAACATTGTACTAAACGAAATATATAATAAGTAGTGAACAATACTAAAAAAATCAAGTAAGAATACGTAATATAAAATTAATTTAACCATGTATTTTGAACTCATCAATAATGCCCAAACCCCATCGAATATGAGAGAATCGTGATAGCTCAAGATTAACTAACCAAGAGAGGGAGAGGGAGGGGGAGGGGGAGGGGGGGGAAGGCTTTTTCGAAAAATTAATCTAAATTCAAGTAAGTAAATACTAAATAGATTAATTCAAATAATAAGTACAAATATAAAAGTGATAAGTAAACGAGAGAAAGGATGCAAAATATATAATTGTGGAGGTTCGATCTAAAGCAATAATCTATATCTTCCGTTACCAAGCTCTCTGGTACGAGTAGGGACTTTCCACTATATCAATTGAGTTATGGTGCAATCCAACCCTTTACAATGCTTCCGGTGACTTATAAATAATGAGCACCGATTTTTATATAATATTGAGTTTTACGGGATCTCAATACGACCTACAATTGAGCTTTCACGGGACCTCATATGGCCCACACGATGACTTACAATAAGGAGCACTGATCCTTATACAATGTTGATCTTTAAGGAATTTCAATACGACCCACACTTTATCAAAGTGATTTTACAGTGGAATATATCTCTTGATAAATAATATAAACAAGTTAAGTACTAAGAGAGACTAACACTTCAATGAATAGTAATAAATAATAGCTCAAGTGTTAGATAAAAAATATTGATGAATATGATAATAAAAAATTAGATTCTATCAATCAAAGTGTTTCAATGAGAAAATGAAGAATAAATACATGCAATGTAGATTCAAAAATCTTCTCAAGATATATCTCTCTTTTAATGAATAATTGCAATAAATTTAGTACAAAGAGAGAAATAAGAAACTTTGATGAATATGATGATTTTACAAGTTTGATTCAATTAATCAAAGTTTTCAATATAAAGTAGAAACGTTTATACAATGTAAATACAAAGATATTTTCTCTCCATTAAAATTGATATAAATAAGTTAAACTCAAAAAGAAATGAAAAACTTTGATGCGAGAAATGATTCAAGAAGTTTGATTCAACAATTAAGATTTTTGTTATGAAGAAATAAATGAAATAAATGTAAAAGTGTAAATTCAAAAAAGATATTTCACAAGAAAGCTCTCTTCTAGTTGTATTATGAATGTAAAGTAAATTGATATTTATAACAATCAAAACACCAAAATTTCTGATCAATTGGAAGACCCAATCGGATGTTCGCCACTAAACCAGATAAATGAATTAGTCGTTGTGCGTCAGAAATCAGAACGGTTAAAAATTTGACTGTTGGACGAACCGGATGTCCGCCTATCAACCAAACATCCGCGTTGACCTTGATTTTTTTAAATTATTTTTTTGGGGAAAAATGTGGGCTTTTGAAGAACGGTTTCAATTTATCTTTCAAGGTAAGTAATATTGTAAAAAATTAAACACCAAACTGAAACACTTACCTTTTTTAAAAATAATTTTTTATGCAAGGATTATTATGAAATAATCATTTCTTGCATAAAACGATTTTTAAAATTTTATCATTCATTGCTAAATATCAAAGTATTAATACCTTTATATTTGAATTGAGAAATCTAGATTTTGATCTTGACTCGAAATTTGCCTCTTAAACTTCTCGTCTTGATATTTCTTTCATATTGCGTCTTTCATGCTCTTGATTTTACTTTTTTTTGACGTTTGTCTTTTATGCTCTCGTCTTGAATGATTTGACTTGCGTGCTTAACTTTCACTTTGATCTTCATTTCGAGTCCGATTTATAATGTGTTGATTTTGACAATGTTTGATTGATTTTAACATAGAACTATCATGACTAAAATCGTTAGAAAGAATATTAATCTTGTCTGTTAAGATCAAAACATTAAAGATGAAATCAACCATATGTCAACATTTTCCTCCTTTTTGATTATGACAAACAAAATGATTTGTAAGGTAAGATTGAACAATTGATATCATATTGATAAAAGAATATACATTATAAATTTTGCATGTAATCAATATATTCCCCATATTTTTTAAAACCAATAGCCATTCACTTTAAAGCATATGTTTATCAAGGCAAGCATCACATTCTCATCAAACATATCATTCATATATTTTCCATATCTTTTACGAACCAATAGCCATTCATTTTAAAACATATGTTTATCAAAGCAAGCATCACATTCTCATCAAGCATATCATCTCATATATTTTCCCCATTTGTCATAAGCAAAAAGATATAACATTCAAAATCAAAATACGACCATAGGAAACAAAAAAGATTCCTCCCTTTCAATGCTTTTAAATATATCTTACTCAATTTTCCCTTTTAGCATAAGCAAAAAGTAGCACATATGAGAGGAACAATAGAGTATATAAGATCAAAACTTTAAATCAACCATAAAAATGGTAATATACTCCCTCTCAATTAAGCACAAGATCCCAAATATACACAAGTTCAAATAAGAGGATATTCATCATATTTATAGTAAAATAATAATCAAAACATGAGTGATGAAATGACAAAAGCATAATCATTTGGGTAAAATTTATATAGATTCCAACCAATTATGCATATAGAATCATACGAGAACATTTATTATGAATTCAATTTAGCCATATACTTCAAATTCATCGACAATTCCCAAACCTCTTAGAATATATGAACATCTATCAAGTGTTGGATGTTTAATGGGAATATCGCTCAATTGATTTTCCTTATTCACAAATTCTAATACAACATCTCACTTTTGGGTGCCTTTAGAATACCGTAGACGTAATTTCTTAATACCACTAAGATATCTAAAATTCATTTTATGGGACTAAAGTGTGATTCTTGAGTATTGGATTGAAATATAGCACATAAACAAACACTAAACATAATATCGAGTTTACCTGCGATTAAATAAGGAGAGATCCGATCATACCTTGATATTTTGTTATGTTTATGGAAGTACTTTGATTATCTAGTTTGATTTATGAGTTCATTGGAGTGTTCATTGATTTCAACTTTTACATTTCAAACTTATTGAGCGTGTTAATGATGTACTTTGTTTGACTCCATTAGTTAGGAAGAGATTGATAATTTTATGCTTCAGAAGATTATTCTTCATCTAGTTGCACATTTGCTTCATCCTCCTCATGTTGATCTTCAACATTTTTACGATCTTCCTTGTTTTGATTTTACTTGTTCAAAAGGAATCTCCAAAATTATATCGTTACTAATACTTTTCTCTTGATCAAGAGGATTAATTTCATCAAAAGTAACATACATAGATTTTTCAATGACTAGAGTTATCTTGTTAAAGATTCTATAATTTTGCCAGTTGATGAGTAAGAAGAAAAATTCCAATTTCGAATTTTGAATCAAAATTTTTCAAATTTTTTTTGTGTATAAAATATTGCATTTACAACAAAAAAAAAATAAAAAATAAAAATAAAATAAAAAAAATTCTAAAATAGCCGATATATGAAATTTTATTTTTTCAAAACTCATAGGAGATTTTAGTTTACTTTCGACTAACTAAAACTCTATTTACAATATAACAAGCAGTGTTGATGGTTTCGGCCCAAAAATATTTTGTCATCTATTTTCATTTAGTATGGTCCTAGTCATTTCTTATAATGTGCGAAAGTCGAGAAATTATGATCATAGCCATAATTTTTTGCAAAAATCATTAAATGAAATATTTTCAATTTCTCCGCCATGATCACTCATAATGGTAGTAATAGTGTATCCTTTTTTATTTTGAACATTTTTACAAAAATGTTCAAATGCAAATAAACTTCATCTTTTAGGTTCAAAAATGGGTCTCAAGTAAATCTAGAAAATTCATCAATAATGACGAAAGCATAATGTTTACCATTTAACCTTGTGATTCTAGATGGTCCAAAAATATTCACGTGGAGAAGTTAAAAATATTTTGCAGTTAAAGAATGTTGTTTTCATTTGTTTCATGCATCATAAATTTCGTCTTTCTCAAATTTCAAATTGGACAAACCTTTAACAAATCAATTTTTGAAAATTTTGAAAGTAGGTCTATGTTAACATGACCTAATCTTCTATACCATGTTCAAGTATCATAATTTAAACTTGATAAACATTTTTTTCCGCATTCAAACTTTAGTGTTTATTTCATAATCATCCTTACTTCGACTTCCTTAAACATCACCTTCCTTTGATGTAGTATCATCAATAAGGCACTTGAAAAAATCAAATTTTATGTGATAATATTCATCACACAATTGATTAAAACTAAGTAGATTACGTTTAAAGTTATATACTAAGGAAACATTTTAAATAAAGAGAGATGAATGATTGCCAATAATTTCAATGTCAATAATTTTTCATGTAACATTATCTCTAAAAGTATGATGATCACCACCCTATATTTTGAAGATTGATTTTCGGTCATGTGCTTTGAACATCCACCATTCAAAGTCATTTGCTCTTTGTTTTCTTTGGTACCTATAAAAAATAATTCATTTTTTGGTCTTTGGTATCCATACAATCTGGGGTCCTTAGTAGTTAGTGTTAGTGGACTTTTGAATCCACTTGTTGTTGTTTTCAAATTGTAATATCTTTTTTATAGAACAATAAAGAGTTACATGTCCAATTTTATTACAAAAATTACATGTGACTTTTGAAATGGAGGAAGTAGATGATTTAACAAAGAAATTTTTAAGAAACTTTTGTTTTAAAAATGATTTGTATCAAATTCCTGTTTTATCAAAAACACACTTTTGTTCACCAAGCATTAAATCATTTTTTTTTGCTTTGAGTAAATTTGTGAACAATATGAGTCAAATCTAAAAAAAATTTCTTGTAAAGAAGAATTCCCTTTAATTAAAGAATCGTAATCGACTTTTGCTTTTTTCACAATCATTTTAAATTTTCAAAGTTTATTTACCTTATTTTCCAATAAACAATTCTTCTTTTTAAGGGTCGAATGATTTAAAGTAAGTTTTTCAAAATTTTCAAGAATTTCATCATAATAGGTAGATAATTCATCATATGAACAATTTTCATTTGAATTTACCTCATCATCAATAGCCATGAAGCACATGTTGACAATTTCCTCTTGACTTCTATCTTCTTTATGGTCATTATCACCACTCTCATCTCGTATTGATTGAAGTGCTTTCTTTTTGATAAATTTATTATTCTCTTCGCCATTTTTTTCTTCCTTTTGGAATCAACGATTGTTGGGAAATTTTTTTCATTTCTTAACAAGAAGAACTAGGTCATCGAATTCTTCATCATTCATATTTTCGCTTGAAGTGTTTTAATCAATTACGGATTTTAAAGCAATTTGACGCATTTTCTCATATTTGCTTTTCATTGTTTTCTCCTTTATCTCGGTGTGATTTAGTTCATATGTCATCAATGTTTCATAGAGCTCTCCCAATGGATATGTGTTGATATCTTTAGAGTTTTTCTATCAAGATTTTCAATGAACTACATTCTTCCGATAGTGACCTAAACTCTTTACTCACAAGTTCACCGTTAGTGAATTTTTTTATCAAAACATTTAAGACCATTAACAATATCGGTAAGACAAGTGATCATGTCAACAATAGGTTCATTCTCTTTCATAAATTTTTTTTCAAAATCTTTAACTAAGCGATTTATTTTAGTTTCTCTCACTTTGGTAGTTTAACATGAGTAATTTCTAGTGCATGCCAAATATCATAACCGGAATCATATGTACTAATACGATTAAATTCATTTCTATCTAAAACACAATAAAGTATATTTTTTGCTCTAGCATTTAAAGATAATTTTTGTTTATCTACTTCAATATATTCCTCTCTACGTTTAGAAATAATTTGATCCGATTTACCATCTCTTTAATAACCTTTTTAGGCATATAGGGACCAAATTTAATAACTTCCAAATATTATAATCTATTAATTGAATAATTATCGTTATTCTAGTCTTCCAATAGTTATAATGAGTATCATCAAAGATATGAGGACGATTTGTAGAATGCCCCTCAAGATTTGGAGAAATGTGTTTAGACATTGCTCAAGATTGTAGAATCTTAATTTCAAAATGAGCACATTGTTCTGATACCAATTGATATCCCAAGAATAACTAACCAAATGAGGGTGAATTAGTTTTTGAAAAATTAATCTAAATTCAAGTAAATAAAGACTAAATAAATTAATTCAAATAATAAGTACAAATATAAAAGTGATAAGTAAACAGGAGAGAGGATGCAAACGGTATAATTGTGGAGGTTTGATCAAAAGCAATGATCTATGTCCTCCGTTACCAAGCTCTCTGGCACGAGCAAGGCCTTTCCACTATATTGATTGAATTATGGTGCAATCTAACCCTTTACAACGCTCTGGTGACTTACAAACAAGGAACACTGACCCTTACACAATGCTAAGCTTTACAGGACCTCAACATTACCTACTATTAAGATTTCACATGACCTCAATATGACCCACACATAGACTTACAATAAGGAGTACCGATCCTTATACAATGTTGATCTTTAAAGGCTTCAACACGACCCATACTTTATCAAAGTGATTTTACAATGAATATTTCTCTTGATAAATAATACAAACAAGTTAAGTACTAAGAGATGCTAACACTTCAATGAATAGTAATAAATAAAAGCTCAAGTGTTAGATGAATTTTTTTGATGCATATGATAATAAAAAATTAGATTCAATCAATCAAAGTGTTTCAATGAGAAGATGAAGAAGAAATAAATGCAATGCAAATTCAAAAACCTTCTCAAGATATATCTCTCTTTTAATGAATAATTGCAATTAATTAAGTACTAAGAGAGAACTAAGAAACTTTATGAATATGATGATTTTACAAATTTGATTCAATTAATCAAAGTTTTCAATATAAAGAAATAGAAAATTATGTAATGTAAATACAAAGTTTATGGCACTAGTGTTGTCACACATGATATGTATATGATCAAATGATAATGATAATCATTAAGGGTTTGTTTGATCCATAAAGTTTGTGCACAACAACTAGTGGCCAAAATATATTTGGTTTCGATGGTAGATAATGCAACGAAATTTTGTTTCTTACGAAACCATGACACAAGTGCAAAGCCTAGAAAATGACATGTTTTGCTAGTGTTTTTGCAATCAATGGTGCAACCGGCCCAATTGGCATCCGAATAGCAAAGTAAGTCAATGTATGTGCCATTTGGATACCAAATGCCTAAGGTTCTAGTGCCACTAAGATATCTAAAAATTCTTTTTACGATACTAAGGTATAATTTTTTAGGATTTGATTTAAATTTAGCATATAAACACACACTAAACATAATATCGGCTTGAATTGAGGTGAAGTAAAGAAGGGATTCGATCATACTTCGATATTAGCTACATCAACGGAAAGACCTTGATCATTTTTGCCCAATTTTATGGATGTACTCATCAGAGTGTTCATTGATCAAGTTTTCCATTTCAAACCTCTTGAGCATGTCCAATATATACTTATATTGACTAATGAATATCACATCATTAGTTTGTCTAATTTGGAGTCCAAGAACGAATTTGAATTCTCCCATCATGCTCATTTCGAACTCCTTGCTCTTACATTTAGAAAATTCTTCACATAGAGAAATATTACTTGTATCAAAAATAATATCGTCAACATAAATATGAACGATAATCATATAATTCTTTTTTGTTTTGATAAAGAGGGTAGTATCCGCTTTTTCTATTAAAAAGTCGTTTGAGAGTAGAAATTTCCTCAATCTTTCATACCGAGCTCTATGAACTTGTTTTAAACATTAAAGAGTCTTTCTAAGTTTTAAAAAATGATCTAGATACTTGTGATCTTAAAAATCGGGGTGTTGCTCTATATAAACTTCCTTTTGAATATAGTCATTTAGAAATGCACTTTTGACATCTATTTGATAAAGAGTGAATCTTTTATGGTAAGCAAATGCAAGAAGCATACGAATGGATTATAATCCAGCAACAAGTGCAAAAGTTTCCCCAATCCATGCTTTCTTCTTGATTGTAACCTTGGGCTACTAATCTAGCCATGTTATGCAAAATTATCCGTTTTCATCTAGTTTATTTCTAAAAACTCATTTTATACCAATAACGGTTTGATTATTTGGTCTAACGACTAAATCTCAAACATGATTTCTTTTAAATTGATTTAGTTCTTCTTGCATATCTAGAATCCAAAATTCATCAATCTCAATTTCTTTGAAATGTTTTGGTTCAATTTGTGAGATGAAAACACAACTACTAACATGATTTTTAGTAGAAGCTCTATTAGCTATACCTTTGGATGGATCACCATTAATTAGTTCTTTTGGATGATAATGAACAAACCTCCTGCTTGTGGTAGAGTAGGTTCATTTGATACTTTAGAAGATTTTATTTCACTTTGTTGAACGTTTACTTCTTCCTTATGTTCACCTTTTGGATCTTCCTTGTTTTGATCTTGAATATTCATTTGTACGAAATAAATTTTCAATTCTACATCATTAGCAATACTTTTCTCACGATCAAAATGATTAGTTTCATCAAAAGTTATATGCATAGATTCTTCAACCACTATATTCAAAATAAAGCATTTGCAACCAAATATTTTAAAATAACTGATATTTGGAATTCTATTTTTCCAATACTCATATGGAGTTTTAGTTTTCTTTCGACTAACTAAAACTCTATTAACAATGTTGCAAGCGGTGTTAACGACTTTGGCATAAAAGTATTTTGGCAAGCTATTTTCATTTAAGTATAGTTCTAGCCATTTCTTACAATGTGCGATTCTTCCTTTCTATTAAACCATTTTGTTGGGGAATTTTATGAACCAAGAAATTGTGTTCATATCCATTTTCATTACAAAAGTTATCAAAAGCGATATTATCAAAGTTTCCACCGTGATCACTTCTAATAGTTGTAATGGAGTATCCTTTTTCATTTTGAACATTTTTACAAAAATATTTAAATACATTCAAACATTCTTCTTTAAATTTAAAAATAGGACCCAAGTAAATCTAGAAAAGTCGTCAACAATAACGAATGCATAATGTTTACCACCCAAGCTAATGGTCTTAGAAGGTCTAAAAGGTTCAAGTGAATAAGTTGTAGGCAGTTTTGTAGTCGAAGAGTATAGTTTAGATTTAAAAGAGCTTTTCACTTGTTTCCCAAATTGATAAGCATCATAAATTTTTGTCTTTCTCAAAATTTAGATTTGGCAAACATTTGACAAAATAATTTTTGAAAATTTTTTGGAGAAGATTCATGCTAATATGACTTTATCTCCTATACCACAACCAATTATCCTCTTTTCATTTTGATAAACATTTTTCATCACTTTCAAATTCGATATTAATGATATAAACATCTTTACTTTAATTTCCTATAAACATCACTTCTTTTAATTTAGCATCCTTAATAAGGTATTCAGAAGAATCGAATTTTATATGATATTCTTTATCATATAATTGATTAATACTAAACAAATGTTTTCAATTGAAGGAGAATAATGATTACCAATATTTCCAATTTAAATGATTTTTCCTTTTACATTATCTCCAAATGTGACATGATTTTTATCATTCTTTTTGAAATTTGATTGTAACATTCTATCTCCGGTAATCTGCTTTGAACATCCACTATCCAAAAACTATTTGCAATTTATTTTTTTGGTACCTATTGGTTTTTGGTACGAATACAAGTTTGGGTTCTTGGTGGTTAGTTTTAGTAGACTCTTGAATCCACTTGCTCTTACTTTTAAAATGTAGCCTCTTTTTGATTAGACAATTATGAGCAATATGTCCATCTTTATTGCAAAAACTACATGTAGTATTTGAAAGAGAGGAATTTGATGCTTTAACAAATAAATTTATGAAAGATTTTTGTTTCAAGAATGGTTTATGTCCAACTTCTCCTTTGTCACAAAACACACTTTTGATCACCAAACATTAAATCAATTTTTTTTTACCTTGAGTGAATTTGTAAATAATTTTAGTTAGACATTCATTTTTTTTTCTTTTAAAGAAGAATTTTCTTTAATCAAAGAATCATAATCAATATTTTATTTTTTGAGATCCTTTTGAGTTTCTAAAAAAAATTTCATTTCATTTTTGAACAAATAGTGTTTCTTTTTAAGAATAGAGTGATTTAAGGCAAGCTTTTCAAATTCCTCAAGAATTTCATCATATGAGGTAGTTGAATCATCATATAAACATTTTTCAATATGATTTACCTCATCTTTGATTGCCATGGAGTACATGTTGGCGAATTCTTCTTGGATATCATTTTCGTCGCGATCATCATTGTCGCTTTCATCTCATGTTGCTTAAAGTGCCTTTTTCTTGATACTTTTCTTCTTGTTTGGGAATTCGGTTCTCTTGTAACCGGATTTGTCACAATCATAACAAATGTTTTTCTTACTTCTTTCTCTACACTTTTCTTCTTTCTTTTGGAATCTTCGATTATTTCGAGAATCTCTCCATTTTTTGACAAGAAAAACTAGATCACCGAGCTCTTCATCACTCATATTTTCACTTATAGTTCCTTCTTCAATTACAGATTTTATGGCAATTTGGCACTTTGGAGGCTTATTTGATTCTTCTTTGCCTCTCCTAATTTTTCCTTAGTTTCAGTTGTTGAACTCACAAGTCATCAAAGTTCCATAAAATTCTTTCAATAGATATGAGTTGATATCTTTGGTATTCTCTATCAACATCATTAATGAACTCCAGTCTTTCGATAGTGAACTAAGTATTTTACTTACAAGCTCATCATAAGTAAATTTACGATCAAAATCTTTAAGGCTATTAATAATATCGGTGAAACGAGTAATCATGTCAACAATATTTTCATCTTATTTTATGAAGATGTTTTCAAAGTCTTTAACCAAAAGATTAATTTTAGTTTCATTTACTTTACTAGTGCCAACATAAGTAATTTTTAATGCATACCAAATATCATATGTGGAATCGCACATGCTAATACAATTAAATTCATTTATATGCAATGCACAATAAAGCAAATTTTTTCTCTAGAATTTAAAGATTTTTTTTTATCATCTTTATAATACTTCTCTCTAGTCTTTGGAATTGTTTGATCAAGTTTGTTATCTACTCTAATAATCTTTGTAGGCACATAGCACTATATTCAATAACTTCCCAAATATTATAATCTATTGTTCGAATGTAAATTATCATCCAAACTTTCTAATAATTATAATGTGTGCACAAAAAAAGGTAGGACGATTTGTAGAATGC